>OU611923.1:6959645-7559645 GCA_914767705.2 Tenthredo notha | reverse complement strand
AACGAAAAGGGATGATAGAGGTGTGATTAAAATAAATAAAATATGACATGCAAAATAATTTACACAGCTAGCGATAAACTGAAAAATGGCATACGGTGTGATAAACATGATGCATACATTTTTTATGTTTGCGAGGGAGGGGGTGGACTTTGGCATGTGCATATCAACGGTCAATACATATAATTCGATATAATATCGTGCATACAGGGAACACGTACAGAAATTATTGATGGTCGCGAATAATCGACGAGGTTTCGTCGCGACTCGCGTTCGTTCTGCGTCAATTAATTGTGTCAGTCCAGTGGCTGATGGATTTTTTTTTTTTTAGATATTTATTTATTAATTTATTGTTAATTAACTAATATGAACTAAAAATCATCCTGACGATAATATTGTCGACCGCTTAAAGCAGCAGCAGCAACAGCAGAGGAAACGTTTGTCGCGATTTTATTAAAGAGACCGCGGTACCGGTACCGCGGTTTGACTGGCGCGATTAGCGAACTCCTCGCAGCTTTTATACTTCGGTTTTCGCGTCTGCGCTTCGCATACTGTTACCCGAGCCGCGGCGCCTCTCTCACAGTCACTACCACTCCCAACATCCCTTATATTCGACAAGCCTCACCCAGCAGCAAAATAGCAGACAGTCGCCACCCGGGTTCTCCGATATCTTACGCGTTTTAGGGACCCTAAAGACAAACTTGGAAGTACTTGTTCTCGGCTTGTGGAACAATTCGGCGTGAAATTATCCGCCACTCTGTTCCCAAAGTTTAGTTTAGTTTTTATTTTCGTTTCTTATCTTTTTTCTCCTCTTTGTCGTCTTCTTCTCTTATCATTTTTAGATTTGATTCTGTCGAAAACCCGCCGCGGGACGGAGGGACAATTGCGTTTATTCGAGGGAAGGTGGCGGCGTGACGTCAATATGCAAGTCACACGGGTGTACACAACCCCTGGACCGCGGGGAGCGGATGGGAATTTCTCGCGACCATACCAGTACCGAGAACGGCAATCAAACCCTGTTTGTACATGTATGCGTTTCGTACCTTTACCTTTTCACTAGGGAATTACGCCCCCGCACCTTTATACAGCAGACCCGGCGTGATATAGAATTCGTTTAATATCTACATGGCATTATTTCTGTGATAGGAATGAAAATAAGAGAATCCACGTACTACGTGCGTATCATACGCATTCGTTATGGTCAAATGATGGTTTTATAATTATTATGAAGTCACTCTCGATCGGGATACTCTTTGATGTATACCATTGATGTAATTATGAGTACGTCTTCTGTGATAATACAAAATGCAGATCATTTCATACGGCACAATGAAATCTACGGTTTATGAGCAGAGTGGAGCCCGATTTTATACAAGTTTGGTAAATTTCTACGGAATTGAACGCAATGAAATTTCAAACTGCTACCCCTGGCACACTTGATTTCCAAATTGTTCAACATTTGGGCTAAAAGCTTGGCGCTTTGAGAAGTACCGGGCAAACAAATTCCATCAAAATAGAACGGACGATTGTCGAAATAATAACACTTGTTCGAAAAACACGTTTTTGCCTTCTTTTATCGAACCCATGGACGAATTCAGCTCAAATTTAACACTAGATCTACAAGTTATGAAAAATACATGTATATCAAATTTTAGTGAAATTTCTCAACTCCTTCAGAAGTTACTTGACTCGTGAACAACGCGAGAGATTGTAACCGTCCGACTTTCTTAGTGAACTAAAACTGCGATAATTCATCAAGGCATGAAAAACTGGACGACAAACAATATACCCACACTATGAATGATGCAGTTTTTACTCTTCTTTTCTTCCAGCTCTATTCTTGTTGGGAGAAGTTTGAATGAGCTCGGCTGTCGCCGATCGAAGGATGGCTGAAAATGTTCACATCATATCTGCAATACATACATGTGCTATTATATACTAGTATACACTGCATGAACCCGGTGTGGGACTATATCGGCGTGTGCATAAGGGTGGTCCCTAATTTGATCATTTTCAAATTTCACTGTTCCTATCGGCCAGGACGTCTCCAAATATATACAAATAAAAAAACGTGACTCTGGAAGTGTTCTCTTTCTGTGAAGGAAGAGGGCCCTGGGAGAATCTCTTTCTGTGGAGAAAGAGGACCCTGGGAGAATCTCTTTCTGTGGAGAAAGAGGACCCTGGGAGAATCTCTTTCTGTGGAGAAAGAGGACCCTGGGAGAATCTCTTTCTGTGGAGAAAGAGGACCCTGGGAGAATCTCTTTCTGTGGAGAAAGAGGACCCTGGGAGAATCTCTTTCTGTGGAGAAAGAGGACCCTGGGAGAATCTCTTTCTGTGGAGAAAGAGGACCCCTGGGAGAATCTCTTTCTGTGGAGAAAGAGGACCCTGGGAGAATCTCTTTCTGTGGAGAAAGAGGACCCTGGGAGAATCTCTTTCTGTGGAGAAAGAGGACCCTGGGAGAATCTCTTTCTGTGGAGAAAGAGGACCCTAGGAGAATCTCTTTCTGTGGAGAAAGAGGACCCTGGGAGATATCTTTCCGTAGAGAAAGAGAACTCTGGGAGTGTTCTCTTTCTGTATCATTTGCATTTGCATTTTTCTAATACGCCTGGTTGAAGAAATGAAAAATAAAATCAGTGAACGATTAGGTAGTAGTAGTAGTACTAGCGGTAGCGTCAGCCACGACGTTAGCCACGGTCTTATAGCCATGGCCCTAGTCACGCCGTGAGCTTCAGCTGTCGCGGATCCTGATAATTATATGTATATTGATGACAGTGCACCGTGTGATTAGATCGTCGCACAACATAATCACAATATCCACCTCCTGCATCTCTGCCGGTTATTATCCATCGTCTATGTAATCATAGAAAACTCGTCAACGTGAGTATATAGCCAATGTACCACAGCTATTGCTGATGGAAATTTATATCCATACATTTCCGAAATATTACAGAGGATTTCAAAGAAATGGTTATTCATGGAGATTAACGCATGCCGAGATTATTGATTGACTACAAGATTTATTAACAATAATTGATTTTCATGGATCAGCTTGCTCCTATTTTCTCAATTTTCATATACTATATTGGTTCAAGCTCGCGTCTCGACAGTTCAATGTATAATTAAACAAGGTCGTTTGTATAATACACTCATTGGTATATCGGGTAAAGTTTCAAGAAATGTGAATTATGGCTGACGTTGAAACTCGGTATGTGGGGTACGGCGTTAAGCAAACTACTACACAACTTCAACTATTATGCATATCAACGCGAGAGTTGATCTACAACCTAGCTAACTACCTTATACCCTGCTTATCCGAATCCCCGGATACGCGTGCAATTTACGCTGATTTCGCCCCAGTTGCAGCACTGAGTTAGACACGCGTATTAGACAAGATCTTCAATCATATGATCGTCGAGTCAAGTCGCGGTACTCTCCGCATCCAGCAGCTTAGTCACATGTGTTATGCATTACTCAATAGGTTCATCAGTCTTTCAAACGAACATCCGAAACTATGAGCGAGGGAATTTTCGATGATTCTATCAAATGCGCTCACTCGTTCCTTGGGGATGAGATCAAGCGATGTGAGATCTTAGGGCACCTTTTCGTATGTAATTTCTGTTTTACCACGCTACTTCTTGCCCCATAGTGACCTGCGGTCATGAGCTACTTCGAGGCAAACTACAGCGAATACCGCGAAGTATTTCACCTGCTGGTCTCACGTCGACGAAATTTATCTACTACAAGTACTGGGCTGAGCAACTGATGGTTGGCTTGAACTTCGGAGGGTAAAACTGTTTGTCTGACTGATGTTACAGTTCGATCGTATACGTGCGACGAGATTTAAGGGTCGTTTTCTACTGTGGTAGCGGATATCGAGGAGGGAATGAAAACCATGGCCCTGACGATTAGTGAAATTAATGAAATTGAACGAAAATATACGAAATAGTAATTTTGAGTTTTTTGATAGACCTTTCGCCCGGATAATGAAAAATTACCAAATACATGGGAATTTATTTCTCAACGTGTGTATCTTTTTTGAAGGGCGTGATACGATCCGTCGTTTGATATGAAATTCATAGCTCTAGGACCGTCGCGGCGCGAGATATGAGCCAAAAAAGACACTCTGGTCTCGAAATCGGCCCCAAACGGACGTAAGATCCTTAGATCACTCCTTACACGTTCTCAATTTGACGAAAAGTATCGATGTTCGGTCTTTTCTTGAAGGGCTCGAGATGCTCTGTCGTTTGATAAATTCATATACCCCTTGGACCGTCGCGACGCAAGATATGAGCTTGATTTATTTGGTATACATCGCGTTACTAATGCCATGATGTTGTAAGCGAAAAAAAAAAAAAAATCGTTTTTTTTTTGGTGGCAAAATCTTTTTCACGACATATAACATCGTTCGGGTATATACGCAGAGAAATTTTTTTGGCTTTTACGACCCTATGGCATTAGGGACGCGACATTATAAGTCGTCGAATACCCATCCTCTTCGTCGAAACTCGAGACATAGAGTCAAAGCTTAGGCTATTCTTAAATAAAAAAATCGAATCTTGTTTGTATAATTTTTCTGGAAGACTAGATTGGAGCAATTAACGAAATTAGTAAATCAATCGAAAGCAATTAACGACTAATCGTTTGGTATATAAAAAATAAAAAACAATAAAGTCACGTGCCAATTCCACATAGGTCAGAGTTAGAAGTTTTCTAAAGCATTAGAAACTGGTTAAAAACAAAAAAAAACAATAAAGAAAAAAAACTAACCGTATCAAAATAGCGTAAAAATTAAACAAAGTATCAGGCAGACTCGTAATTGGGTAAATAAATTCGTTAAACGACAGTTTTATAAATTTAACAAATCAGTAATTCAAATTGTAAGTCGATTAGTTTTTATTTCCGTTAAATCGAAACTATTCAGACTTCCAGGATCGATATATGATCATTTTAATCGATTCTATATCATAATTCGTATGCGATAATCTGTTAAATAATTTATTTCATATATTTCATTCATTACATGATTTAATTACAGCGCTTAATAAATAGGCACGTAGGATAAACGGAGTGTACGTCACACTCCGAGCTACAGAAATATGTAAGATGTGCTTCCTTTGAGTCCAGCTCGCTGATTGGCCCATTCTCATCACGAGCTCGACCGTAGTAAAGCATACCCATGATCCTCCGCGGCGGACCCATCGCAACAGTTAGTAATCCTTGACTATGGGGATGCAGTAGTTCGGTGCGTCGTTTCTCCGTTCATATCTCCATCATAAAGGTAATTTATCGATAATTATATGTATCAAGGATTATCGAGGGTTCGAGTCATCCGCGTCGTGAGTGAATTCAGAGAAGTCTGATGCCAAATATGGGTTATATTCCATTATTTGTCAGAGCGCGAAAACCTCGCTGAGTCGCCGCCATTTCGATAGCAATATGGCCCCGGTTCCCCCGCGCCGAACATATCCCGTCGACAATTATTACTCTACTCGTTCGTATGTTTCTGTACCTGACGATCATTATTAATATAAGAGACAGTGTATCGCACCGAGTATATCGTGATAAGGGTACCGCGTATCAGTGCAGGGAGGAGTGTAACGACACCCGTAATTTCCACCGCCCCCCCCCCGCATTCCCGGGCGTAACGGTCGCCGGTTCAGTTGCATTCGGCCCAGGGTAGCAACAGGTTCGTGGAGTGTTTATTTTTCGTTCGAATTTCGAGTATAGGGGCAAATCGTGTATGAGTAAGTATTCGAGCATGTGATTAGTGCGATTAATTATCTCGTGAGTTACTTATAAAGTCAGTTGAATTGGCTAGTTAACGTAGAATATCATTTATTTTGCAATATTACGAGTATGTTTGTTTATACATACTGCCGGCAAGGGGGCAGCAGCCGGCAGCCAGTAGCGGGCCCAAGCCACTAACCGTCGAAAATTTTCTATCATTTATTATTTTTGTGATCGGAATTAGTTTTATTGCTCGTAAGTCTAATATAGTAGATGAATATACGATATAATAATCTATAAGAAATGGAGTGTGAAAAATGTTTCTCTTATTTTATTTAACGATAGTAAAAAAGCCTGGCTACACAACGCCAGGGTATGAAATAAAATCCACTCCGAGGTCAAGTTTGTTTACATGCACGTGCCTACCTACGTGTGCCTATATAGCTCCTTCTATAGGACATTCAGTAAAACTGTACCTTGCACTGAATGATTTTATTTTCTTTCGGGTCCGTGATTACATTTATTTTATTCTATTCACATGGTGGCCACTCAACTGGAAAACCGGGAAAACCGGGAAATGTCAGGGAATTCGATCAGTCAGGGAAGAGTCAGGGAAATGTCAGGGAATTTTTCAGTGGTCAGGGAATTTTACATAATTTGCATCAGACACGCTTTTTTTCATAAAAATTCACATAATTTTGCGATCACGCCGTACCAATTCGGTAGTGCGCGGCCGGTACAGGCAGCAGGCTTCGAATAACCGCCGCCGCCGCGTGAGAAGGCGCTACGGTCTCGGCTACGCCTGTAGTAAGCTGCGACAGTGTGTTAGTGTCGAGCCATCTCACGTCAGCAAAGCGACGACGGCTTGCCCATATACATATAGTATACGCATGTACTGACGCGCGAGTGTCGTAGTGAGTCTGTAGTCACGAGTTCAAAACCACGTGGTCAGCTTTGAACCCACGACGCGGCAAATTATTAAGTGTGACTATATTGAAACGGTAAGTGCATACATAATTCTTTCTTTCTAGAGCATAATATCCTTCAGGAACGATCAAAACTCTACATTAACTTTGTATTAAACAAAATAAAAACAAACAAAAAGAAGAAGTCTTCTCTGGTTACAATAAGACGTTCAAACAATCACAATTTTCTGAATTAAATTCCATTTATACATTCTAGAATATTTTTAATTTCCAATGTAAATTCATCGAACTAATTATCTTATAACAGCGAATTTGTAATTATTCTGTAGTTAACATACATACCGAGATGATTCCTTGAAAGTTCGATCACAGTCAGTTATTTATTTATTCATACATTTATTTGTTCATTTTAAATCATTTGACGACCTTTAACAATTCAAAATTGAAAAGGAAATGGCCAGCCTGCGAAAAACAGACGAAAAACTCGGGTAGTGTCGAATTGGCTGTGACTGACTGTGAACTTCGAAGGAATCATCTCGGTATTTTTCACGTTAATATAATGCGCCTTTCAGCGTGGATTCAACGTAGTGCATTTGATTCTATTTTCAGATGCAATGTCTTCTGCATCAAAAAAAACTACCTTTAACGAAAAGTGGCTTACAGATCCCACATTTTCTCCCTGGTTGCAACGAGTGGCGAAAGATCCGTATTCTGCCCACTGTTCGTTATGCAGGACGACGATTTCTCTCAGCAATATGGGAAAACAGTCTCTAACAAGCCATATGCGTGGAAGCAAACACAAATGTGCTGTTTCTAGCAGAATGAAATCTGCAAGTTTGAAAGTATTTTTCCGAGATGATGATATAACAGCACATAATCCCGGACCATCAGGGCTTTCATCTCAAAATCCTCCAGTATCTGCAGTCGTCACTTCTGTGACTCCGTCAGAAAGCAGTGATCCAACGGTATCAATACCACAACCGCGAGGACTTCAGGCATTTGTCTTGAAAGAGCAAATCACGAGAGCTGAAATCATATGGTGTTTACACGTGATCATACACCATCATTCTGTTCGAAGTAGTGCGTCAACCGTATCTCTATTCAAATCTATGTTCCCTGACTCGGAAATAGCGAGTAAAATTCAACTTCAACGATCTAAAATCGGATATACGTTATTGTATGGCTTAGCGCCATTTTTCCATAAAGAGCTATTTGACATGTGTACCGCTTGCTCTCACTTAGTCATCGGGTTTGATGAATCACACAACAAAATCGCGCAGAAAGGGCAAATGGATTTATCTATACGATTTTGGAACTCGAAGTCAAGTGAAGTGTGCGTCCGATATTTTGGTTCGGCATTTTTAGGACATGCGACGGCTGAAGATTTGCTGAAAGCATTTACTCAGACGCTCAACGGAATCAATCTCAAAAAACTGCTACAGGTGTCTATGGATGGCCCCAACGTCAATCTGAAGTTCCACAAGGATCTGAAAACTTATCTGCAAGGTGATCCTGATGACCCTGTTTTGATGCAGATAGGAAGTTGTGGGCTTCATTCTTTACATAATGCATTCAAGCAAGGGATGAATGCGACTGATTGGAATGTAGTTCAGATACTGAGAGCGATGTATAATTTATTCAATCACGTGCCAGCTCGACGTGCTGATTATATTCATTACTCGGGATCCAATACATTTCCTCTGAAATTTTGCGCTATAAGATGGCTCGAAAACTCCAAAGTAGCTGAAAGAGCTACACTGATTCTTCCCAATCTTATCAAATACGTCAACGCCGTTAAAAAGAACAAACAAACACCCACTTGTAACAGTTTCAAAATCATTTCCACAGCTATAGAGGACAAGATGCTGGGTCCAAAACTAAGCTTCTTTCAGTCACTGGCATCGGATCTGGAACCATTTTTAAGAAAATTCCAATCTGATGCACCTCTTGCACCATTACTCTACGAAGCTTTAATCACAACAATGCGAAATGTTATGTTGCGATTTGTAAAGGCAGAAATAATAACCACCACGAACGACGTATTGAAAGTTGATTTTTCTAACAAAGAAAACCTAATTCCGTACAAAGAAATCGATCTGGGTTACGCAACACGTGATGCTCTCCGCCGTACTCGTGGCTCAATAAATGATCGCGACATTTTAGAATTTCGACGGGACTGTCGTAAAGCTATGGAAGCGTTATGTAAGAAATTAATGCAGCGGTCGCCTCTTCAATTCAGACTCACGCGGGGAATTTCTTTCCTTGATCCTCAAGTCGCTGGGCGGTCGACTATTCGAGATAATTGTCTTGCAACTACACTAGAAATATTTGTGGAACATAAATGGCTCTCTGGTGTTGAGGCGGACAAGGTGCAGCGGCAGTTTAAAGACTTATGCGGTGCAATCCACTTTCTCGAGACTCTGAAAACATTTTCCGGGGATCAAAGATTAGACCATTTTTGGTTTCGCACTATGTCCCGCGGATCTGCTATTCCAGAAGAGCTGTCATCTTTCTTCAAAATGATTTTCATTTTTTCGCATGGAAATGCATCACTAGAGAGAGGATTTTCCGTGAACAAGGAATGCCTTGTGGAAAATCTTGCCGAAGAATCGCTGGTCGCACAACGACAAATATATGATGCTATTATCGCTAGTGGGGGACTCGATTCACTGACCATTTCGAAGCCTCTCATTCTTAGTGCTCGAAACGCTCACTCTAGGTACGTGGAAGAACTGGCAAAACGTCGCACCCAGGTAGATGCGGAAAAAGTAGCATCACAGGAGAGAAAAAGGGCTGCAATTAAGGTGAAAGAGTTGGCTGCAAAAAAACAGAAGCTAATCGAAGACGCTTCAAGAGAAGCAGCAATAATTGAAGAAGAAATACAGAGTCTTCGTAAATAAGCATAAAGACTGACTATACCGCGAGGACCAGGTGAAAGAGAATGGTCCGTCCGCCCAGACACCTAATATTTTGTATTTTCATGGGGATAGCCACTCGTTGCGCAGAAAATTCTTAGGGTGATTTTGGCGCGTGGTCGATAGCTTCGACCCCAGGATATATTTTTCAGCGCAACGAGTGGCTATCCCCATGAAAATACGAAATATAAGGTGTCTGGGCGGACCGACCATTCTCTTTCACCTGGTCCTCGCGGTATAATTTACAAATGTACTAATCAAAATTTTTACTGTGATCTAGTCCTGGCCTAGTGCAATTTATGGTTTTGCTGATAATGATTTATTTTATATCGTATAAGTTATGCTATCCCGCACGGAAATATATATATGCGAAAAATATATGCAACATATATGTCGCATATATAACATATAAGTGCGCAAAATACAAAAATGTCGCATATAGTATAACATATATGTACGCATAATACATATATGTTTGATGAGTTTTACATTGTGTTGACATCTATGTCGCATATATGTCGCATACATGCCGCAACATTTATGTTCACATATATCTAGACATTTATATCAAATATATAAAAATAAGTTTTGGCGCAAAAAAAAAATATGTCACATATATGTGGCATATATTTTTCGCATATATATATTTCCGTGCGGGATGTTGAATTCAAAGAAGCTGTGAAATTATTCTATCCGTAAGTAAAGTAGTCTTGAGCAGTAAGCTCCTTAAATCTAAAGACAATTTATGTATTAACGCTTGCATAATATATCAAAATATCGTACGATTAATCAGTATTCAGCGTGTCAGTTTTATCCCTCACACCTAATTATCGTTCCAAATTATGGAATAATCCGATTACGACGAATACTTCGAGCATTTTTAGGTCACATACGAATTATACTAATGCAGCATTTAGTGGTTTCGTTACATATGGCACATCAAAAAGTCAGGGAAAAGTTATGATTTCAGTCCGGGAAACCGGGAAAAGTCAGGGAATTTCGTGAGCGGAATTGAGTGGCCACCCTGTATTCATCACACGTCTCGTTTATTATTTTTTATTTGTTATTTTTCATTTTTCTATTGTCAAGTGAACTGTGAGCGTACGTGTTCATTGGGGTAGCAACAGGTTCGTAAAGTGTTTATTTTTCACTCGAATTTCGAGTACAGGGGCGATTCGTATATGAGTAGGTATTCGAGAATGCGATTAGGCTATTAATTATTTCGTGAGTTACTTATAAAGTCAGTTGAATTGGCTGGTTAACGTAGAATATAATATAATCTTAATATTGCGAAATCCGTTTGTCTATACATACTGCCCGAGCCACTAACCAACAAGTTGAAAATTTTCTATCATTTATTATTTTCGTGATCGGAATTAGTTTTATTGCTCGTAAGTCTAATATAGTAAAGGAATATACGATATAATAATCTACAAATAATAATGTGTGAAAAATTTTTCTCTTATTTTATTTAATGATAGTGAACAACCCGGCTACACAACGCCAGGGTATAAAATAAAATCTACTCCGAGGTCAAGTTTGTTTACATGCACGTGCCTACCTACGTGATGCCTATATAGCTTCTCCTATAGGACATTCAGTAAAATTGTACCTTGCACTGAATGATTTTATTTTTTTTCGGGTCCGTGTTTACATTCATTTTATTCTATTTTTTACTAGTCTCATTTATTATTTTCGTATTTTATTCTTTATTCTTTTTATTTAGCATTTTTCATTTTTTATTTTTCTATTGTCAAGTGAACTGTGAGCGTACGTGTTCATTTGGGTAGCAACAAGTTCGCGAAGTGTTTATTTTTCACTCGAATTTCGAGTACAGGGGCGATTCGTACATATGAGTAGGTATTCGAGAATGCGATTAGTGCTATTAATTATTTCGTGAGTTACTTATAAAGTCAGTTGAATTGGCTGGTTAACGTAGAATATAATATACTCGTAATATTGCGAAATACGTTTGTCTATACATACTGCCGGCAGCCGGTAGCGGGCCCAAGCCACAAACCGTCGAAAATTTTCTATCATTTATTATTTTCGTGATCGGAATTAGATTCATTGCTCGCAAGTCTGATATAGTAGATGAATATACGATATAATAATCTATAAGAAATAGAGTATGAAAAATTTTTATCTTATTTTATTTAATGATAGTAAAAAAGCCTGGCTACACAACGCCAGGGTATGAAATAAAATCCACTCCGAGGTCAAGTTTGTTTACATGCACGTGCCTACCTACGTGTGCCTATATAGCTCCTCCTATAGGACAGTCAGTAAAATTGTACCTTGCACTGAATGATTTTATTTCTTTTCGGGTCCGTGTTTTCATTCATTTTATTCTATTTATCACATGTCTCGTTGATTATTTCCGTAATTTATTCTTTATTCTTTATTCATTTTTATTTTTTATTTTTTTTATCGTCAGGTGAATTGCAAGCGTACGTGTTCATTTTTAGCTTTTCTAAAGAAATATAACGTAGTGTAAGGAATCTTTTTTCGTCTCCAATGATAAATATCGCGCGATCGTAATCATCAGACATATTCTTCCGAGACTTTATATTTATACTACGTAAGTGCAAATGAAGATCGCAAGAAGGAATATATTAATACCTATATTAAATCATCAAAGTGGCTATATAATACAAGTGAATATAGTGTCTCTAATATCTATCCACGCCATGTAATGCATAGTAAAAATAGAATCATAGTGTGAGAGAAATATTCTCTAAATTCAATCCCCCGTGTGAAAACCCCAGCTCCAGCTCCAGCCCCCCCCCCCTGCATATCATCATCCAGGAGAATGTCCATCGAAAGTGAAGTGTTTTTAAATCAATCCACAATATGGAATATCCATATGTATATAATATCCAAAGTGAAGTGTTTTCTCTAGGTCTCATCGCCGATTAGGATATATTATATTGGATACCTATTCGTCGTTCCTGTGTTGGTGAGTTTCGCATGCGATATAGATAACTTAATATGCGGTTAATTATTAACGCCGGCTAATGAAGACGCCGTTCTCTACGAACTATCTCTTTATCTTATTCTTCTCCCTTGTTCTTTTTCCTTCTCTATCGCGCAGCGTGGCGGTACCATTTACTATTTCCATGTACATATGTATGTCATATTATCAACTATATAGCTCGCGTTTTTATTTCTAAAGATAATCAATATTAATTCTCATTCATAATTATTTAGACTTGAAGATCAATTTTTCTCCAATTCACAATATTTATTCAATTCTTTGATTTATTCCATTCCATTGATCAAGATCTATAATAAATATATACATTAGAAAACGAACAGGGCCAAATGAACTAATCCATTTTCTCCCTACAGGATACAGCTACTATATCTACACAGAAAAGCATTAAACTGCTGTACGTTCGCCACGGTTTGAATGACGAAGAATATCTGTGTTGGTGCGAATGTCTAGGTATTTTCGCAGGATTTTCAGCGTTCGTTACTACGAGGGGCGGGGGGTGCTTGAATGCGAGATGCGTTTCTATTAATTAAATATATTGTCTCCGCGTAGGGTGGGACTGGGATTGAGGCGGGGGCAGGCAGGACGCGATAATTTAAGGTCGTTCCGTATTATTTCGCGTTTTAAATCCACAGCGTCAAGTGATTGAGTTATACTGGCACTACGAGTGATCGGGAATGAACCTCTCTTAATACATAAATGCATTCTTTACAATCGAAAACATCGCGACGATTACTTTCAATTATGCAATATTTCCTTCTCTTATTTTTCTTTTTTTGATCCTCCAGTTATTCGGTGAACACCGGCGTATCTAACAAACTCTCAGATATTTACTCCTTTCGATAGTCTTATCGCGCACAACTAATTACGTACGTACGCCGCGGTGCTAACTATTCAATCACTTGAATGGGCAAAACGCTTCGCTGCACCTCTGTGCTTACGTGGGGTACAGGGGTCAGAGGTAAGCTGCGCTCGAAGAGGACGCCGACCGCCACGCTATCATACTCTATCTGCTTTGTTACATGTGTCTTTCTCATTTCCTCTATTCATTTCAAATTAAACGTGAAAATTATCTCCCACAAAGTCCTACTACTTTTACTATTTCAGGTACATAATGAGAATACTGAATTATACAAGTTCTTCTTTTTTTTCTTCTAAGATGAAATTCTTGAAAATATTACTCTCCGTTACTTTCAGATCTCTGAACCACAGCCATTCTTATATTTCCCATCGACGAAACACCGCTTCTCGTTAAAACAGTGCGCTGTGCGCTCTGCTACTTTTATCATTCGATCTTCTCGGTGGAAGTGTTTCAGTCTTTATCGACGACTAACCTCCGCGGTAAATGAAGTGTTACGCATCTATCCTTACCCTCACAACTTACTCGGTCGGAATTTCGCATACGTGGTTCGGGTATTTACCACCGTGTTCTCACGTCTAACGAAAGAGTGCAATTAGATATCAGTTCGTATGCATTTTGTTTACATACATAGGATCGGTATTCTCGAAAAACTGAAAGTTTAAAATAATGAGTTGGAAGACGAGTGCCGAGGAGATGTGTCGCGCCTGTATGCGAGTCGACGGTGTATTATTACCAATGTACGATGGTCAGCTTGGAAGTAAAAATCTACCAGTTAAACTCGCCGAGTTGGCTTCAATTCAGGTTAGGATTACAGTTCATTACGATTCCAAAGCCAGACTCCTACCGTTATTCATCTCCGTCATTCTATTTATCTTTTTCAGATTGACAAAGACGATGGATTACCGTCAAAACTCTGCGCGAAATGTGCCTACAGAACAGACGCATTTTATGATTTTAAAATCCAGGTTCAAGCTACGGAGATTAAATTAAGAGAAATTTTCAACAGCCAAGACTCTCCTTCGATCAAGGTATCCACAATTTTACCAGCACATTTCTATGTCTCTAAGTAAACGACATTTTTCATCGTTATTAAACGTTATTTCATATACTCTCTATCCGCAGATTGAAATGCCGGACGATCCCATATTTTTTGAAGTTGAATCCGTTCAGGATATTTCAAAGCCTCATTCCACGCTAGAATCATCGGACGAAGAGACTGCGGATGTTAATTATTCGAGAGATATAACAGAGGAAATTCATCACACGGATACAAGCATCGAGGAATTTACCCCCAAGTCTGAATTCCACGACATAGTTGACCTAGAGATAGAAACAGCAGTCCAAGATCTGAAAATAGACAAAACTCATGAGGATGATGTAGAAGATTTATTGAAGGCAGATCAGTCAGAATATTCCATCGTTTACCTGCCTAATACAACGCAGAATAATTTACAAATGGAGAACGAGGACTACGTATTCATCAGCCCTGAAAATACGGCGGAAAACGTGCCAGCTTCGTCGACTTGGAACTCAAAATCTAGCCAAGTTCATAGCCCGGTGATATACGAGTCTAACTCAAAACGGCTTGCTTTTATGTTCGGTAAAATCGTGGAGGGAGAAGATTCTGAGAGCGACGATAGACAGAAGCCTCAAGAGGAGATGGTAAACGGCTTAGAAAGCGATGGCGAAGACTCTGACTACTTTGCTGATCCAACGGACAACCTTTTGGGCAGTCTTAACGACACTATCATTAAAATAAAAGAAATTAGAACAGCGGATAACAAGATGAGCTATCAGTGCTCTTTGTGCATGCAGAATTACGAGGAGTTAACCGGCGCCTTGAACCACATCGTTGATAACCACGTGCCTGCGACCGGTCCATTCTTCTGTACCGTATGTGAAAAGGACTGCGACAGTCGGCGCGAACTCAGGTCTCACGTGAAAGTGCACTCAGGCATGCTGCCTTACGTATGTTTCATTTGTCATAAGGCTTACTCCGTGAAGAGGTACTTGAAGAGGCATATGGTCAGTCACCCAGATTTCTTCCGTCACCGTTGCCCAAAGTGTGGACAGAGATTTAAAGTGAAAAACGAACTAGAAACTCATGTTACCAGTCATATTCACGGCTCACCCTACGCCTGCAGTCAATGTCCAAGAGTTTTTAATCACAAAGGTAATTACAAGCGGCATTTGATCACCCACCTCGATCCCCACGGTCTTCATCTGCCTAAATTTCCGTGCAATATATGCGGAAAGAGGTTTCTAAACAATCGAACATTGGACACTCATATGAGAGTACACACAGGCGAAAAACCATTCAAATGCAATACTTGTAACAAGCAGTTCTCCCAGCAAGGAAACCTCCTAAATCACATGAGGATTCACTCAAATCCAAGAAGCTATACTTGCGAAGTATGCGGCAAGCAGTTCAACCAGAGATCAACCCTAAAGGATCACAGTCTTCTTCATACAGGAGAAAAGCCCTACGTGTGTACAGTCTGCGGTATTGCATTCACCTTCGGTGCTGCCCTGAGAAGACACATGTGGTCTCATGCCAACGGAAAACCATATGGTTGTGAAGTCTGCGACGCTCGTTTTGTTGGCAAATATGATTTGAAAAGACACATGACTATTCACAGCGACAGACCAAGGTCCAGGAGAAGAAGGACTCAGAATGTGGATGAAGATTTCAATTTTCGACAACCTAGAGAGGACGTTGAAGCAAGGGACATAGCCACTGATAATACGGAGACTATACTTATACAACAAGTATTGCTTAATCAGGACGATACTCAGGTTGTTACTCAAGAGGAATCTGAGAAGGAGAACGTCGACGCTTTGTTTACCCTCATTCAATATGGAGAATAGATTAATTGATATGCTGACCATTTGTGTATATAGGAGATCGTATAATATTTGGGTTTAAATTCTGAGATAGTCTTTTCCTCCGGATGACTGTATCAGGAAAAAAGAAAAGAAAAGAAACAGATAAAGAAAAAGGAAATAAAACAGACTGATAAATATATACTGGCATGATTCCACATCCCAAATATTGTATATAGGTTTAAGATTCTCTTTATAGTATATGAATTTGATATAAAATATTTGACCTATTACGCTATTATCAATTCGTCTTATTCATCCTGTTAAAAACGTGGGGTCTTATCGACCTGATTTTACTATTTTAACAGAAGTCTGACATACCGATTTTACGAACTCGAGAATTAGATTGTACAGCGACAGATGGTGCCGTCTGCACTCTGCGAAGTGCAATCTTCGATTCGGTTTCGTTTTTCGTCTTTCTGTTTCGTGTTTTATTCTACCTATTACAAAATCGGGCATATATTCGCCGAAAGAATGTAACGGGCGCGTTTGTTCACGACTGTTTTTCTCCGGGAGATCAATAGGAGTGAAAATTGTCTAATTAAGGCATACGGAAAGAGAAACAGTATACTGTTTTCGATCTCGGTTCGGAAAGGTGCGCGTATCGACGAGGCGCACGCGCCCTATATTCGCGCATGCGTGTAAAGTGAAGTTTTGGTGACCCGCCATGTCGTGCCCACGCACGCAGCCCGCACGCGAAAGGCCGTAGGAGGCAGGAGGGAGCCGCCGTTTCGTTTATCCTGGGTAAGTTCGTTTACTTGAATCAGTCTGCACTGGCATGGCCACGAGGTAGCTCATCGTAGCGGCAACCACCTCCTCTATCACTATCTCATACACGCATAGACATAACCCTACATTCCGTAACCTACCCGGCCTCGCTACCCGCGGAGGGCTCATGATACCGCCGATAACAACGTAGCCAAGGTAGCCCCCAGAGAGAGACCGAGCGCGTCTAAATTTTTGAGGTTATGTTCGACACGAAGCGCGCGCGGTTTACTACTACTACATATCATCGCTATTGAAGCGGCGCCACCATTTGACTTCGTTATTTACTACGCGCCGGTTACGTTACTACCGCGTGGTGTGATTTGTTTATATTATATTATATCATATCATATATCCATATTATATTGTATTATATTCACATCGTGTGACAGCTGTGTTATTATATTGTGGTCACGATTGATTAAAATTACGGTTTATCGGTTACACGACTTTCATTCATAGAATATCGCGGACGTTGCTTTAGTTTTTAGTGACATTTTACAGATTCATTGTTTATTTTTTCTTCTCTTTTTTTTTTTCTACCGTCGATTTTTCACTGTTCAGTAACAGTAGTTTTCTTCGCCTTTTCGTCTTTCGGTTTCAATGCATGGACAGTCGGAACCAGTTCGAATTCGTTTTTAAAAAAATTTCACGGTTTTTCAAACGAGACATTTCACATCGGTATTCATATTAAACGGGTATACCTACCGTTTTAGATGGACAACTCTGCTTACGTGCCGAACCATCTCGCACCGCCGTCTCTGGTCGTTTTTTCACAAGGCGCGGGCCTCCCCGAGGCTCTGAGAATGCAAAGACCCTACAACCCACAAGTTAGTGGTTTTTCCCTAAACCTTAACTAACTTAATATTACTTGTATAGCCTCGCTAATACTAAAACGAGCATTCGTCAATCAATCAATCATTCATCCATCCATCCATTCATTCATTCATGATATAATTAGTGTCGCCGAAACGTTATCCCGCTGCACGAAGTTTGGAAAATTTCATTTCAGTCTCATTGCTGGATTATTTTTTATCACATCTACACCCTCTTCGTCCCGATTCTCCTGCTTCTGTCTCGGCTTTTGCAAAAATTTCTTCACTCGTCGACGACGACGAATCATTCAGTTTTGTCAGATCTTTAAAAAATATGATTTCAATCATCGATGTTATCGCGTTTATTAATCAGCACGCTATAATGTTTGTTTTAAACGCTTTGCGACGGCCGAGCGGATCGCTTGACCGTTCGGTAAAGTCGCGGTTGTACTATAACTGGAAATTTATCCAACCCAACTCTTCAGCTTGTTTTCATTAAAACTTAGATAAATGCATGCGAGTGCAGTGTCATAGATGGAATGATCGTTGGTGTAGGTCTTTCGTAGATTTGACGACATTTTTTTTTTTAATCATATGAAGAAAGATTCGAATTTTAGAGATAAGAGAAGAGATAAGAAAATCCTTTCTTCTTACTCCTTCGATGATATTCTTCAACGTTGTCTCGTCTTTTTAATCAATTATCGTACGACAAAGATTGATCAACTGTATTACGACCTCGATAATCCAAAGTTCTACTCTTTGCGAGTCTAGGATCTTGTCACGCGTTTCGAAAAAGTGTTTTGTGAACCAGTGCCTCATGAAAACCACAAAGTGCGACTGCGGTATCATAGTGAAGTAGTGATAAATGAGAGAAATCGTTCGTTGCTACGTACCTACATGTAACAGTTGATCAGTCCGTACGCAATCGGATAGTTTGAAAAACGGGGAATTCCCCAAAAGTCGTTGGTCCTAATTATTCGTTTTTCAAATCTAATGGACACGAAAGATCCAATAACAGTAATAACCGGCTTCGAAACGATCCGCGATTCCTTCGATTCGAACTTTGCGCGATGTTTTCAAACGGTTCAATTTATTCGTCAATCGACGATAAAATAGTCAGAATCTCTCGAAGGCAAATAGTCCGATCGTCTCGAGGTCCGGGTTGTAAAGAGCCAAAAAGCGAATATATACTGAGAGAGGTTGTGGGTGGCAATGAACAGTGGGGTTCGTTTTTCGAATCTAAGATTTCAGATACAAAAGAACTCCAAGTACCGTTCAGCACCGCAGCATCACTGGGTTATGGTTTACACCACATGCTACATCTCCCGCCGCAGTTTCTACACCCTTTTGATCCAAGGTCGCCTTTCGGAGCCTTCCGGCCCCTCGGTCCATCGGCCTTTGCACCACCTAGCAAATGTCTAAAAGTTGAGACCGGTAACACGACTGTGTCTTCCGGATTAGCGTCAATCGGTTCGCTATCGAGTATGTCGAACATGTTCTCTCCAACGCTACCTTCGTCAGGTGGTGGCGGTGGTGTGTCGACAGCCTCCGGCGTTGGTGTCGGCGAAGTTGCACCCCAAAGTCCGGCCGGTTCCGCTAGCCGATCTCCGCCCGGAAGCGGTACTGGGACTGGGCTAAATCGGGGAACTACACCCGATGATGAGGATAGGGAGGCCAACGCTACACCGGGATCGGAAAACACGGAGAGATCGACTCCGGAGGAAGGCAGACCCTACAGACGTGAGTTTCACACTTTTTTCCGGACATTTTCGACGATTTTAACATGCGAGATCGACAAACCGGGCCGGAAATAACGCGGGAGAGTTTTAGACGTTTGGTAGTTCTGGTTTCAGGATTTTTTTAGACTCGGGAATCGAACAATTGTTTTGGTTTATTTTGGTTTCTTAGTAGTTTGAAATCCGTAAAATTTTATTTACGGTACGGATGTGTGTGTGTGTGTCTCTGTGTAGTCGGCGAGTGGTAAATTTGATTGTGAAAACTTTCGACGGCGAGAAACTTTGATTGAATGGTATTTATAGTGGAAAGTATGATTAGTGAATTGGATATCTTCTTATTCCGGAAACTTAATCTATCGATTCGCACAGGAATTTTGGTTCCCGCTGGCTTTTGGTGCTCCTATTTTCCGATTTTAGCACAAAATTGTGAAATTTGAAACTGTCTGTCCGATAGGGCGGAAGAATAGATGGACCGAAAATCCAAAGGTCGTTTAATATTCATGAAAATTGGTTTTCGGGCGTTTTCTGCGTCGCTGTTTACAAATTTCAGATCGAAATCGCGGAATTCAAGATCGCGGTTTCGATTAGCGGACAAAAATCCAGAAAATAATTCCCAAAGGTTCTCGAGGTCTTTGATTGTACGAATCAGAAAGTTAGGAAATAAGTTTGCCTTTATAAAAAAAATTCGTTCCCAAAGGCCTTCGGGGTCGCTGATCAAAAATCTGTTCCCAAAGCCGCGGAATTGAAAAGGATGGATTCGAGCTTGCGAACAAAAGTCGTAAAAATTGTAATTTGTGGAAAAAAAATGCGTCATCAGCGAGTCCAAAAGTTAGACTTACCGTATCCCTCCCGTCCCAAAAGGGTTAAAACTCAACTCAGCTACTATTTTCCGGCAACTAAGTCAATACGGATATCATACTGTCACGAAGAGATGAGAAAAGGGGATAAGAGACGAAGAAGCTTTCCGTTCTTGGTAGCTTTCAAACAATGTTACAACGCCGGGTACTTTAACAATAAACAAAAATAAGAAAAACCACAGTAGGTATATATACTGACAGAGAGAAAGAGAGACAAATATATATACATATATATATCCAAAGACGAAAAGGATCATTGGTATATACATACATATTATAGCACAAAAGCTATAAGGGCGTTAGAACGGGTTAAGTGTTCTTTTTTTCCTTTATTTTTTTTTTCTTTTTTTTTTGTGTGCTTTTAAATCTATCCAGTCGTTTATTTGAGCGTTTAAACCGTGTTCCACGACGCCCTGCAGCTGGGTCTTAACAGTACCTATACCTAACTATACTATAACGCGAGGAGGTGCAGATAGCAGGAAGCAAACGGGATAAAACGGCTTGTTTATTTTTCGGCTCATCTTAATTACCCGAAGATCAAGCCTCATTTATCTCTCCGCATCCTTCCTTCCCGTATATTTCGAGCAAGCTTCGCTTACTCCGGATTATAATTCGCGAGAAATTATCTCTTTCACCCCTTTTTCTTTAATTCCTTCTAGTGTATAGGTATCATAGTTGAAAAAAGAATAGCAAAAAATCAAAACTAAGTTAAATAAACAGAAAGACGATGGTTCTTTTTTTTGTTTGTTTGGTTTTTCATTTTCTTTTTCAATTTCGATTTGCAAATTGCTGCTGCTGTGCTGTGGCTGCTGACTACAACAGCGTACCGAAATTAAACGCGATTTTTACCCTATTTTTTTTCTGTTCCTTTTTACTCTCTCCCTCCGCGCTAGACTAATTTTCGTTTGATTGTCGGACTGGTGGAAAAAAAAAGAAAGAAAATTGAAAAAAAATAAAATAAACAGGTACGAGAATATGTACGTGAAAAAAAAAAAAAAAAAAAAACAGAAAAACAACCCAAAACGATAAACATACATACCTGCATTATATTTATAATAGTTTTTAAAAAATTGCTTAACCAGATTTGATACTATATACTTTGATATCAAGGCTTCTTTTTGGAGTTACAAAATGATTATCGACTTGTTATTATACAGTGGGTTGTTTGCTGACAACACGTTGTATATTAAGGTATTAATTATTCACTCTTTGATAAATTTTCCATATATCTATATACGTATGCGTATCTATATACACACGATATATCAGCAGGTATATATATATGTATATACACGTTGGTTTGAAATTCTGCATTGATATTTGAACGCATTCGATACCCCCGACAAAACTGCAGCAGGTGGGGTACATATAGGAATATAGGTGGTAGTAGATATATATATACCGGGGACGCATCATACTAGCATAGGCTACCATGCCTGCCGCAACAAAAACAGAGTAGATAGGTAGGTAGGTAGGCGAGGTGGGTGTATAGACTATAGAGTAGCGGAAGCGTTGATATTTGTCAGGAAATTGATAACTCGAATAAACTCGTTTCACGAAATATTCAAAAGGGCTTTAAAACGCTACTCCCGTCCCCGCTGCGGCTCGCGGCCAGCATCAAACATTTCGATCCTAATTATTTTTTTCTTTATCTTTTTTTTTCTCTAGTTCTTTCAAATTCTATGTATAGTATCTACGTTATATCTCGTTTCTTTATATTCACTCATTTATAATCTCTTATGCAAAAACTATTTTCCGACTATAGAAAGAAACGAAACGGTGGGGAAAAAAAAAACAAAATTTAGATATACGTCGGAAAATTTAACGCTCGTGAAATAAAAAAAAAAGAAAAACCGACGCAGACAACTGGGTGTGGGTGTGGGGTTGGCTAAACGGTTTCTCACGCCGCTGTCGTAAAATAGAGAAATCATCGTAAAAGTGGTTGTTACCCTGTCCCCCGTTATGCCCCGGCGTCGCCGGGCTGAGGAAGGGGATAAAACGAGAAAGATAGAAAGAGAGAGAGAGAGAGAGAGATGCAGCTGTGCGGGGGTGGAAAATTTGATTACTAAATAATTTGTACGACGTGCTAGTAAATCCGCAGGCCGCAGTTGGCGCGCTCTAAGAATATCAATGAGGACTAAGCGATTTTACGCTTTCGCTTTGCGGCCCCCGTTCTCTCATTCTATCCATATATATATATATATATACACCTATACTACACAGCCTCGAGGCTATCTCGTCATACGTGCTTATTGTCAGTGCCTCATATTCGTCCATCGCCACTCGCTAATTTTTTTTTTTGTTTTTTCTATCCGTTGAGAAGAATTTTAAAACTTTGCAAAATTCGTTTCGTTACGTTCTTCTCTTTTTCATCATTTTTGACATTTCCTTTACAAATCTATCATTTTTCGCCTATATACCGCGTATTCGCATATACATATATATACATACATATGCGTGGTCATTTCTGCGGTCGTTCGTCGAAAATATTATTCACTGATCCATAATTTTGTATGATATAACGCATATATCCTATTTTTGTTCAGTCGTTGTTGCAGTTCAATTTTACCGATTGATATACCATAGTGTACCTATATATATCTACAATCTAGGTACAATTTTTAACGAGTATTTTTTCAACAGTTTGTTACGCTTTGTTTTCATGCATATATATGTATATTGTATATATATATAATATGGTTATCATCCCGTTATATATCTATATATATGGTTGATTTTCAGTTCTCTCTGTATACGAATCGCGTCAAACGGTTAATACGTCGTTTTTGCTAGCTACATTCAAAAATTTAATTAAAACAAATTATATACGCTAGTGCAGCAGCGACTCCGAACATTTCGTGTCTTGTGTCTTCTCCTTTTCGTTTTCCCGTGTTTTTTTCTTTTTCCTTTTTCCGGCTTATTTTTATTCACGGTATATAAAAATGGAGTAAAGGAAGTCCGAACGTGTATATATATGTATATGCGTGTACAGGCTAGTATATAGTATATAGCCACCGAGGCGGAGTCTCCCGAAGCAATCACACGGTTATATAGCCTGCAGGTTCTATATAGTAGCTTGTTCCCTGGGTCCATGGAGCTCTGAGAGATAGAGGGAGATAGAGATGCTTGGAAGCTGGCAACGGGACGCCCTAGGGAGACTAACGATAGAAATAGAACCTTACAAGCTCCGCCTTTCTCTCCGCAACTCCTAGACACGTATATTCTACTTCGAAGATATTCCGTCGAGATGAAGGCGTGGTGATGCTTAGAGAAATCCGAGGGAGGAGCTGGATGCTGTATAGAAAAAGTTATATTCTCCGAGAGAAGTTGGCATTTTTTAAATCGAACCAGAAGAAAAAAAAAAAAAAAAAATGACAAAAAACAGAAAAACTAAAGAAAGAAAAAAAGTATACGAATCTGGAGAGATTGTTGCATTATATACGGGAATTTATCGCGTCTAAAACTTCGAATAATGGATGTTGAATCAACGATATACTAATATGATACCGAGAAACGATCAAACAGCTCGATTGATTCATTCATTCATTCATACCAGGAATATATTCCGATAATTCGATACTCCCTTTGATATAGTTTAGATCTCATATCAGATTCTTGGAAATGAGAAGAAACCGTTTCTGTTTTACGCCTTTATGCCTTAATCAGCCTATACTTATTAACAGCTGATCGGAATCGGTAGCGCAGCTTCTTTTCTTTTTTGTCGTATATACGATCTTATTGAACGAAAACCGTTTTCTCAATGAATAGAAATAAAAAATTAGAAAAAAAAAAAATAAAAAATAGTGAACCGTTCGTTTGACAGCCGTTAGTTTTGGCGTAACGATATGCACAAGCGGTTACTGCAGAACGACTGGACCATCGACGTAGGACAATGTAGGCATACGCGTGAGACGCGCGGGTCGCGCGAGCTTTCGATTCGTGACAGAAATCACTAAATGCAGGTCGTTCAGTTGACGGGTTTAGAGGGATGTAGAATCTCTGCTATGCTCTGCTCTGCTCTGTGGCTGTGGTGTTGTACAGCACGCATATTAATTTCTATCGAATCAAACGTACAGTCAACCCCTGACGCTTGCTTGTCACTGCAGCAGCCCTTCCATTCTATAGTATCAGTTTGCTTCGTGTACACATATGTACGCGATATTTATATGAACGTATGATGTGAACGTTAGAATTTCTCAATCCAGAGTCGCGGTACCCGACATAAGTTTACAGAATATCCGTTAAAGCAGTTAATTTCAGGAATTTGAGCCCGCCCTAATATCCGATCTTCCGTCG
This sequence comes from Tenthredo notha, assembly GCA_914767705.2. Lineage (NCBI taxonomy): Eukaryota > Metazoa > Arthropoda > Insecta > Hymenoptera > Tenthredinidae > Tenthredo > Tenthredo notha. The sequence continues at coordinate 7,534,871 of OU611923.1, read as the reverse complement.
TGCTAATAGAGAGATTTTGCTGTATTAGGTATCGTTTGCATGTATAATCAAGGCGAGGTCAGACCAGGCGATTTTACCCGAGATTACTAATCATGCAATAAGTTGTACGGTTATCAAATTCAATCTTTATAAAATCGCGGAATGTAACGACAGAAAATGAGAGAGACAGAGAGAGAGAGAGCATTTTTTAAACCGCGAGCTAATACGTAACTACTCTAGCCGCAGAAGCAGCAGCAGCAGCAAGCATTGGGGCTAATATTTCTGACCACAAAACAGCAAAGTTTGAATTGAACTGTCACCATCAGAGGTGGTCCAGGGGCTGCGCTGCTGATGCTCTCTCTACCAACATCACCGTTTTGTGGTCGCGAATTTGTACCTACTACTACGACAAGCGCTACATCGGTTATGTGTGGTTATCGTGGTTTGACGCGAACGGAGACACGCTTTAGTATCTCGTCAAACGTAGGTGTTCAGGTATATAGTAGAACCGTGAACAGCTGTTCTAAGGTTATTTTTCGTCTACAAATTGGTCTCTGGGACTTTAGGCTGCTCCTCTTTCACCGATTTTAGATCGGAATTCGGAAGCTTGAAACTCTATCCTATAGGGTGGATGAAAAGATGGACCAAAGATCGAAGGGTTGTATTAGATATTCCAGAAAATTTGTCTTTACAAATTTGGGATCGAAATCGCGGCTTTCCCTTAGTGGACAAAAATCCAAAAATCCAAAAAATTGTCATTTCTAGACGAAATCGAGGTTTGCTCCGTTATATTGGATCCGCGCTTTTGAGGTCGGAGATAAATCGCCAACGATTCTACTCCTCTTTTTATTTTCGTTACTTTTCTCCGTCCTCAGAGAATTCACACCGAAGAAACCGCGACGCTACGCTACGTCTCATTCCACCCTTGACCTGTTCCTTCGTTGTCCAGCAGCGAAATATCCCTCGCGAAGTGTCCGCTGCCGTAGCAGCACTATTCGCTGTAGGATGATTGTAAATCACGAACGAAGCGGCCGCTTAAGCCTTATCATTAGAGTGAGTTACGCGATATTGTCCTCTACGGAAGTTAAGCGACACTTTTGACACTCAAATTGTCGTAAATTTATATCCAACCTCTGCCGCCTAAGGATATGAGGACATCTCCTCGAATTGTTCATCTCAACCATATATAGGCACACATATAATAATAACTGAAACCAAAAATACGCGTGCTTTACCTCGAAGTCCAGCCATTCGGATCCCTCATATGTTTTTTTTCAAATTATTTGCATGGGTCTCTTTTTTTTTTATTCCGAACTTTTTTGGGTTTTTTTTTTGCCGTTTCACGGTGGACTCATCGCTCGTTTATACCTCCGGTGTTCAGTTACGCGTTATGTAGGTACGCAATATACACAAACCCAAACAAATAAATAAATAAATAAATAAATAAACACAGAGAGCGATCTGCCATAAAACGGCTGGACGATGGGGAGAAAGGTATTATTAGAGGCTCAAAATGAGATTGCCTGGTTTCTATAACTCTCTTATACTCACTCCTCTGTCCCCTGCAGATTCAGCTGCGGTTTAGCCGACTATGCGAGAGGCAAAACTATGAGGATGATAACGCGGGGAAAGAGAGAAATCGGGGTGTGCAGAAGGGGGGAAATAGCCGGGATGAAGGAATCTCCCACCAGTTTAGCGACTTTAGCTTATAGTATCCCGGATTCATCGCCGGTGGATAAATCATTTTTCAAAAGGTTCATATCTGGCGATTGTTATGACCCCCCAGTCGTGCCGGAGTTCTACGATTCCGGAAATTCTGATAATTCGAATATCTGATAATTTCAGTCTCGTAGTTTTGGTCGAAGCAACTTCAGGCCCTTTAGATTCTATGAGAGTCAGACTAATTAATCAACGCTTTGCGATGAACAAAAAAATGATTGAAAAAAAATTCGATATTCTCTTTGGGTTTCTCTGATATAGTGGGGAAATGAATGATAGACGGTGGGGATTCGGGATTTGAAAACCGAAAACAGAATCGAATATACGAATTCCCTTAGCCCTAGCTCTAGAAGCACGCGACGTATACAATCGGCAGGCAGCAACGCCGCGGCGCCTATTCAGATATTTACAACACTACAACGTCGATTACTGTTCCTGGTGCTCTTCCACCACCTCTATCCACCCCACCCCTCCCAGTAAAAAAAAAAAGAAAAAAAAAAACAGTTCGAGGAGTGAGAAATGGCTCCGACGACAATTAACTGAAATCACAGCCATGGATATACGGATATACGGATACGAAGGCGTTTGTCAATGTCTGACTATTTTCATTATCTTTTCCTCGTTTTCTCTCCGCTCTTGAATGACTGCGACTATAGAGAATATAGAATATAGAATAGACAATTCGGCGGATGTTTTTGTAGATGAATGAAGAAACGTTGAACTTTGAATAAAATTTTTCAAACGCGAGATCAAAGCATCCGAATTTTTTTTCTCTCTCCAACGATCAGATTTTTGAACCGGAAGTAGCGTATATGTGGTAGAAAAATTGACGCATCACCGAAAAGGCCGTATTTTTAGTTTTTCTATATTTTTATTTATTTTTTACTCGTCCCGTTGAAAGAAAAAAGAATAAAAAAATCTGATGCAGTGATTATTAGAAGTGGTATTTGAAAATCAGTGTGAAAGGGTTCATCCCCCGGCGTGTACGAGGAACGGCTTTGCCTTTATGGGGGCTGCAGGGTGTTTCACTCCGGCGATTTAACCCGATTAAGTAATTAGAGGATTTTTAATCTTGTAGCTGCTCGTGCCGTTTTGGCACTGGTCACGATTCTGTTACACAAATAAATAAACACAGATATACAAACACTGCACCCACCCACGCACGGACTCTCTATCTCTTGGCTCTCCATATACCCATACTACAGGTTCTGTCAAATTGAATTCATCATTAAAGAGTTTAGTGCTGTAAAGAAAAAAAAAAAAAAAAAATTATCCACATTTTCTGGCAATACCTACTCGTGTCTCATGATCTTCATCATTCTTATATTCCAAGTATTATCAGAATTGATTAGTGCGTATCTTCTATACGGAGCTTGTTAACTCACCCAGTTAAATGATATACGGTTCTATATATACGTATAATGTCTGGTTACCTACCGTACCGCTATATACCTACTACTCAGAGTATCTCGATTTGCGTAACCCAACCCACTTACTCTTGGTTCTTTTCTCTACGGTTAGTTCCATCTGGTTTCTCGCTTCTTAAGCGGTAACCCAACGGTCTCTCTGGTGTACAGTGGCGTAACTTGCAACCTTCAAATTGATTATATTAGTCATTTTTTCACTCTAATAATTGTTCTCAAGAATGAGAGTCTGATTATTTCTGCATGATTTTAGGTAAACTCACAGTTCAGCTATCAAAAGCAGATAAATTATGGCGTTAAACAACTGGCACCTCTGTCGCTTTCTCGTTCTTTTTCTCTTTCTCTCTGCAGTGCTTTCCGCAGTTCTTTGACGGTACAAGGATTCAGGTTTACACTGGGTTTATTCTTGTTTTATCGTATTTGACAATTATTCGATAATTTATCAACGTGTCGGCACACAATGGGTCGGCGTGAGTCGGGCCCCGACCAAGCAGAAGAAGAAGAAGAAGAAGAAAAAGAAGGTGGCGGAGGTGGAGGTGGAGGTGGATGGTCGCAATTTCCGAGTCGTTTTGGGTCCCTGCACGTGTCTGTAAACGGTGTTTTAAATGTCGAGATCAGATCTTATCCCGTGTCTCTCTTAAAAAATCTTTCACAATCTTTATTCATTCTAAATCGAATCTTTCGTGTATGCAAGCGTCTCTTACATGCTCATCACAACGAACACTTTAATCCATTGACTATAATCGTCGCACGTTAGCTCAGTACAGGTACTGACAGTATTATATTCTACCTGGTTTAACAGTTCTTCGATGAACACCCGGTGTCCGTCCAAAGAGATTCACCGAATAAGCACAGAAGCAGCAACAGGATCGGAATTGTACGAACAAAACTATCTCATTGTGTGTTAATACTGCACCTTTGGTTGTTCGTCGGCTGTTCTCTCCTCTTCTCTTCGCTTTATAGAGAATCGCGCTTCTTTGCACGATGGGACTCACTATCTGTCTCAAGAGCCGAGGACTCGGCTCGAAGGAAAAGGAAAAGGAAAAGGCAAAGGAAAAGAAAAAGAAAAGGGAAGGAAAGAAAGAGGAGAAGGAAAAGGAAGGATTTGGCCCTGTCCCCCGGTACCCGGTGCATGAAGCTACTTGATCCTCCACCTCCTCTTCCTTACTCTCGTTTAAAAGTCCGGAGTGCACCTCCTCTTATGGGAAGTCAGTCCCAAGCTGGTTAAACAAACGTATCTACCTACCGACGAACCGCGCGGTATAATAACGTATTACTACTTACCGAGTTACATTGTGTTCTTCCACCACACTCCACACGTTTTTCCCGGTGCTAGTCTTACCGTGGTTAAATTTGAATACGAGATCACTCGATTACCGTACGATGCAAAAACCCCACTATTTCAACCTCCTTTATTTATTCATTCTCCTCTTCCTAGATTGTATCGACAAAAAAAGAAAAATAAAAAGTAAAAAGAAACCGAAAAATAAGAACTGACAAAACGTATGTCAACGAATATCTGCATTAGCTCAAAGATCTAACACAAACTATCCGGAAAATTAGCCTCCTTTTTTTTCTTTTCCACATACCTTATAGTACCTACCTCGTAAATAAACAGGGAAAAGTATCCACACATACGTGTTACCGATTATTATGGGCTTTCAAAGTTACCCTAAATTACCTGAGAATTTGAGTACCAATTTTCGGCAGCTTAGATACGACGGAAACGAAAACTGTTCGCGGTATGGGGTATGGGGTTCCCCAGTTTTTCTCTCCCTAAAGCTCATGCGAGCCGGAGTGGTGAGGCGCACATATTGGATCATATCGTATCTTCTCACACCCCATGAATTATGCATCTTGGAACCCGAATACCCTTCCCACCTCCTCTTCTTCGTCTTCTTCCTTGCCCTCGATTTCCTTCCTCTCTCTCTCTCCCTCTCTCTTCGTGCCTCTATACCTATAACCTACTCTGGCCAGTCTCCTTCAAAATCTCTTCGTAATTAAAGGTCCCATATATTTTACTTTAAGGCTCGACGATTCCTCGACTACTTACCGCTCGCGCAGAGCCTCCTCCAGCTCTTATTCCTATCAAGACTCTGATCGTTTATCACGTCGCTAAGGATTATAAAATTTAACAGGTTTAAATTACTTTCGCGGAACCAAGATCGGAATAGGTGTAGGTGCGGAGTCTGAAAAGGAATTAACCGATTCTTCTAACTCTCCTAATTCATTAATCGCCCTTTCTTTAAATTTCAATCAAATTCTATTATCAACTTTCGAATAATAGTCGAAATTCGAGGAAGAAGAACGCATATCTGTGTCGATTCCTTCATACTGAAGAAAGATAGAGAGAGAGAGAGGGAGAGAGAGAATGTACCAGCCTTCTCAAAGCCGGTGAGATAAATCTTGGATTACCCCTCAAGCTTCTGCTTCTGCTACTTGACAACACGCGCTTAGCACCGTCTTACAATGCTATCCCGACACTTGAAAACTTCCCTTTCCCTTCTCTTCTCTCCTAAAACTATCAGCAATCGGAGTAGATGATCGCGAAAATGTTACTTGGAAGAAAAAAAATAAAAAAATAGGGAAAAAAAAGGGAATAAACGTCCTCGTCAAATGGTCGTATCGTAATCATGTCAGGGAAGAACTAGCTACCGTAGCGTAGAATCGTGAGGAGGAATAAGAGAAGAGCCCTCTTAAATTAATTACAGGGAAAATATCCTGGTATCAAGAGGTGGAGGGAAGAAGACCCCGACCCCTCCTCGACGTAGTCGTGAAGGTCCTTGAGAGGAGGCGACCAGAATCACCGGAGTGTTTAACAGGCAGGATTCCTCGTTAGGTTAAAAATCTGCGAGAAGAAAATTCCTGAGCGTATACCCAGTTGAGGGTGAGATTTAAGTAGTCTGGATGCCTCCTCGTTCGCTCACTCGCGCTTCCTTGCACTTCCTCGGATTCGTCGTCCACACGGGTCCACGATAAGAGCCTGCTGCCTTTGCCACCGAGCTAATCCCTCGCCTTTTTCATTTTCATTTTCATTTTTTATTTTTTTTTTACCAACATCCACGTTTAAAATACACCTAGCGATTTTCAAAATTTGCGCCCTCCTTCACGACTATGCATACGGTTCTTCGTCGTATGCTCCTGGAGAAGAGGAGAGGAGAGAAGAGAAGATCGTGACACGAGACCCTGCCACGAATATGGGCTCGATTCTAATACCCCATTGTAATCCCATAAGCAGCATAATTCCCAATGACTCGATGGAATTATTACGATATAGCTTAAACCTCGTTCTGCTCCTTTGCCAGTTCACTAGTACATATACTATCTATTCTATACTCGAGACTCCCAGATCGTGTATTACCACGTAACTATAAATCCCCCAAAGATATGAGCCATGCTAATTGGGGTGCAGACTCACTGCCCGAGTTATCATAACGGATATATGGTAAACTGCAAGAGTTTCAAATTCGTCGTTGATCATAAGACTTTCGTTTTAGAAATCAACATCCCTCTTTCTCTCTCTCTCTCTCTCTTTATATACACTAACGTACTGGGTAAATTTATCACTCTTTAATACCCCGGTGAATTAAATATAGTATATGCTCTCACATAGATCGTATCGGTTACTTAATTGCATCGAATTTACGCTCAGGCACGCGACTCTGATGTTCTCACGATGAAAGAAACAATGAAGACATTCATTCTCCGATGCAGCGGTGCAGGCTGGATGCTGCACTGCAGCACAACCGCAAGTCTAATCTGTAACGGAATATATATATACATAAATACATTATATTCTTATATTCTTGACCTTCGATGGTGCCGTTTATCGGTTTCGACTTAAACCCCGCGTTTCGCATCTCGTTTATTGAACTAGAATTGTAATTAAAGTAGGCGTATAATGAATACGACGATGCATAACGTATTGGGTTGCACTCGGGCGTCGCGTCGCGTCTGGACGTCGCGGCGGTGGGAAGCCTTATAGAATCTTTGCAAATTCATTATTATGAGGCCAAGGGAGACCGGGAGGCTAAACCACACGTGATATTCAAGGGTACCCCAACCAATAATGCACAAACAATACCCACTGATGGTTGTGTTCTTTAGTTCTTTCGGTTTATGCCATGCCGTGATCAGGTGAGAGTAGTTCGCCCGGTGTAGATGGCTACTCTGTATGAAATATCAACCACCGTGAAACATGAACGGCCTGAGAAACTTCAATCTCGTTCATACCACCAGCGCCGCTATAACACTATCCTGTATATCGCTAATAGCACCTGTAACGAACGAAACACACTCCTTTCAAACTTTTTCACATTTTTACACTATTTTTTATTCTACGGATTTTCTTTCATCTAATCGATTTGATGATATAGAACCGTACTCTTCCCTTTCATCGACTCTGACAAGCGATGGATAAGAAATTTTGCAAACTTTAGCGAATATTTCAGTCTTCAAATTTCACAGCAAAAAATTCTCTAGTCATTTCGTGTATCGAGGTGTGTGACACATATTATACCTATGTATGGGTCAATGCTTGCGTGTTATTAGCTAGAAAAGAGAGCAAGAGAGAGAGAGAGAGAGTGTTTGTCGTTTGACCCGTTAATATTATGATATAAAAATTCTTCTCCTGGTGTTGGATGGCAGAATAAATATCTCACGCTGAGTATCGATGCGGATAACTCGATGCAATCCAACCCACTTGGTTGGACACTCTCCCTCTTCTCCTTTTCGCCTTTCTCGCCTTATTCTTAGCGCCTATACTTATTCCAGACACACACATAGACACCCTATATTTTCATGAGAAACAAAAGTCGCCCCCACCATATTTTAGACCTCGAATTACACGATAGAGGAAGGGGGACGAAAAAGAGAAGAGAAGAAAAGAAAAAAAGATCGTCATCGTTTAATTAAGAAGAAATTAATTATGGGACGTGTGACAAGTGATTTATTTTTTTATTTCTTTTTTGCCTCTCCATAATCGAAAAGCCGTATTCTTTCTTTTGGTCTTATTTCGTTTGTTGTTAGGAACGGGAAACATGTGTACAGCAAAGAGGTTTGCAGGATGAGATCTTAAATCATGAATTATTCAGAGTGTCGTGATCTGGTCGTCGGTCTGTCGTAAGGTCGGTCGGTCGGTTGGTTGACTGCAGATCGTTTCCATGGACGGATGGTCGGACGTATTTCTCTCTTTCCACTCAATCGTGCTCTCTGCACACTGCAGTCGGAGAGTTGGAATTTATTTCTTTTCTTATTCTTCCTCGTCGCTTGCTTTCCTTCGACGACATCGGAACTACTACTACTACTACTACTACTACTATTATCCCGCTGCAGTCGCTACTGCAGTTCAGATTAAGATCACAGCGGCAACTGTCACAGTCACCATTCATTCCCTTTTACGGGGTATAGCTATATAGGCGAAGGAACTCTTCTCATTTTTTCCTTTTTATTTTTCTTCAAACTTTCTTATATTCCGTTCATTCATACCTACCTGTCGTAGTTGTTGTCTTCGCTGTACCAATTGGGGGCTGGCGAAGAGAAAGAAAAAGAAATTTGGAAGCATATATTCGTTCATTTTCGCTCTATTATATCTCATCTTTTTTTTTTCTTTTTTTCTTTTTTAAACGAAATTTTGTTCCTCCGTTGAAGAATATGATATTTAGGAATTTTACTTTGATATAGAAACGAGAACCGTTCGCCCCTATAACTCGGCTAAGAAATGAGTTCCATTTTCCTCTTCATTTTTCTTTTTCCTTTTTTCCTTAGCCAGCAGCACCTCTTTAGGTTCTTTTTTCTCCCCTGTTATACGTGGGAGCATTTGCTACCGGTATACTCCCGCCGTCCTAATTGTATCGGGCGTCTTAATCAGCGTGTAAGCTTAAGCTAGTAAACGGAAAAGCGCCTTATGCTCTGCATATCAAAGGCAGAATTTCAAAGTATATGTTAAGCCATATAGCCCGGCTCCTTCCCTTCTATATCGCTCAGCATCTTTGGCATCATCGTGTTTATAGTCCGACATCCACACACCTTAAGTGACAAGATGAAAACAGATAAGAGTCTAGTTAACTCAATCAATGAATAAGTCGGTAAAGTTCATCTCGATATATAGTCGAAAAAGTTGATCGATACAAAAAGTCGAAAAGCTATTGCGTTAAAACGGCACGTGGCACCCCACGGTCATCCCTCGCCGAATTTCTTTATATCAATTAATATGCTGCACACTCGAAGTATACCTTGTTATTACGTAACGATATCTTGCCGAGATCGTGGCTCGGGGGGGTTGGGATATGAGAAATCATAGAATACATGCGCAGGGTGAATATTTGATCAAATTTTAGATAAAGGGTCGAACGAATAAAATTCTTTGCGCAATTTTTTACGACGGGGTTGCGGAACGAAGCTAGATAAAAATACGTCGGGTCCTTTTTTTTCGTAACGTGTTCTTCATCCCGCTGTTCCATTTTTTTTTCTCATCTTTTATCTTCTTATAATTAGTGTAAAAAAAAAAAAAAGAAACAAGAAAATAGAGTCTGTGAAAAAGTTTCCCTAAGATCATGCTGTTTCGGGTGATATGTGTTTTTAGTGGGGCCCGTGTTCGGGGGTCGATGTGGTGCAGAGGCCCTTGGATTAGGTCTTGGATTATCGCTCGGGCCAGCCTACAGGTTCGCTCTTCCTCCGGGACTTGCTGCCAAGACCACTAGATGCCTTGTTTTCGATCAAGGTAGGCCTTAAAACGCCCTAAATATCAAAAACCCAGATTGAATTTCCAGTCTTTTTTTACTTCTTCTTTAAATCAATCTCTTCATTTAATTGTTTCCTTAATTTTCTAAAAACAAAAAAATTACACACCCACGCACGTGTACACATAGGTATATCTCCAGACTCACAATCAATGTCTCGTATATTTATACCCCATATACATCAACCCTAGGCAACCACTCATCCACAATTAGATGGACCAGTACAGCTAGAATTTTCCAAAAAATCCCCTTAACACATTCAACACGTTAACTCCAGATGAAATAATTGTAACAAGACGTGGACGTGTCTCCACGTCCACTTACACTTAGGGTGATATTTTAGTGGTCTCGACGTGCGGATACAAGTATAATCCAAGGGTCGAACCCTTCGATTAATTCCACACCTCTCTTCGTGAATGATTCGCTGATTTTAACAAAACTAGACACTCGGATTTTTGTACTCGATTGCTTTTCGGCGTGGGGAAGAAAAAAGTAAAAATAAAAAATAGTCCAAGGTATAGTTTTGGTCGGATGAGGATCCTCCCGCGGCGAGGAATTAACGCACCTTATAGGTATAAAGCCGAAGAAGAAGAAGAGAACGAGATAGGGTTGTAACTCGGAACGCCGTGCCGCGCCGTGCCGCGTGCTGAGGATATTTTAACGAGTAAATTAATGCGTTTTGAGGATCTTCAATAAAATCACACACTGCAGTGTTCGAGGGAGCGTTCCTCTCAGCTCTAGCCGTTATTTTGAAACTTGAGACCGTGCAAACGTTGTGCTTTCGTTCAATTTAACGACAATTTTATAACTCTTCCATAAATATTTTTTCCTCCTTAGTTTTATTCTTATTTTTATTCTCATTCTTAATGTTCTCTTCCTACTCGCACATAAGAATCACTTATTGTTACCGAGCCGTACCCCATTTTTAGCTGCAAATTATCTCGACATTAATATCCTCGTAATAAGCCATTCAAAGTTTCTCCTTATTTCAATAACTCGATTCTTTTATCTCGACTTACGTTAAGACGTAAATCCTTGGTAGTCTTTGCTCGTGAAAGATGATACCTCGCTTTTAGTTCCGCGCTTCAACAGTTTACGTAACTCGAATTATATTATTCGACTATTTTATTTCGCATTTTTTCTCTTTCTTTTTCAACTCTTTCAATACTATTTTCGACTATTAGCTAACGTATAGAGCGATGCGGAATCGACTTCTTTCTTGCTTCAATTTTTTTTCCTTTTTCTATTCTTCAAACCTCTAGCTCTGAACATTGGCTGAATACCGTTGCCTTTTTCAACGCTCGGATGGATTAATTGAAGTTTAATAAATTCAGACTGGTAATCCGCGGAGAAAATATTAAGAGAAAGAGAAAGTACACCTCCTCGATATTTTAATAAAGAATATTGTTCAGCTCCGCTCACTTACTTAGCCACACTCAATGATCAGGATAAATTAGCCCAGTTCACCAAAGAGGAATTCCAGCCTCCTCTCATTCTTATCTGAGAAAAACTCCCCGTCTCGTCAAGATTTTAAGTGAACGCGAAAAATTTCTTAGATGTTTTAAATATCGACGAAATTATCCACCTGCGACGTGGCTTTATTTTTAATTAACATTTTAATCAGCCGAGTGTTGCTGTTGTTTTTTGCTTCCTTTTTGCAAAATATCAGATAACGATTCGATAACCAAGATGTAATTTTTGTAATTTTTTCATCTTGTTTCTTGGAATGTTTGAACAGTATCGTTGTTGTCGGAATATTTTTTGACAAAACAGAGCCGTTTTAACCCCTGATTGTACCTAGGTACGGTACCCTCCTATTCCAAGGGACATTTCAAGAGCCAAGGCTTAGGGGGTTGCCTCTGGCTTTCTCTTATTACCACTTCATTTACAATTAACATTTATAGCTCCCTATAGCAGCACCAGCAGTCGAGAGAAAGAGAGAGAAAGAGAGAGAAAGAGGGCACCTTGGAAAAACTAATTAAATATTCTTCCTGTCTTTCTGGTATAAGAGGGTGCGTATAGTAGGTACTGGGCTCTTCGCGTAGTCGTCAGAGATTAAATGATTACCAATTAATTCGCTTAGAGGTTGTTGCAGAAATATATATTCCCTCATACAGATAATAGTACCTATATAGCGTAATATGAGATAATCGTTATCATCACTGTTTTTGGTACTTTGACAAATTTTTTCGTTTTTTTGTTGTTGTTGTTATTACAACCCCCCGGCAACTAACAGAAAAAAATTATATAAATTTTACTGTACCGGTTTCATACCTCGCCTCGGTCACTATACTCCACCGTTAAGAAGTCGTTAGTCAGTTAGTGCTTTTCTCAGTAGTCATTATCGAGCTTTGCAGGTGCAAATCACCCTGCCATATTTTTTGACCACCAAGATTTTACTCCCCGTGTATATTTTTTTATTTTTTGTATTTTTTCAAAACGTATTTTTTTTCTTTAAAACCCTAAAATAGAAATTATCGCAACAATTGTACAAGAAGAATTTCGTGATTTAATTTTTTCAGCGACAGTCCTTCCCCTGATTTTCTTTTTTCTTTTCCTTTTCTTTCCCTTCGCTTGCTTCCTCTTTTCTTGTCCTCCTAAAAGCCGTTTGATGCCTGAAGTGCATCACACTTGGGTGATCGTCGTAAACGCGGTAGCAGCATCACGGTGGATAAAAATCAGTAAAGTTGAGCTCGGAGCTGGTTTTTTTTTTTTTTTTTCTTCTTTCCTTGTAGGTATGCGTATACGCAGTATAGCAGCGAGTAAGAGATGCAGCAGTAGCAGTAGAAGTAGTAGTAAAAGTGGCAGAGAAACCGGGAGGGGATGGTGGGCGAGAGATCCGGAGCAGAAAGAACGGAATTTAATTAAGTAAAATTACTGTCAAGCGATGGGAAAGAACTGGCCCTGCAATTCTGGTGGCTGCTGCTGTTGCCGTTGGTACAGGGCATGCGACACTCTCTTTCTTTACGTTCTTACACCAAAAACGAGGAGAATGCAGCAGAGAAGGAGAGTATCTCTTTCTCTCTCTCTCTTTCTCGCAGCTCCTCGTTCTCGATTATCAAAATAGCGTAGGGATGAGAGAGACAGAGGGATGGGTTTGAAAAACAAGCTTCGGAACTTGACGATAATGTTACATCGATCAACGATACAGCGAATTGCTCTTTTCATAAATATTTTTAAAATTTTTCTCTTTTTGTATTTTGTATTTTTCTTTTTAAATCATACACGACGATTATACACGAATAGGGCAGGGGTGTGTAACCGTGTCAATGGGTTGGTCGGTAGGGGGTAGTGTAGTAGCTGCACAAGTATCAATAATAATTCGTGCGCCTATATTGAAAGATTAATAACAGTAGACTGGCGGAGTGAAAGGTTGAAATATTCGAATTTCAAAAATTGATAATAAAATTGATGAAAAATTGTGAAAACTCTGCTTTTCCCGCAGTGTACGGTACAGAGCTGCGGTCTGGACGAAAATCTGTATACATATATTTGAAATTCGACAGTATCTCGAAACATTTTCTTTCGTTGAATATGCGGGGGCGAAAAACGAAGGAAAAAAAAAAGAAACTAACCGAGGTTCAGATCTTTCGATTATACCTCTATTACTACCTTCGTCGATAACGAATTTCTAAATCACGTGTAAAACCGTATTCTTGCATGTCGCGTGACTTTAAAGTCCTGCTTTTAGTATAGCTGAAAGTTCTGGTGAGAGCAGTTTGCGACTCGGAATCCGCCTAAGCCTCTACCCGCCTATATTCGCTTGCACATACGATAAGCATACCGATAACAAGCTTTTCCCTACATTTGTTGCCCTGTTGTATACATATACTGCACGAGTCCCCCCCGTTCCCCAAACCGATTCGTAAACCGGTATACGGTGTTCCCACCAACCCGGTTTAAATTTTCACTGATTTTCTTTAAAATCCCTACCGCAATATATTAAACACGAGAACCACAAGATACAGATAACGTTGACAGATTGGGGGAGGACTCAACTCTGTCTGGTACTGTGCAGTTTCACAGATTTTTAACATAGATAAACGCGCGCGATCTAACGGACGACAAATATAACGCCGTTAGACACATTTATGGGGATTTTCTATACCGATTTAGCTAAATCCCTCGCGAATTTTATCACGCGTCTTCTTCCTTTTTTTTTTTGTTTTTCGTTAAAATAAGCGAAAAAGATATTAGAATCGAATCCAATGTCCGAGTCCCTGCAATGTCAGTGCTCGGTGTTCAACCCTTGTTTCTCTTTGTCAAAATTTAGCGAAGGGATGCAGGTTGTAAGTTATACTGCAATAGGTCGTGCGGCGGGGTTTTACAACGCGCGTTAATATATCTTGGTGAAAATTTTTTCGTTTTTATTAAACTAAGATTGTCACCGTATAAGCGGTGGGCAACGTTCTGGTTATTTGTTGACGGAGCGTGGGGTGCGGTAACCCTGAGATATTATGTAGTTGTGTAGTATGAATGTAGTGACAAAGGTAGCCGAACCGCGAATTCTGTGTTTGTGCGTTCCGCCTCTCTTTCTCTCCTGGTTATGCCACCAAACAGCAATATAGGAGATCATATGTCATGCAAGGGCGTCGCCCAACCACGGAAACGTTTACGCCAGCGCACTGCGATACGTTATTCTATATAAGAGAGGAAAAATAGGAAGCTAGGAAAAGAGGAAAAGAGGAAAAAGAGAAAAGAGCGTTATACTAGCTCACTCTGTGTCGCAGACCTAAACCTCTTTCTCTCCACATTGAATTCGCCCAGCGAAACGAATAACATAAATACCTGCGGGTCCAGCATATAAGGTTGTATAACGTTAATCACAAGCTAGTAAGAAACAATCGAATTACATCCACGATTTTCTCCCTAAAACCAGAACGAAAAAGGTGAAAAGAAAATCATATAAAGATATGTGAAAAGGGGTGAAAATGATGAATAAATTGATCTCACAGAGAGAGAGAGAGAGAAGGGGTGGTATACACATACACATACGTGGATGAGGATATGTTGCGGTTTGTGACAAAACATATGATCAGAGTTAGCGGTGGTTGTAGGATCTTTTGTCCCGGGTAACAATAACCCGGGAATTGGTGGTCAAGGGATGAGCCGGTTCGTTGATACAGGGATTTATCACCGGGACATTCCGACCTGTGATAATTCTGTGAACAACAACAAACCCCGGGTATAACAACGTTGATTGTAATGCTCGTTGCTGTCGGTCTCTTCGTATATCTTTTCATAATCGTATAGAAAATAGTGCTCGAAAAATTGTTGCAAATTTCTAATCCTTTGTGGGTGGTTTTTTTCCTTTTTTTTTCTATTTTGTACGAGTATATCGAAAAGACAAACAGAGCGGCTCTTATTTCTAAACTTTTGACTACAGAATTTTTGTCCCTCTTTTCCCCTTTCACGCACCAGCAGCAACTGTTCCCGAAACGAGATAAATGAAAGAAGTTGTAAAGAGTCCTCGGTAATGGGAACAAGGACCAGAGACTTTTCCCCGACTCTCTACGGCAGTCAGAAGCCGGGGGTTTGATAATCGGATAAAAGGCGAAACGGGATAAAAAAATAAAAAAAATAAAGAGGGGCGCCAGCAAGGTAAACATTCGGGAAACCACCCTTTGCCTGGGTGCAGGACGACGCGATCCCGGTATCCCTATATTATCTGATGCCTCGACACTTTAACCCGGAGATAGATTTCTTTTTTTATAGCGAGTAAAAGTCGAGATAGAATCGACTGTTTTGCACTTTTCACCTCGTGTCCAGGTCTGGCCTGATGATTATAACGATTAATATTAACCCCTGAAACCCTCTCGCAAATATCTGGTGCAGCGTAGGATTCGACGAGAAATTGACAATGCAACACGGAATTGGTTTTAGTCGAATGGTTTGATCTGTATCCCTGTCTCTAAGGTACAGAGCCTGTACTTATGTGACAAAATCGGAAGGAGTACTACGCTTGTACGGGTATTCGTCCCGCGAGTGAAATACGAGGACAGCTACATACGATTTCGAATCCGTTCTGTCAGCGCGTGAGAATTACGCTCGGTATAATAGAATCCGTGATTTATCCAGATATAAATACAAATCGTGGGTAGGTAGGGAGTGGGAAGATGCAATATCACCGGTGTTATGACAGCCACGTATTTTGGGCAAGGAGGATAAAGGAGGAAGAAGGAATCCCCGCGTGCAGTGGTCCTCCTATTCGCGTATGTGTATTTATCCATGTACACGTTTAGGGCCGGGGTGGTGAAATTCCCCCTAACCATACCACGACCACTGGCACACTCCGTTGCATGGAGCAATCATCAATCATCAGCATTTTAATATCGGGCAGCTAACAATGCCACCAGCCAATTCTACCCCCGCTTTGATACCCCGGCCGGGGCCCCTCTACGCTGTTTCATTTTTATGGCAAATTCTTCTAATTCATTCCTGTTCTTTCGCTATTATCATCGATGTCAACCTTTTATTATACCCAACCGAGGGTCTCGTCATAACGTACATATACGTATATACATTTATCCAACACATGTTATACGCACATCGACTAGCGCAGTCAGTGATGACTGCAGTTCGGAAAAAGCTAAAAGCGGATTACACCCCGTGGTAAAAGAAAAAAAAACAAAAAGAAAATGAGAAAAAATTAACTGACATCGGTACATTTTCAGCTGGTCAGATACGAGGGTGCGAAATTGGATAGTAAAGAAATAGAAAAGAATAGAAAATTATACCAAACAGCGATAAAATTTAGTTTGGTACTCTGATTCGAAAAATTCTCCCTCTCAAGATGAGGAGATGAGTGTAAATTCTTGTCTCCTCTTAGTTATACGGGGGGAGTTGAGTCAAGGGTTGAAGAAGTAGGGAAGAAGAGCGAGATCCCTAACTCGCTCGTTTTCACCGTATTTTAAACTTCTTTCCGCATATCTTGAGCGCTTTTTATTAGAGGCGATGAATCCGCGCCCCTCGGTGTGTACATGCGGACCCGGTTTACACGTCACCTATTTCCTCGCCCGGTTGAATCTTATCACCAAACTTTTATCCAGTTTTAATTTTCGTCCTGCAAAGGGGTATACGGATATGTTAACACCGTGGTCTAATATTACAACCCCATCCGTGGTGTGCATGGGATTGTTAATCGTTTCTTCTTCTTCTGCCCCGTAGGCCCTCCAGCCCGAGGTTTAAAATAGAGGAAATAATCTACCTACCGGGTCGAAGAGCGGGCTGAAATAAAAATAAGTTACTGTAAAGAACGGGTGCTGTTTCTTTATTACCATTCTTACGTATAGGCGCCGTGAAAAACTGTTCAGACCCATTAGTAGCTAGCGTATAGTCTATCCTCTTTCACGTACGTACGACACTCTGTCGCATAGGGATGAGCTGCTGAGAGTAGTGTAACCCTCGAATTTGTCCGGGTAAATTCTTCAAGCTGATTTACGTCTTGTGGTATACGTTGGCGCCGTTCGAACTATCAACAAGCCTAGATTTTTTGTTCTTCTAACATCGCGTCTTTAAAACCTAAAATGAGATTAGCTCCAGTTTTAGTTTGTTTGACAACCTGTTAAAACTAGTGTTTCCAGCTACTTGGTGGGTCCCGGTCTCTTCTTCGTTCTTAATCGTCGTCGACGCTGCTAGGGTGTTTTCGAATAATTTGACAAAAAATTGATTCAAAAATAATTTCCGAAGATATATTATACCACCGAGATGTATACCGGAGCGGGGGAGATTTTTATAACGGATTTGTTAGATATATGTGTTTGAAAATATTGAAAAAAAAAATTCTTTTTTCTCACCGTATTGATATTATTCAGATAATATTTGACAACTAACTAGGTACCTACATTATAGTGACAACAATATTTCAATTGACGTCATACTACTCCACTGAATCCCCCTCATATACGCAAACGTTTGACGTATAATATCTGCCCGTACCATATACCTATATACGTGTACAAAACATATTATACATAACGTACATATACAACGGATTAACTGACAGGGATTTCATTTCATTCGACGTTAAACTCGTTCCAGAAATACATTTGTTATTAATAGTGCCTAGATATACTCTCTCTTTCTATTTCTCTCTTTATCTATCGCTAGGGTTTATACCGGTCTACATACACACCTAGTAGGGGTACTATACCCGAATTCGTACCAACTGACGTACACAAATTTAATCGAATTTCAAATCGGTTCACTACTATTCTCTGTGTATTCTATCTGTACAGATATGTTTGTTCTGCGAGATTGTTACTGCAGTTTGACGTATCTGTTGAATATCATTTACCTAATAGGCGACTGACATGCTCTGAACTATGCTTAATTATTAAAATAAGAAATATACCAGACGCGCGATATGAAGTCAGAATTTTTTTTCAAATTCATTTATACTTAGTGGAGAAATAAATTCATTTTTTTTTTCTTTCCATATACCGGCATCAGCTGTTTTCTTTGTTTCTACGATGACATAAAAGCGGAGAAAAAAAAATGCAAATAATGAAATTTAGTGAATGCGGTAAATGCATCGATGCTTGAGGAGTTTTGTTTAACGGTGAAATTCGTTAGCGAAGTTGAAAATTCTGATAGGTTATAATTGGGTTACGGATGCAAAGAGAAAGAGAAAGAGCGAGAGAGAGAGAACCAGTTGGCGAGGAGGTCTTGGCGGTGAATTCTTTTTGTTAATCAACTAATAATATTCAGACACCACCGGTGGCAGTCAGGCAGTCAGGCAGTCAGGCAGTCAGGAAAAGAGGAAAGAGGAAAGAGGGAAAATGAAGGGAAGGGAAGGGAAGGGAAGGCACGGATCGAGGGGTGAAAAATATACACGGTTCACATTACCATACGCAAACAGTTGGAGGAGCCGTCAGCAGCGTCGGTGTAACCGTCTAGCTGGGTGCAGCATAGCTAGCACGTTGGCGGTAAGAAAAATGAATAAAATTATAAAAAGGAGGGAATTTTAAACGCGGTGGGTTACATCGGAAACTCCTCTACTGTCAGTTTGTCAGTTGAAATACCTCGCCGACTTATTTTCACCCGCATCTCCTCTCGTCTCCTCTCCTTGTGCGCTAAGAAAATTCGTTCTTTGATCAGTTTGCATTATTCAAACTCCTCCACCCTTCGTTCTTCTCACGTATGCTGATGCTGTATCATTCGTCTTTCATATGGTGTCACAAAAAACAAACAATGTTCATTGAACCGCAACCGCAACCGCAACGTAATTATTTATTTAGGAAAGTATCTGCTGATGGTTTTCGCTCGTTAAAAATATGAATTCTGAACGTAAACGTAGAACCGCGTTGGTATTAATTGATCGAGGAACGAGGAACGTGTACGTGGGGTGGTATGAGGAGATGTGGGGGTTCTACACACGTCGAGCTTTTCCTAAAAGCGTCGTTAAATCCATCCATAGCAGTAAAAAGTTGATGACACATATGTGACACGTGTTGAAAAGAGAGTATAGCTTGTATTTTCCTCGTTGGAAAAATGTCTTTTTGATTATTTCCTATGGATCCTCGTGACACACACGCAGTCTTCCATCAACGGTTCAAATTTCTGGCCAACTAGTACTCGTCTCTTTGAATCACCCCGCGGTATTGTCCGACGCGAGTTTTTCCGAGGAAACAAAATGCAGCTTGAGGCAAAAAAAAAAAATAGAGAAACTAGAATTTCTAACGAGTGCCACTCGTCAACTAGAAATTTCTACCTCGACGTTGAGGGTTGCCGGTGAAACGGGGTGACCGATGCTGGGTATAAGTCAGAGTGCGGACAGCCTCGTGGTTTAGGGTATGAGAAGTTTAAATGACGCCTCCGTATGGTGCCACCATCATACCACATTCCTACCTTCCATCATGGCTTTAGAGGGCTAGTACCGGATGATTTCTAAATTCTTTCACCGCATTATCACTGCGCGTAGTGTTTGTTTCGCAAAAGATAAGTCGTCGCACCCTTATTCTGGTTTTACTATCAGGGATTTCGAGAGCCGGACAGTGCGGTCAGCCTCTGGTTTACCACAAGATGTACAAACGGAGCCAATTATTTCGAAAAACTTACCACCACCACTCGAATCAGCTGGATGAAAAAAAAACCGCGTTGCGGTATGGCGGATAAAGGAGTCGGGAGTACTGGCATCAGATGTGCGAACCATTGAAGTTATATTAATCCCAGTTATACCAATTATATCCGGTTAATTCGCCGCTCTAAGGTTTCGGATTCGGAATGATGATACGAGGGTGGTGTTTGAAAACCGGGGGAAAACCCGGATGGTTTAGGACCACCTTTAGACTCCACGCGGGCTGTTACACCCCCGAAACTTTACTGCAATAATAATTTCGCCGATGTTATAATCGATCGATCGCGATTCGTAACAAACGAGACTGTATTAGTTTTTCTCGCAAATGAGAGGAATAATCGTTGTTCTTTCTGGTCCTTTCGCGCATCTTTCTAGAACAACAGTAGATGATATTCTCTTGTGGGAGAAAAAGAAAAAAAGTTTGACGAGGCTGAACTGACTGCTGTTGCAACATCAGCTTTAGGAGGGTGTATGCGGTAAGACAAATGACACCTTCTCCGAAGCAACTGTCGTCCTGGGTTCGAAGCGTACAGGGAAGTTGAACTTGTGTCGATTTGCCGCATCTGTGCAACGTTGACGAAGTTACTATGTTACGTCGCTACTTAAATCACTCCTGAACGTGGTCCTCCTGCATCAGTAGAGGAGGAAGTCTTTGCAGTATAGTATAGTGTAGTATGGTGTCGCAGGGTTAGGTGGACGACCTCGCCCCATCACAGCAGAAGCAAAAGCAAAAGCAAAACGAAAACGAAAACCAAGAGCAAGAGGAGCAACTCTTTATTGCGTCTAAAAACTTTTTCCGTACCTACCAGCGTTCAAGTCAATTTCATAGTAAATCCAATGCGTGCGAACGACGGATTGTGATTGCACCCGATAAACCTATATGACTAATTATTATGTAGGTACACCATTATGTTACGAATTGTGTTACAACGTGATGCGGTTTAGCGCTATGAAATGATCGATGTTTGAAATTTTATCAGAAAATACCATCCCTCTGTGTGAAGTATAGAATGACAAAGCAACTGACGATTTTGGGGATAGATTAAATAAATTCCATAACACTCGACATTCCCCCCCTCCGATTGCTGGATATTATACACGTCATTTTCAAACTGAAATATTTTTTTATAGCAACATTTTTTAGCCCCTATTGAAATAAACTGAAGTATAGCTTCAATTTGTTTCATCGCGTTTCCATCGACTCGAATAACCTTAAGCTTTGCCGCTTATGAATGACTTCGCGAAAACTGACCCCCCCATTCCCGATCGCGGATCGTTAATGACCCCAAAATGTCCACAGCTGTTCCTTCGGCGATATATTTTTCCCGATCGTTAATCGTTGGTGAAGTAATTCAGAGAGGAGGGTAGCTGTATCTCGGAATCTGAATCTAGACTCTCGTCTTCTCACAGTTGAAACAAGATTTATAGAAAGAGGGAAAAGGATTTTCGATTTGTTCGACTCCTCGATCATGTATCTCGATAAATTCGAACTGGCCATTACATTACCCGATGGACTCGGATGACCACAAAACAAGTTAACGCGTAATCGTTTTAACCAATTATCGATCACCCTCCTTATCCGGTAAGAGAGAAGCGCAGAGGCTATTCGGCTAATTGTCTAATTGTCTTCCAATCTCTGTTTGTCACTGTCACCCGATAAACTTGTACGGTCCATTTTCTTATTTTTCAACCAGATTTAACTCCCGTCCGTTTTCTCACGGATAAGCCAGAGTTTTCACCTCTTCCTCGTCGACCTCGCCCCGGAAGTGGTAAGCGAGAAATTTTCATCCCATCCATCCCCCGGTTCGGAGAGATGAGATGTGAGGAGGAGAGATGGTTCGGGGCTAGGCGAAGCTTAAAAATACGCAATCTTGGCACGCCGTCAGGCTGAAGAATTGAAATACATGTCCCCTCGGCTTCTTTGATATCGTTTACCCATAATCATTTAATTTTCCCCATAGCCCAGGATCCGAGATCTTTTCGCCTCGGGGTGTCCTCGCGAAGTTCTTTAAAGGACGTCTTCTTATCTCGCTACTTGTTCATCCTCTCGCCTGATACAACCCTGCGGAATATCCCCTTTCCCTTCTTTATCAATTTTCCTAGTTCCGAGAAAGAGAGCGGGACCGGAGAACAAGGAGAAGTAAGTCTTTCTCTTCATTGCTAGACAAAGTACTGCGTATACACACCCGGGGTTCGTTCCATCGTAAAAAAGTAATATCATATATACAAGAGGAGTTTATATTTCATTCGGTGTAAATTCGTTTGGGGTCTACCCTTAAAAATCTCGAATCCAAGAGGTATGTATCCTCGCTGTTTTATTTCGTTGTTAAATTTGACGCGTCAAATATTTTTCAACTATAAAATTTTTCTCGCATTGATAAAAAAATAAAATAAAAAATAATAATAATAGTCACGTGATTTTCTATCGGGTACATCTAAATGAGAACAACGAGAATAAAGAGAGGGTGTCGATACCAGAGTGAAACCTCTCGGAATAGGATAAAAGAATAAAAGTTATTGTGACGAAGGTGAAGCTCGAAGCTTAGCCCTGATCTACGGACGAAGGAGGGTTACCCCGGGTACAATAATACCTCGCAAACACTTTCGATGCAAACTACGCGACGTATTTCAACGGCGGGTGGGTAGTCTCCACCATTCGATTGTATCGTATCGTATCGGTTATTGAATCGTTAAGCCAGCTTGGGAATAAAAAATGAAAAAAAAAAGTAAAAATATGCACAAGCGACAATTCCAACCTGATATTTCTTCTCTTCTTAACGCGTCTCTCTCCTCCCTAGCACCTAGCCCCTCGCTATGGGGTAACTGGCTGCTAGTACGAGAAGAAAACGACGACAACCAAGAAGAGGAAGAAGAAGGAGGAGATGAGGATGGGAAGGAAAACCCTGGTGTGGATAGGAAAGATGGAATGGCGAGAGATAAAGTAGGGTGGGAGATTGCAAATAATATTTCGAGACGCTAAAATGTGTCAAGCTTCTGATCCTGTCTGACATTTGAATATCCTGAGGGTGCAGAGCGTAGGGGGGAGGGGGGAGGGGGGATGAAAAGGGTGAATATCCCGTAAATGTGTCGGTGAGGTAAAGAGGATGGAAAAGTTACCAACACAAGTCGTGTGGCCGTAAGGTGTGTGCAATATTTATAAAGCTTTGCGGAACTGAGCCGTCAATATTTCTCGCCGATGAGAGAGACACAAGCTTTTCGTCGGTATGCTAGCTGGGTATCTCTACGTATATATATGAGCGTATAGGTGTGTGCACACATGTCATCGTTTTGAATAAACAACACCCGTTCGTTCGCTAAACTTTGCCTCAAGTATGATAAAACGTCATGTGAATAATAGGATAGGAGGAATAGTGCGATATTTTGATCCTGAGTGATTTGGAGACACGTTTGTTATCCCCCCTAGTCCTTTTTTTTTTTTTTCTCATTTCTTTTTTTCTTTAACCATAAATTGCACCCTTTTTATTAAAGAAAAAAGAGAAACCACGTGCCATGTACTGATCTCTCGCCGTGGATGTTCCTGCAATATAACTTTACAGCACTGGTTTGACTTGTCGATTAAATGCAAAGTTTACACCTATCGGATGACGCCTCGATCCTCTAACCAACAACATCCCGCAAGTATTACACTGCGAAATCTCTTATAGAGATTCGAAAAGAAAACGTTTACACCGCTTTAGCGGTGCAAAAATATTACCAATACTTGTATAACATTCGTATATACATGTGGGGGATCATCCCGTTCGAAGCCACATCCAGCAGCCAAACCGCAGTTTAAAAACCAGCTAATCTGGTCCTATTACTACAGGAATAGCTCGTTAAATCGTAAATGTTTTCAAGCTAAACTCTCCACTCGAGTTATATTAATTGGGGACTGCTGCAGGCTCGATGATTCGTTTTTTTCTGTTCTTTTTCATCTTTATTATCGTTTTTTTTTTTTGGATTATTACACGAGTAGGTATAATACCGAATAGTTTCAGCGAAGATTTCTCTACTCAAGATTTATTGACATCCAATTAAATGTATTTTACGCACTGGCACCGGTCATGGGAGTGAGACTATTCAAATTTCTTTCAAATAAAGTATCAAACGAAGAGAAAATACCAGTGCCATTTAAAGAAACTCCGAATAGGCACGGCGACATTTGTCATTATTAAGAAAGAAGGATTCTCTTAGCCCTTTTTTTTCTTTTTATTCTTATTCTTTTTCTTCTCAGAAACTGCAACTTCTCTGTCCAGGTAATATCCGAAATTTATTAACCCGGGGGAAACCAGTTTGATTTAACTCTACATACTCAGCGTGATCTCTTTCCCGAGAGATTAGGGACATTCGTGCCATTCCACTCAATGATTCAGTCAGTATTGCAGATTGTAGAAAACGTTTTGCCTTAATAAGAAAGAGAAAGAGAAAAAACAAAACAGATCTTATCCGCGATACATCCAGCTATAATAATAATATAATCTGGCGCACCTTGTACTTTGTCATATATCCCCGAAGCAACATCACATATTCGAAGTAAATAGGTACTGCTTTGGCACCAAGTACCGAACAGCAACTTTGTAGCTGAAGATGGCGAGCATGTCGTGCAGTCAGGTGAGATGTGGGCCGTCAAAAGATCGTAAAACGTGGTGCAGCTCGGCTCGGCTCAGCTCAGCTCAGCTCAAGCGCAGCCCACTGCAAGGCCACTTTAGTTGCCTTCTTCCCATGCATCTATATACCTATAAGCGACACTGAAAGGCACACGCACACAAACTCACCTCTCACCTTTCTCCTCTATCGTGAAGCACTCGACACTTTGCATGCGAAAAATCACCTCCTTTGTAGAAAAATAGAAAATAACAAAAAATAAATAAAAAAGGGTGTGACATACGTATGTGTCTCGTTGTCATTTGCTGCATCAGCGTCTAGTTTGGTCATAAATCATCGTTCACGTCTTGGTAGAATAATGAAATCTATTTCTGAAATGATTATTTTCGCGAGGAAATGATCAGCAGGTAACTTCCTCCGGGCCAGGACCAGGACGGGTTGTTTTTATCATTCATCTCCCGTCCTTCCGCGTCTACCCGAGACTTGTCACCAGGCCTCTGGGTGTCGTATAATTTATCCCGTTATGCTAATCGCACCGATTTGTCTAAATTAAAAGGCGCTCCGGTTGATCCATGGTCAAGTCCCTCGCTGGTCACCCCACTAGCGGTGGTCGTTGTAGTGGTGGACTTCGTGGGTCTCTGGGGACACGTCTACGTCTACGCGTATGTGTTATTCGTATACGTGTACGTTTACGTTTGTTGGAAGGGCGTGTTATCGCGCTAAATCCCCGCAGATGATGCGACTTTATTGTACGTGTTCCCGTCGTCGGTTGGTTTGCCCCCCGATGACGAGTAAAGCCATGTGTTTCTCTACTCTGACCGCATGGTCAGCAAATCCTTCTTTTCGAGGCCTCTCGCTGCATACAAAAGAGAATTCAGACCTTCTCCAGAGTCCCGGATACCCGTACGAACTCCTACGAACAATTTCCTATCCCTCTTCATATCTCCTTGGATTTTTTCATCAGGTTCGATCAATCCGACGATATTCGGACTAAAGTATTTCGAAATTCCGAAATCCAGGACCTCGGCTAATCAGACTTTCACCTTTTTTTCATCCGTAATACAGTTTTATCGTGAAATTATTGAAAATTAGCTAATCCCAAGCCTCGAACGGAATCGAACCGGGGTATGAGGGTGGCGATGTGATTGGGTATTAACACGCCCTTATGACCTAACCTACATCGGTTAGCCAGCCAGCTACGGGTCCCACAATATCCTCGTCCTCGTCCTCGTCCTCGTCCTCGTCCTCGTCCTCGTACCGAAAACCTCTCAACCAACATCGCTAAGCTGTATAAATCTGACCATCTTACCGCTGCATAAGTCCGCGGATTAACACCACCAGTACGCGGGCTTCCTCCTCTATACTACTTTATCATCCTCTTTTCAACGTACCGATGTGAGAAGGTGAAATAAAGTGCCTTTGCCACTCTATCTTTCTCCTTCCCGTTCTCGTTCTCTAACTCTCCTCCACTCTGGTCTCTGGGCAAATGCTAATTTACAAAGAAACAGCTATTTTCTATCCGTCTACCGGAGGAGCCTTACCACTGTTTGCGGTATGATACTGAGGGCGGTTTAGCGAAGTGTATAGGTGAGGATGTTGCCGGGGGTATGAGAGAATACAGGTTTCCTGGGGGCAGTTGATGAGCTATTGATGATAGGATCGCGTCAACACCAGCTGAGCCAATTACACGGCTAAATCTCTGCTCTCTCCTCGTTTCTAGCTAGCTTTCCTCTTCCCACTAGCATCGAGTGTATATATCGGAGGTCTAATGCCTAGGCAATGACTGTCAACGTTTGATATGAAAGTTTTTGGTCTGTCAATAAATCGACAGCCATATCAATATGATCATTCTTCTATCTCCCTCTCTGCTAATTCTAATTCCGATCCTAATTCTCTAGAGCGTTGTTTAAGGTATAACGTGTCGTCGACGTAGGTATATCCGTGACAATAAAATCGTATCAACACGTATCAAGGCATTATTTGTGAAGATGAATTTTTCTGTCAGACCAGCGGGTCCAGGGTGTAGAAACAATTGTTAAAATAACGTTTTGTAAAGAGGGTTTTGGCCCGGGGTTGACAGCCACCTAGATATTTCTGCGGGGATGGTAGTATAAGGCCGTGAATAACAAACCAGGAGGAAGTAACAAACGTTTGTGTACATTGAAATAGCCACGGAGGGTCGTATCTCACGACGCGTGTAGATAGAGAGGTTGCTATAGGTAGGTGGGGGTAGGTAGGTGAAAGAAAGAGAGAAGGAAAGAAAGAAAGAAAGAAAGAGAGGAAGAGAGGCGAGAGAGGCTCTTGAACATCCCAAATCTTGCGTGAAAATTACCCTATTGTGTCTGCCAGATCCCTACAGTTTCTCATTCCTCTTTTCTCTCTCGCCTTTCGCCTCTCGCCTCGCGCCCTCAACCTCAACCTTCGTACCCTCGTATTTCATCCCTCGGTTACATAATCGGCTTTTTGTTTTGCGTTTTTATCCAAGGGATCGCTACCATCCCAACGATGATAAAAGGCGCAGACACACTCTCTTTCTCTCTCTCTTTCTCTCCCTCTTCGAAGTATAACTTAACTTGAAATCGTCCACCACGCTCGATTTGTGTTACCATTCCACCCTAGGTATAAGCCTCGCTAAATATCTGCTTTACCACACTGGCACGCCAGCGAAGAAGACCATTGGTCATTTCCTCGTTCCACAAATTTTACCGCCCTTTTTACCTTCTCTTTTTTTTTTGTCCGGGATCAACATTTATTACCCGAATATAGGGAAAATGGAGAACAAATAAAGGCGTATGAATTATTACACGTCTGAGTAAGTCTCCGGGTTAGTCAAAGTGTACAGCGGAGGAACACATTATCAGGGGTTATCAGAGAGCGAGGTGCGATGGGGAGAGAGAGAAGACCGGGTGAACCATATGCTACCAGTATGTCCAAGCACTCTCTCACCGGGGCAGTAGAGTCCTCGACGAACGAGGCTCTCTCACTCTCACTCTCACCCTCACCCTCATCCTCGCTCTGTACTCATCTCCCGTCTCTCGTCACCCATCGCTATCGGGCGTAATCGATAAATTATTACACACCGTAGAGTGTACACCTATCCTGATTTTGTCGGCTCTATGGTGTCCCTCTTTCTCTTTTCGCTACCGGTCAGTTTTCATACTTGACATTATTGGTGAAATTTTCGAATGATTTCTATGTATACAACGAGATATAATTTCATTTGCCCGTTCACACGGTAACTCATAGACTGTGACGTGATCGGAACAGGTGCAATTTTGCATTTATCGACACCCGAGCGAAGATCGACTTGCGGCTATATGGTCAGATTCACTTACGACCAGAACCTGCGTAACGCGATAGGATTATATTAATCGGAGGGTTTCGAGCGGATGATTCAACCGAAATCGCGTAAAGGTAACTCAGCCGAGGTATCGTAGTGCAATTTAGTTATTTTTCGTATTTAACAGCTGTGACATCCTTGACATCCCTGACAACTACGAACGAGGATGACGACGATCAGGGAATAAAGGAAATTTCTTTCTTCCTTTCTTTCTCCTCCTCCTCCTCCTCCTTCCCCCCAGCTCCGTCGGGACGTACTGTTTTCACGGTTAGAAAACAGCGGTAGAATCAGGTTTCATCCCCGAAATGTAGCAATCCTTGGACTACGACCGCGATAACCCCACAGGATCAGAAGAGGATCACAATATCCGATCATCCCCCATCTCGTGTCTCTCGTGTCTTTTGACCGCGCGATCCCAGTAACAGGCTAAAACATTTTTCTCACTTTCGGCGAAAACTTTACTTCGTTCTTTGTTCCATAAAATAAGAAGAAAGAAAGAAAGAAAGAAAAGGGACACGAAGCTTTGCGATACATACAGAGTTCCAATAACTTTTATACCATATATATATATTTACGGATTTCCGTCTCGAAACCAAAACCAAAAACCCATCCCCCTCCCCCATTGCATTGATCACGAAATAATGAAATTAGATATTTTCATGTATACCTATATTGGCAAACTTACTTGTTGAGTTTTTTTTCTTTCTTTTTTTCCGTTTCTGTCACGGCTTTCGCATGTCACATTAATTTACAATTTGTGTGGCTAAAGCCTACGCGACGAGATATCGGCCATATGTTATGTGATGTGTGTTATGTGACCATCATTCCTGATCACTTATCTATAAAACCTATAACAAATCTACTGGCACACACAAACCAGCCAGCCAGCCAGCCAGCCAGCCAGCCAGTATGTTTGATCTGGGGGAAAATGATCGTTGTTGTAAAACAGCTTGGGGGATTACACAGTATCTATAACTAATTTTAAAGGTATTAACTATAGCTATGCCTGAAACGTGTCGATAAACAAAGATTAACTCATTTATAAAAGCCTACAGCTTGCTGAAATATTTTAAGTCCGCACCTTCTGGGCTTTTTTTTTTTCTTTTTTTTTGGTTTACTCCAATGTTCGATGGATATAGTAAACTCAACTGCAAACAAACAGAAGGGGGTATAGTAAATTCTATGATAACCAACAGGAAAAATAGAAGCCGAAAATAAATAAAATTATTCACATTATTTTATATACGGATTTATTCAATTTTATTTTATACGTAATATCTATATGGCTATAGCAGGCAATAAATCACAAATCATTCGTCATGCGGGGAAACAGAAAATAGAAGAAAAAAAAAAAAATGAAAAGAAGTAAGAAAAACAGCCAAAAGAAGTTTTGGGAATAATTTACAGGTGCAATCGAAAGATTGTTCACGAGTCCTTTTCTTTTTTTTTATTCATTTTCCTTCTTCTTTTTTTCGACACGACAAAAGGGTTGCACCCTCTGCCACTTCCTGGCCTTTCAAAAGCTCTTCTGTACTCTTGAGCGATAAAGCTGCCCGCACCCTCTAAATATTAACAAAAGCTGGTCCGCGAGTAAGGACGAAATAGTTTGACGGTGATTTTTTTTTTTAGTCTATAATTATTTTTTTCCCAGTCGTTTGGCAAACGAATAAGAAATCACCTGCTAAATATCGAAGGGGGTTAAATTATTAATGGAGTTTTGACCACGGTGAGTAAAAAAAAGAAAGATATTATAGCCTTTGGGGCACGGTGCCAAGGTGGCAAACTAATGCAGACGTTTAGTGGCAATCCTGGTCAGAAATGACCTGTGGGACCGTGGGGTATAACGCACCGATGACAGTAAATTCCATTTTGACATTTACACTCGTCAAGAGGGAACAATGTAGCGTATAAATAACTCGGAAAGTGTTCTTGGGACAAACCCTGACCAAATGGGTAATAATGGGGAATGGGCTGCAGAGAGGAGAGACCTTCTCGCGTTTATTTGCAACACGGTTGGAATCCAACCGCAACAACAATTACGGTTTGAGGTGTAATAAATAAATAGAGACGCTAGTGCTGCGCGGATAATTACAACGTCATAATATCGTCTCGCGGACTGACAGTGTCTTTGATTAGCTTAACGGACAGACTTCCTTACTCTGCACGGTCTTGGATCTGGCCCAGATTCGAAATCTGAGATAGAGACGTGTCGGTATGTGTAGGTGCCCTCGTCCTGACGTACATATACCTACGTGCGTTACCACTGCGCGTATAGTTCTCGACAATAAGCCTCCTTAATTCCTCCACTCGGCTGTGATTTGTGTTCCACTCACTCCCCATGGCCGAACAGCAGCTACCCCATCCTACCCCGTCCCCTGCACCAACCGAGCAATTAACAAGTCCCCCTCCATCGCTAATCCAGCTAATCCCTTGACTGATGCCACGATCCTGCCTCAACCCACCTCACACAAACTCGCTTTACCTACCTACCCAGCTACCTACCTACCTACCTACCTACCTTGTCCATGAACCCATATGATCGTCTAACAGGACAGAGCACGGGGGGAGAAGACTCCCTGCTACCAGCATCCTTCTCTCAATCGTCATTCTTATCGGTGAACGATATGGGAGTAAGGTGTGAAGGGTGCTGAGAGAAAGAGAAGGAAGGAAAAGAGAAGAGACGAATGAATCGTCTGGAAAGAGGATTTCAAAAAATCCAAAGTGTTGGATTTCGAGCCCTTTTTAGACTACCACCCTAACGCCTACCCTGCACAGTGACATAAATTAAGTCTGTTAAAGTTTTCGCGTTGGGGTTACGGTTACGGTAGGGATTAACCGCACCGCTGCGGAAAAAATCAGTTATCGGTTGTAGCCGGGGGTTTTAGGGATCGAGAACGTAGGCGCCAACTGGCTGCTAAGCGACGGAATTGATGGGCATCGTTTGGAACGGTTCAACTAGCTGCTAAGCATTTCAAAGGCGACTGACTCTGTACTGCCTACTGGTATAGTGTGCCGGTGCTGCTTACCACGGTGAATCTAATCTACCATCTGTTTGAAGATATGTGATACAGTGGAGAGAAGGCGAGAGAGAGGTTCGCATTGCTTCGGGTTGTGGTAAGCGTGGCGATCACTCGATCCTTTCCCGTAATGGATTTTTTCCATCCGGTACAGATCGACCGACTAATCGCTGCGGTTGCCAACCTATCATCGATCTAGGCGTAACGATCGTCCCGAAATTCGATTTTAAATTAACCCACGAAATACGAGCCCCGATCATCTACCGAATAAGAGACTTCAACGAAAGGTTGAACGGCGCGAGAAAGAAAACCTTGAATTCCCTTTTCCATAAAGCGATCGGAATCGTTTGAAACTATATATACGCGAATGCAGGTGAATACTCATCTCCCCGATCATAAACTCTCCAATTAATTATCTTTATCGTTACAAACCGGCCAGCAGCTGTCTGTTAGTTGTTACTGTGTCCGCAGTTCGGTCGTTCTCACTCTCCACAAACGACTGTGTATGTACAACATATTATCTCCCGTTTGACTCTAGCTTAATGCGCTCATACCCCTAAACCGTACATCAGGCTGAGTATCGCGATCCAAAAAATCTACAACGCTGACACCGGGAGGGACATAGTAGCTATGTAGGTAGGTAGGTGAACACATGCGGAGCAGAACCGTCTCATTATGTTACCCGAAAACAACGGGATCGAAAAACTATTGCGTGAGATTCTGATTGTATCAATAGACCTGATAGACGCATTCCCGAAAAGCACAACTTCCTGGGGTTAAAATTGCGGTTGAAATTGAACATCGAGCACACCACCCTCCGTACCCGCACCCCTATTGTTAGGTACATGGCGTAGAATGGAACAGACACGAAAGTAACCCCATTATGTTAGTTCTAGTCCCATCTGTACATATCCGAACGAGGTGTGGCCACGGCCTTAACTATGACCATAAATCAAAGACGCATCTTCGACTTGTCGTTTATGTTTGGAAAATCGATCAGTTCCTGAATACATTGAGAGATGAGGGGGAAAAAAAGAAAGAAAAAAAGGATAGGATATCCTGCGTCCTTTCGAGCAAAGCTAGACTAGTGCCGTAGCTACGTCCTAGACATCCTGGTGACAGGTCCAACAGTTTGCTAAGTGGTGTAACATGGGCTGAACCCTAACTGCAGCCGGACTCCTAGACTGACTGACACGTGGGAGGCTGACACGTGAGAGGTTCTAACACTCCTATCAACACCCTCAGTCTCCACTTCCACTCTGCATATCATTACTGAACGTCCGAGGTGTATCTCTTGGGGTGAGATCGGCCCTTGTATTCATTTTTTCTTATTTTCTTTCTGTTGTTTCAAACGGAAACTGAAAGACCATCTGTCGCCTTTTCAACGACAGAGATTCTTCCTCGAATATTGCCACCTGCAACAACAAGCCATATGCATTCGACGCTCTTAATCTCCCGGAATTGAGAAACGGTGTCAGGAACTAGTTTTTGATGTTAGGAAGTTGCATCAGTCTTGTATGCGAGGCACCTGTTCTTATCGACAACCCTAACCCATTACCAAATTAATAAAAACGACAATCAACCAACGGGATGATGATTTAAGGACAGGTTTAGTTCCACTCTGTCTTATTACCCTGTAGCATAACTTGCTCTATACCCAATGTATTCGGATGACACGGCACGCGAGGGGAAACCGAGACCAAGTTCAGCTATTCAAACGGTAAAGGGTAGACAGTTAGACGCACGGATGGACGGGGAGTGGAGTAATATTCTACGGTATGGGAACCAGCTTTCAGAAACTTTCGAGGAGAGAGACCAACTCTTTGATTAGCACAAATGCACAATGTGCGAGGAGGATGATTAAGGTCATATGATAAAATGTCTCGGTGAGGATGATATTAACGCCCCTAGTCGAGCCAAGGAAAGGAGGAAAGGAGAAAAGGAGAAAAGGACGGTTGTGCAGCGGTCTACGTTCACGGGGTCGAGTATAGTGGTAGAGTGAGAGTGACTTGGAGCTATTAAGACGTTCGCGCCGAGATAAAAGGAAGCGGGCTACGCGCCGCGCGGCAACTACAAGAGAGGATAAGAGAGGAGAAGACGAAGTGAGAGGAAGATCCTGCAGGGGCCTGGAGAGCTCTGCTCGGGTAGAGAAACAAATAAAAGAGGGTCGAACAGCAACAGCAGCAGCAGCAGCAGCAGCAGCGAAGAGGAGAGAGACGAAGAGAAGGACAGAGTGGCGAGAGAGCGGCTACCATTAAAATGAAAAATGACAAGTAGCCGGGTGAAGAAAAGGCAGAGCCGTAGTTAAATACGCGGTGTAGGTTGGTAAGTTGGAAAGCTCTGCTTCTGGCTCCGGTACGTACGTACGTACCACCCTCTTATACAGCTAAAGCAAACTGGAGAATAGTAGCAGCGGGGTCCCGGGTTCTGTGGAATTATTGGTGATTTTTTTAAATCTGTTAAACAGGCCTTCAGACCGCAGTTGGCATGGGGTCTGGGGGAAGAAGTTACAACCCCTCGTGCTTTATTCTCATTCCACAAACCCTCGAGATCCATGACCCTTCGTCACTAACAACCGTCTCGACTTACACCCGGTTAACACCTTGTTGGTTATTTTTCTTCGACTTTAAAACCCCGCCGCGACTTTACCACTCTGATAATCGCCTCTTTCCTCCGATACCGATTGATCCTCATCTCAGGGGAAATTCTTACTCGAAGACTTGGACATGTCGCGGATATCCATTCTTCGGGCTTCTGTGATTCTAACATTTCTCAGATTCGTCCTCTTCTCTGGCCTCCGAGTCGTAAACGCTAGTCCCGATGTCCCTAAGTGGGCCTTAAGTCTCTCCTCACCGATCGTTGGCACTGTGGACGCCCAGCAATAAACCAAGGATCATCTACGTTCCCCGTTCCCCGTTTCCTATATACCCGCAGTCCAGTTTACGCGTGCAGAATCTGGGGGCGCGCACACCTCCTCCCCGTTCTTTTGAACTCTGTCAATCGAGTATGGTCGAATGGTCGAACGTTGACTGGGGCCTCGCGGAGATGAGATGACGGGTATAAATTTCTTTGCTTTTCTTTGGTCGGCAAACTACAACAAACTGATAGCTAACAGCTCGAATAAAAAGTCTAAGACATCGGTGGTGGTTTTAGTTGAATAAAAAACTTACTTTCAAACTCTTCTCCTGCAGCTACTATATCTACGTGTACACATATATTCTCGTACAGTGACAGCGATCAGTTTTTATCACCTCTTCCTCCTCTCTTCCTCCTCTCTTGCTGCAGTCAGTCGAAGATCTTACATTGACTTGTAACTGTCATCCCAACATTGCACTGCGTACTGGTCATCCTCATCTCATCCTTACTTTCTTGTATCCACCTCTCTTAAGCCCTCTGCGATTCATTCTCGACTTACTTCTTCGCCTCGTATTGCTTCCAATTGCTTTCATTGCTGCAAAAAATATTTCCAACGCCGAGCCGCTACTGCACTGCCCTGGACTCGACTTGACTTTACTTTACTTTACTTGACTTGACTTTACTTCACTGCACTGCACTGTACTGCGTGCAGCCTCCGATCAACGATTGGTTCAATAAACAGTTCACCTTTACAATTTTCGTTTTTCTTCCTCGTCTTATTTTTCTTCTTCTTCTTATTTTCTTCTTTATGCGACAACGGCGATGTTTGCGTACCAGTTGGTACACGAAAGGGTAAAAAACGTGCCCAAGAAGCTGGACTTTTTGATTCACATCCCACAGCAAATTCTCATCGTA
Source organism: Tenthredo notha (assembly GCA_914767705.2). Lineage (NCBI taxonomy): Eukaryota > Metazoa > Arthropoda > Insecta > Hymenoptera > Tenthredinidae > Tenthredo > Tenthredo notha. The sequence continues at coordinate 7,500,198 of OU611923.1, read as the reverse complement.
ACTTCAGGTGCCAAGAATTTAGGGTAGCCATCATTTAAGACAATGGACCTCTGCGGGGTCCGCTCGAGTATATTGACCATGGATGGACTCGGACCATTCCCCCTGGTCACCAGCCTGTTAATTAACAACCATAATCGAGACCCAGAACTGATCTAATCTTTTCTCGAATTAAAATATAACGATCGGAAATTTGATGTAAGAGAAGTGAGTCCCTGATGATGCAGTTCTTTTAGCATCGCACGGTCCCAGACTCGAGAAGATCTTGCCGAGGAAGAGAGGCTGGAAAGGGAACGGGGCAAGGGACCGTGCAACCCCACGGGTCGGTCCGGGCAGTATATCAACAATGATAGTTATACACGGTGCGTTATAATCGTAAATTAGCCAGAGCAACATAATATATTCGTGAGCCAGTGGTGGTTGGTTCGCGCGAAGGCTGTTTTATGCCGTTATATTATACATACATCTATGTATATATATACACACACGACGTACCGAGTCACGGGCTCGTATATATTGAAAGAAAATTTCATCCTTCGGTCAAAAATTTGACAAATTATTCAATTTTCGTTCACACCTTTATCCCCCATGTATATATATATATATATATATATATTTTGTTTCTCGCGGCTAAGAAAACCGAGAATCGCGATAAAACTGATGGGATAAAAATTGCCAATGGTTTCGTTCCGATGGTTTAACATCTTAATGCGCGATCGGAAGAGCAGGGGTTCGTGGGATCTGCGTGCTGTTGCTGCTGCTGCTGCTTCTTCTTTAGCCCAGGCCGAGGTATTCGGTAAATCATTTCAGTCTTCGTGAGTAAATATCGTTGGATGTTTTTCGTGTACAGCCGGTGGCTATATATGCGTCGCGTTATATCCTTTTTTCGAATACTAATTAATGAAATAATTTTCGAGATGCAAAAAAAAAAACATAATTTTTTCTTTTACCTCTCACGATAATAATAAACATCGCACAGCCAACATACTCGAGGGTTCTGCTAAGGCAGGGCGTGATATGTGGTGGTTGGATTATTTTTACTCTTCAGGATATGCGGCACTCGTCACAATATTACGATTGACGATTCCTTACGCGGTCTTTTATCGCAGTTTCATTTTTCCTCATCGGTTTTTTTATAATTCGTGATCGATGTAAACTCGAGTTTCGGCGAAATATTCGATAGGCAAAATCTATCCCCCAGAATTGTCTCCCTCTCATGAGTCATACTTCAGAGAGAGGTAATGAACGGATGTCAATGATCCCTGGAATGACCCGAGCCTTCGACCGTTACGGAACGATTACTTCCCTCGTTCGTGGGTCGAGTGAAACCTGACCTAGTGCAGGAAACTAACCTTCACTAATTGAAACCTTGAGATTCGGTTGCGGTTACTCTGAAATAGCTACTATTTCTCGTATTTCGATCCCTGAAGAGGATATGCGAGATTGATTAAAATAGTTCCGTATGGAATCTGGTCGACAAATTGCTCGGCGTTTCTCTCTCCTGTTCGGTAAGAATTATTAATTGTCTCTTAAGTTTTTTCTCACGAAACCCATCAACTTCCAGCCTTACTTACTGCGGCCACTCGCCTGCCTGCACCTTTTGCTTCCGACGGTTACAGGAGGGAGACAGGAGGCAGGAGGCAGGAGGCAGGAGGCTGGAGGCTAAATACGTAGTTCAATTTATTTATTAGCCTCGGAATACCCGGCGAATACCTCCACGTTCCGATCCTCGGAAGGTATACACGTGACGTTGTTCAGTTTCATCGAAGAGAACAGAAGTAGGTAGTCAGTCCTCGAGGATCTGCACGATTGTGAACGTCCAGAGTGTAAATCTCGCTCGACTGCGGTTTAAGAGAGAAAAAAAGTTCATTCTTCGTATTCGAAAAGAACCTGTTGTCCGACACGATCGACATCTCGTCATTTTTCTACTTCCAATATCTTCCCCGATAATTGCCAACTAACTCGGATACTGCCAACCCCATATGTATGCGTCCACTATCCCACATCCGGGCTTTTCCGTTCTACGGACTAAACGAGCGATAGAACCGCCGCGGGTGAAGTGAGGTCAGGTTGTAACAGACCGCAGTACCAGCCACACATTTCGACCGTTTCGCGCATTATTTCGTGATTGTCGCCAGACCTGTACAGGGGACAGGGAAGAGGGAAGAGGGAAGAATGTGTTAATTTTGTGGCGATGTGTCAATGTCCTCCCTACTCTATGACCCTCTGACCCTTTCCCACCTCACTCACTCCTCTCTCCTCTCTCCTCACTCGGAGGTTTGGCTGACCGCCGTCCGTTCGATAATCGATTCCGCAACGAATTTTCTATGCGTCTAAAAACCGCTTAAATATTCTCGTTATCGGTACCATTAGCCACATCGCGTTGCATCGCCGAAGGTAGGGGCTGGTTTATTCTTTCGTTATAGTGTCCAGTCCCGTTAATCAGCTGGTGATGTGCAGGAAATCGGTTTGATAAATTTCTGATTAGTTATCAGCTCGGGGCTCCAACTATGTTGTAGATTGTGTATAGAAAGAGAGAGGAGAGACAGAGAGAGAGTTTGGAATTTTCTATCCTTTCCACCTGTTGGTCTACCCTCAAATTACGGACGCAGTAGCTAGTATGTAGATGTATGTGTCTTTTGGCGGTTTGGTTCGGTGCGTAACACGACGAATAATATCGGCGACATAGACTACCGTATTCTACCGTTTCGGGTTTTGATATCCACGAATTTGACAAAACTATATTAAATCATTAATCGATTGATTGATTGAATTATCGACGGCTATACCTGGAGCAAACAAGAGCCGAGGATATCAGTCGCAATGTAAACTGAAACGATTTTACACTCCGCGCATTGCGGGGGATGCCGATAGCCGTTTTTTTTTTTTTTTTGACAAAATGTATAGTTTGGGCTGAAACGGGAGGGGGGTTCAATTAATAATTTTCTAATAACGAGAAGAGAGGAGCGGATACTCGAGATACTTTGTAGGGCCGTCTTTGACTCGCCCGATTATCCGAGGACTCTCCTTTTAATAAACGACAATTAGGCACCGAGTGCCTTTGCTCCTCCGCTCTTATGATATTCCGCGTCTTTGTCGCTTATGCCTTTGCCGTTTCGAGTGCCGATTACACTGCGTCTTGTAAACTTGATAAAATGCGATAATAAGACGCGTAGATGAGAGCGGGATAATGGGATGGAAATCATTTCCCATTTCATATTTGTTTTCTTTATTTTTTTCTTGACGCCTACTTGTCAGACGTGACAAACTTCAGACACGTGACGAACGACGGTCCCGTGTTCGTCGAATAAACGAGGAGGGAAGAGCGTTTTCCTCGAACGATATTGAATCCCAATTTTATGATCCGGGGATCTCTTTTGACACGATATGGTGCAGGGAGGAGACGGTTTGACGTGTGGTGTAAACTTTTATATCCCAACTTTAGAGGAAATCAGACATGGAAAATTCGCTCTAATACTTGGACCTCTCTCTCTCTCTCTCTCTCTCTCTCATCCCCTTAGATTTTATACCACCCCATTTATAACCCTCAGTTTCTGGAGCAGAGGGTTCAACGCGAGACTCGATTCGAGGGTGCAGGCAGGGAGGCAGGCCACCAGCGAAAAACCGATCGTAAAATAGGATACAAATGACCAGTTTTGTTGCCGGATTCGAGTGCTTATTTTAAAACAGCTCGACAGTTTCTGTTCAATCGATCTCGATATACGTTAAATTAAGGGAGAATCAAAGAGGACACGTTTCTTTTCGATTTATACATAACATTTTAACATTTAACAGAAAATTAGTTGCTCAAGTCTTCTCGAAGACTCGAACGTCTTCATATACCAGACTCTGCGGTTATGGGGGATGGATGGGGTTTAGTAGCGTCGATTAGGGAAGCCTGCCTCGGGGTTCGGTTGAGTGGCTACAAAGTGAAACGAAGAAAAGCCAGTTTAGTGTTAGGGTAGACGGTTCAACCGTTCGCTGTGCTATAATAAAACATTAATTAATAGGGAGCCATCATCGCCTGACTGAAGGATGGTATAGCAGTACTGATATTTCCATCATTTCATATCCGCGTGTAAATTTTATTCTAAAAAGACTGTTGCAAAGTCAAAAGCCATAACTATTTCAAAACTTTGGTCACTTTCATCAAGTTTTCTTATTTTTTTAATCCACGGGTTGAGGTCGAGGGGCAGGTGTGGAGGGAAAGACCGGAAGTCTTTAGACACAAGGCACGTAGTTTCTTTCAACTGGATGAACCAACAAATTCATAGTTTGACTTTTGACTGACTGAATAATCCCGCTTTGGTACGGGATCTATTGTGCCCCAGGGTCCGTGGGAGGAAGTCTTTGTAGAGAGTCGTCTTTTCAGAGTCCTCTGTATGCGTACGTGTATGGCTGTATATCTTCGTAGATACATTTCGAAAGAGAGAGGTAAACTAGCTTTGTGAATACCGCTGGTGTTGAAATTCATTCTGTTACTTTGCGTCTACCGCTTTACGCCGTTTCGTAAAAAATTAATTTCGACCACCTATCACCTATCACGCATCGCGTACGATAATATCGTTCGCTCTTACTTCATGCCCAGCATCATCCGGGCTTTGTTATACTTTAACATGAATAAATATCTGCCTTCCTAACCCAACGTCTAAAGGCGATGATGGGTATGCTACTTCATGTCGTGCGGAAAAGAGCATCCGAGTAGGTAAAGGGGCTTTTATCGAAAACATACTCGCCACTCGGTCTACCCTACAGTTTGAATAAATCTACGAGTTCTAACAGCGACTTTAACCGCCTTTCGTATCATATAGAGTATAAGGTATACAGTATACAAGGGGTTTCGGCAGCGAGGATTCAAGAAGACGTGTGTGGTGTTAAAGCTTGCATGACTGGGGCTGGACTGTGAAGTTAAACGCGGTACAATGATTCCGAACAAAACCACCTCAGATATATATTATTATTGTTATTATTACCATATATTACACGTCGGGGTTTTTCCCTCCCTCCCCTTCCACATCCTATAGTAAGGTGTGTATGTATCCATCGTGTTACCATAAAGCATCCTGTTAAGCTCCAGGGGTGCCAGCCAACCGTTCGAACAGCAACGCGTTCAATTCACGGGCTCCGCGTAGGATAGGAAAAGATACGCGAACGAATTCACGCGGTTTTTCGAAAAAAACAAAATTAAAGATAAACCCCACATACGCATTCCTGTATAGTATTGTAGAAATTAAGGTATCGGGGGTAATTGCGGTAATTTTAAAAGCCGAGTCTTTCAAATCGTCGAAATGTCCAACGAGGATCTAGTACGGAGATCCTGTATATTATATCAGGGATCGGAATATTATATGGGGAATGGGTGGTCATAGAAACGTTCCCTTCTGACATCTGTATTAGCTCGCTAATAGAGGGGTTGACAGTTTCTATATCGTTTCGACTTTCGTACGTGACGAAGAACACCCGGTGGACGGTAGGTAGTAGGTATACCAAAGGTGCAGGGGCTGAGATGAGGGAGACGGCTTCTGCTCATGGTGTATTCCCGAACATATCTACCTAGTGACTTTGTACGAGTCCACTAATCCGTAGGTAACGCATAATGCACGGCCCTTTGTAGGCCAGGGACGAGAGTCAGTCAGTGGTCCTTGGTACAGATTATTAGGGGATGAAACTAGCGACGGGTATAAATCGTATTTGTCAAATTTTTACTCTTTAAATTACGCGAATACAGAACAGACTTTCGTCAATCTCCGTACGAGGAATACCTGTAGCAGAATTTTCCCAGCTTCAGTTTCTCCGAACGTATCGAATCCGTGTCTCCATCATCTCTTTACCAAATTTTTATTACCAAGTCAAGAATCCCTTAGCTCGTTTATAGCCATTGCTAACAACGTCATCCCCCTACCACCGAGTTACCCTGGGGTGCAGGCCACTATTAGTTCAGTTTTGGTGGTTCTGTCCCATCCGTACGTCCGTCAGTCAGTTAGTCAGTGGATCGGACCGCTCGGTAACGCGTGCACGGCTTCCTGAGTTCAGTCAACATGTCGTTTAGTTTATACGAGTGAAAATATATCGTCGTAAGTTTAAACCATGTGTTGGATCTCGGTGTGAAAAAAAAATAAAAAAAATAAAAAAAAAAACCAAGTGGGACTAGAAATGTATCACAACGTCGATATATCGTTACTTTGGAACTTGTACTGTGAGTAGTCATAGTATTTTTTTATTTTTTTCACCCCCCACAAATCGCGGGTATTTGCAAAAATTTTTTCTCACGTTGGGATCGAGTCGTTTCTAGTCATCGGAAACTATTCGATTCGGATGAAATTCTGATCACCGTGAAAGAATGAAGTCTTGAAGAAAAGGGGATCATCTTTGTCGTACGGTTTGACCGTTCGTGTCTGAAAATGCTCTCGGTCCCTGTGAATAGGTTGTATAAAACAGGGTTGTTAGAACTTCTATAATTGAGGCTAGTTTTCGAGATAATTGATTCTAGAGGACTAGTTGTATGCCATAAATAAACGAGATAGGATAGTTTCTTCTGGGCTGTTTAAGGACGAGGTTCAAAATCTGCCGCATCACTTTTCGAGTCACCGACTACTCCGGCCATATATAATTGCCTGGATAAATTTTGAGTATAGGATCTTCGGCTCGGAGTTAAACACTCGTATATATATAGATGTCAGACTCTTCAGTGTTGTAAACTGTATATGGTGGCTATAAAAGCGGGTCCTTTGATGCGCCGTCGTAAATACCTTCATTTTTATAAATTAGTTTCTTTTATACTGATACTGGAACTGGCTCTACGTACCCACCTACCCAACGTACAAACATATCGGTACTTGCCATTATTTTCTTCAAACATTCACTTACATCTGAAAACATTATTTTCACCACCACTTGCACTTTACACGGTGATATAAACACCCGGGACATAGTTATATCAGTATCTAGCTCCGCAGATTTCTAACGGTACAAATCCACGTTTGCTGTTTTACTAATGCAACAATAATTCTACCGGTTATAAGAGAACGAGAATAGTACAGGCGTAGTATGTGTAGTCGTCGTCGTAGCTGCAGCAGGTCAGTCAGGGAGACTGAAGAGTAATGAATGGAAAATAGTAAAAATCGTTGAATTGCAACAGAACAAGAATCAGAAGTAAGGTTGGCAATAAGCTTCCGTAAGAACCGATATAGAGTGTCTGCGTTATAAAGGTATCGTCAATTTATTCAAATTGACTCCGAACGTAGTTGCGGTTAGCTGTGTTGTCCACTTATTCGACCGGCCGTTATCACTATAATAACAATTACAGAGACTGGAAGAGATCTTTGGTTCCATGGTGATAACAGTTAGTTACGGTGATCATGTCATCTCTCCTCTCATTTTTTTTCCCTTTAAAAATAAAAATAAGATCTCATCTTCTCGCGTTATATATATGCATGTAGAACGGCCTCGGTTGCTGCACCCTTTTCGAAACCGTCGATTTCATTTCCACCGATTTTTTTTCACTTTTATTAAACCCCGGAAAAACAATTTGGTTAACGCTGATGCAGCCCGGCATCATTCATGCGTTAACTTACGTTGAGGGGGGAGAATCGGCAGAATTTAATAATTAATTTCTGCGTAGAGCAGTTAGTTGGCAAGGTTTGATTGGATCTTGACAACATGGGCATCGAAGCGTTGCCTTTAACCCGGCTTCTGGTAATGTTGGGCTTTACTCACCTCCACGCAACGGACGGACAAACGCACAGAGAGAAACCCTGCATTCCTGTAACAGAATTCGGCTTGGTGTACCGATCGTACGTTAATATCCACCGTCATAACTGGACCGCGACTCTGTGTACATTCGTATACCACCGTAACACATCGCTTGCGGTTTGTACGCGAGTGTCTGACGGAACGTGGTACCCTACCTCCACCGTTTCTATCACGGTTCAACAATATCAAAGAACTGACGCTGCGGTCCGGTCCGACGTTCTAAATGAGCGCTCGTGACTCGCGGGCCAATATAATGGGTCGAGAACTAGGATACGTATGCACGATATACGCAGGGTTGTGGGGCAGGGGGTCCTAACAGCGAGTATAAATTCAAAACGATATTATTACACACGGTGATATGCGGAGGGGATACAGAGAGAGGATGCCTTTGCCTTTCGGTTTGGTAATTGCTCTCACAGTTGGTTCTGACAATTATTAGTACTGGGATATAGTGGTGTGGGAAGACAGAGGAGTGTAAATTTGTTTGCTTTTATCATCGTCGTCATCGTTACCAACCAGTAGTACAATAACGCACGGTAGCTGTGTATTTATTAGCAAGATAGCAAAGAAGAGGGACCCCTTATTTCGTTTTTTAAAAAACTCGCTTCCAATTACGGGAGGTTGGTTTAGTGGCCAGACGATTCTCGAATGGCAGTGCGTGTTCCTTGATAATGTAATAACGTATCCTGTAAAGTCCACTTCATAAAGCACCTCTATCCCTTTCCCACTCTCTCTCTCTCTCTTTCTCTACCACGGACACCTCCTCTCTTCTCGTTGTCGTTTTTCAAACCTCGCCTCCGTTCGTTTCTTATCTTTATCTTCGTTATCCTCTTCCACACACTCGGATGTACCGCAAACCTTAACACCATACCGAACACCTCTATGGTATTGAGAGATTTTCGCGGTCTCGATTCAGCGATATCAATTCGGGCTGGTCATTAGACCGGATGGAAGTCCTAATTATCAATTTCTTCCCTCTTTGCGTGAAAAAAAATCACGTTGTTGTCATAACGACGATAATGATGATGATATTATTGCCACCCCAGGTCGAAGTGTGACGGTGATATTTATACCGGTGATAATTGCATTTGTTCAATCAGTTTATGGGGTATCGACCGATCTGACGTGTTTGCTACTCGCTGCTGCTGCTGCTGCTGCTACTGCTGCAAGCGTGACATAGCAGCATCAGGATCAGCCGAGGCAGCGTTGGTGTTAATCGGATTTAATTAGCGCTGCTGAGCGTTCTTTGACGTGTTGATGATGTTAATTCGGTCTTAATATAATTTAGAATATTTACCGAGTGGATTTAACGGATTCAAAAGGTCAGGCGTGTATTTTTTTTTCACCTTTGGTTTTTTCAAATCCCTTTATTTGTCGAAAAAATTTCATCCCAAATCTCAATTTCATTTCTCTCTCCGACTGGGGCGAATTTAACGCCTGTATAGAGACGAGGGAGGAGAGAGGAGAACGGCGCGTGGACCAGACTCAAGACTTTAAAACGGCTATACGCGGTGCAGCACCCTGACTAAGTTATCACTTTGTTCCTTCGGACGTGTTTATGAATATTGGCGAGTAGCCGAACACACAAACATGTGCGTATATATTACCGAGTCTCCAGTAAAGAAACGACGTGCAAGAAGTAAGAAGGAGCTGGCTGGCTGCACCACGAGCCTCCCGCAGCCAGCTTCCAGCTCATCCTGAAACTGTGTACGTGTCTGTGGATGTTCGAATGTGTGTTTGATGCATCGAGTTGGAATCCTGCGCTACGCCGCGCTGAAGAAACTACAACTCGAAAAACACAACTCGAACCCAACGGTAAACATCTATACGATGGTTTGGTAGCTGCTGCCTGTCAAACGCTACTTTAACGCTATTCATTTCAATTCGGCATTCTCTTTGTCATTTTATACCCCGCTACTCACTTATATAGTAATTCGCTCGTAGAAAATTTCTTCCATTTAATATCAGCGACAAGAATTACTCGTTGATCATGACGATGCTGCCGTTCCTTAGGCAGACTGAAGAGAAGCCTGCAGGAATATATCCTCTTCCTGCGGTGCAAGTAGTCTGCGTAGTATCGCACTACTGCTACGATATGATATATAAGGGATTTGTCTTGGTGGCAGAGAGACATGCATCATCTAGCAAATATTAACCCTGATACAGGCCATTCATTCACTTAATTACAAACAGCTGTGATTTAAGAGCGACACTCAACGGGGGGTAGCGACACTCGCCTCTCTCTCTCTCTTTCTCTCTCTTTCGACGGCGCACCATACTCGACTCTGCAGTTTTAGTTACACTGCACCATGTTTACTTGATATATAGACGTCATTCTCCTCTCTATATCTCTTCGCCGCGTTGTGGTTTAACTTATTCCGAGTACGATGGGATAATATGCGCGTGCAGGTTGAAAAATTTGCCAAATCATCGTCGACGTCGTTGGTAAGAAATCGTTATGTTATACAATTTGGCAAAGTTTAACACACTGGGTGGGGAGAAATTCGCGATCCAGAAAGTTAAAGAGAGAAAGGAATGTCTATATGAGCGTTCGGGAATCATCCCCAGAGCACACCAAACGAGGTAGGGTTCCCCGGGTCGACGCGGTGACGCGTGTTCTGCACATCGGGCAAAGGGAAGATCAGCAAAGTGAGCTGCTTCCTGCCGCGACCTATCTCCATCCCCGTCCCTGTACCCGTCCTCTTTCTCTCTTTCTCTCTTTCTATCTCGCCCCTCGAGTTTCAAAAAAATAAAACCCCGTCTATACGGTTTCGAACGAAACACAAGCGAGCAGAAACACAGGAATAGAGATCTACGAAGCCCGGAAGCTCGACACTCTTCTCTTCCGAAAATCGAAATGTAGCCACTGATTTCTTCTCACCGAATCCCAGAACCGAAGAGAAGATGAGTGGAGAGGAGAGGTGAGGAGAGGAGAGGAGATTGAGAGGTGCGAGAGAATAGTGCTATGAGGTACCAGGTGACAGTGGGTTCTTTTTTAATAATAAGAAAGTGTGCCTCTGATGGTTTTTGTTCGCCGTATCATGTTGTAAAACGAAATTTACCTTGGCTTTATACCCCTACCTTACACCCACGACTACACGGCTATTCAAGGATGAAAATTTTCTAGTGCACGTGTGTCACACTGGAATTGAGTATAAGTAAAGGCGTGCTGCAGTCTAGTAGAGAAGAGAGATTTCAAAAGCCAACTATAGCAAAGAGATACTCTGGTATGCATGAAAGGAGGGATCCTTACAGCCTCCTTACTTACGCTCACCCTCAGACTTTGCTCTTGCAGCTAACCGCCTCATGCTGCCTGCCTAGCCTGCTTTCCTACACTCCCATATCCTTAACTGCCAAACTTACTGCCGGAGCCAAACCCGCCCTAACCTACCCTCGACGTTACAATATCCTCGCAAACCTCCTCTTCCTCTCCCGGGGTCTCTCTTTGGTTTAGCCGTTTTACTAGCTGCGATATAATTCCCGAATTATTAAACCTATGAAAACGATGAATTGAAGAGAATTTCAATCGCGGCGGATCCAAAATCCCAACTTACACCGCGCCTCGGCAATTACGATTTCATAACGTGTTCAGATGGGGTGAGGGGGGCCTGGGCTGTTTAATTGTTAAGAACGATGTTCGCTATTGTTTTTGGGGATCAAGTTATTAATAAAATGGCCAGTGGTCGGCGAAGGGTATTCCGGGATTAACAGAATTACTGATAGAGACCGTAAGGGGGGTTTTCACGATCAATTATTTCACTCGGACGGCTTCCGTTTACGTGCAATACGTTACGTATGGTGCGTGTACCTACCTATATACGTACGTATACGTATCGGCTAGCTAGTATACATATATTTAACCGGGTAAAACCGATTTGCATTTGATGGATCGTGAATACGTGCGTCGAAAGCTTACGGTGCTAATAATCACAACTGTGACGGTGGCAGCAAAGATACACAACAAAATCCTGTTGTCACAATCCGTTGCGACTAAAAAGTCTTGGCGATGGATTCGATCTATATAATTCTTCATCCGATCAAGTCGATCGGTTTCTTCCTTCGTTCAGAATGAATGATTAAATTAATGGAAAAATTGATGAGGCTATTGGAACGAACGGGTGCCCGAGCCAGCATAACTTTAACTCAACCCCCTTCGAAACCCATGAGACAACAGTTGTGGTTAAATGCCCGTCGTATTCGACCCCAGAAATTTGGCACAACTCTTTCACCGCTTGGAGAGTAGTTATTTAATTAAAACCGGATTATATGTCAAAGTGTCTGCATGGGGTCTGCACGAAGCTCACCCTGAATGTGTGTCCCATCCCTGTCATATTACGTCTATATACTAATTACTTCATTCCGATATTAGACACGGTCAGATTTGATGTTATTTCGAGCTGGTTTTGATCGCTTTAGATTCGGTCGAATTTTTGATTTATTTTTTCTTTATTTCATTTCAAATTTCAAAGTTTGGTCATTAGATGAGGAAGACACCGCAGGTGATACATCGGTCGTCTTTATGTAACCGCATGTATGAGTAAAGGGAAAGTTAATTTAATTACATACGTACCAGTCGCAGAAGAGGAACTATTCAGATATCTTTGAAGCGATAAAACTAATGGCTGAGGACGGTTACCACTCTGAGAAGTCGTTGGCCGCATCGTGGTGAACGGATGTAGTGACGACGCCCGAGGTAGTAGGTCTAGGGTTCGTAATTGGCGACGATAAGGCAAATATAAAATGGATTCATATAATCTATTGCGGTGGGGAGAGAAGACCAGGATTTCCAGTTAGGGTACGCTTTAATATTCAGATATGACTTACTTTTAGCTCTCATTTCTCCTCCTCAAACAGGGTCGTTCTCTTTTAATTAAAGATATGCTTCTCGTTCTCGTTCTCGTTCTCGTTCTCGTTCTGATTCTGCTGCAGCAGCATGTATACGCCGAGAGATTCAAGCCTTATGGTGTATACCTATCTAGATTCTAGCTCGTTTTCTCTCTTAGTCACCTCTTCACGCCGCGAGTCTAAATGATAGGGCAGTTATGAAATTCAACTATACGCGAACCCGACCAGTACCACAGAGATAGCGCGTCCTCCTCACGCTTTACCGCAATGTATTGTTGCCCACTCCGCAATAAAAAGATAAAAAGTTTCTAAAGAAAATACCTGGAGGTGAAGGAAAGGGAAGTAAATGGGGTACGAGGAGGCGTTCTTCCTTATTGCGTTGGTTAATCGCGTCATCTTTCCCTCGCGCAATAGTCTCCCTAAATGTAAACAGCTGTTTTTATTCGAACGTCACTCTAGCATGGCCTCGAGGTCATGAATTCGATTGAACTTTTTTTATAAGGCATATGCACTGAGACATGCATTTGCATATATACCTTGTCTTCTCAGAGATATGGATGTTGGAGACGGTGAAAATTGATGAGGATATGAAAGAACGTATAAATAAAATAGCATAGCTCGCGAAATTGAAAATTAAACGTCGTATTATAGCGGCTACGAAGTATCTAGAGGGTATTTTTACTCAGACCGTTCGTTCTGCATCCCTTTTTCTTTCAATAAAGGAACGAAAGAGAATATTGAATACAGTGGCGCGCACATAAATTTTGCAAGGCGTACTTAATTGAAGGGGAAAGAGCTGGTCTCTCTTCGGGCACAAAGAAGAAATGCTAGCCGGATAGCTATGCCCAGATAGGATATGTTAAACTGTACAAGAATGCCGCCGAGGATCTTCGTTCCCTCTCTTTCTCTATTTTCTCTCTTTCTCTTTCTTGAAAAATAAACGAAATGAAACTAAACGAAACTCTGCATCGGTAGAATAAGAAAAGCCGTAGGCTAAAGAGAGCCAAAACATGTCCCAGGGTTGGGATACGGTCCAAATGTCTTCGACTTTGAATGCATATAGTGGGAAATAGAGGCAATAGCCACCAGCCACCAGGCACCAGGATGTGTGAAACATATGTAAATAAGCATATCGATAGATTGTCCAAACACCCATCTCCACTTTGTATCTGAAATCAAGAAGAACAGTTTTATCATATCCGTAAAAACAACTAACCAGCTGATGTATTGTACCTACACTCGAGGCACCAGCCCTGTGCACCAGGAGAGGATGAAAGACGAATAAGTTCAGTGGCTGGGGGGGTGGTGGGGGGGCGAAGGAAAAAAAATAAAATAAAACTCATACCAAATGTTCTTTGTCTTTTATAATACGCGAGTGAAACGTCGACGGACGGATTGAGCTCTGCTCGCGGCTATATCTTGTAAAAATAGACCGTTGTTAGGTATATGTAAGAGAAGTAAAGTATAGTAATATGTGGATTGTGGATGTTTTCCGGATATGCGGTTATTTTGTTTGGAAGGTAGGTCGAGACGCCTCGTCCTTCTACTTGAGTAATACCATCATACCCTAATACACGCTGTTATACCTATAACACAACGATACTCTAGGAGTTTTTAGAGAGAGAACGGGACTGAGACCCGAGGACTGACTGGTGGTAGGCGGTGCAAATAAATAAACAGTTGTGTGAAACGACACAGCTGGATACACCCGGCTTATACGATCCTGTACCACCCACCCACTTAGTCTAGTTTTACCCCAACTATAATAACTCGACTTCGAACTATTCCACCGATTCTATTAGCTCCGTAAATCTGCGCATATATATCGTCTTTCGAAACGCGTCCTCTCAGACCCGATTATAAGATATAAAATACGAAACTTTTCGACCGAAAGAAACGCCTAATTCAGTCCTGAGGCGATTCAATTCTGAAAAAGGCGAAACAAACGGAGTACCTCGAGGCCGGGAAATTTTTCGTTCTGGAAAATTGCCGTTTATAAGATTTGCCAAAAAAAAAAACAAGAGAAAGAGAAAAACTGAGTGTCTAATTAATTAATTATAAGCATATAATGAAATCGTTCGTTAATTATTACGAAAAATTTAGAGAGAATTTTGTTCTCATTTTATGATTACAGGCAAGAAGAAATTTCCCTCCGATCCATCCTGCTGTCCAGTTTGCGGGGTCACCGTTCGGCCCCAAGAACTTGAACAACATTTTGCCCAGGAACTTGATCGGCTTTATAAAGTATCGTCGACGACACCCAGGCCGAGATCATCACGATCTTCGGGTCCTCCGGGTCATCCTCAGGATCATCCTCACGCGCCGTTACTCCACGCACCATCGGCCGCTGACGGTACGCCCCAGGGTCGATGGGAAACTTACAAAAGAATCAAAGCCAACAGACAAGTGAGTCGCGGTTGAAAAACGAAAAAAAATAAAAAAATGAATCAAATTTATGAAGCGACCTCGGTTAATTTTTCAGGCGAGAATTCGCGTTAAAAATCGAAAACGAAAAGCCGACGAACCGTCCTGCCCTGTGTGCAGCGAACGGTTGTCCGGAAGCCCAGAGGAATTGAATCAGCACGTTGAACGTTGCTTAAATAAACATAACGGCAATCCGCCAGGACAAAATACCGGAATCGATGATGAGGAAGTGGACGTTGAAGGAGATCCTGAAACTTTCGAAGAATACGAATGGGCAGGTCAAAGGCGCGTTCGCGCGAGCTCTATGCTAGTCGGCGGATTTTCTGGTGAGTTAAATCGCAGTATATGCTGCATAGTTCGATGATCACTCATTGCCAGTGAGTGATCGTCCTGCGGCCATTCACGCGCTATTACTAACTCGGAATATTTACACGTCAACTAATCAACTCCCGCTACGTTGTCAATTTTGATTCTATAAATGGAATAATATCCCTTCGGAGTAACGATTCCGATGCATGTGTCATATCGCGGTTTCGAGAGCGGACAGTCAATGGAAGTGGTGTTTCACGACTAGCTTCACCACCGAACCGCACAGTCGCGTGCCCCGCAGTACGTCACTTTCAATGCGAGACGGTTTCAGCAGAGAAATTCGCCAGAGAGACGGTTACGATGATTTTTCATTGAACCTCTCGATGTCCTATCGGAGATATTTGTATGTTGGGTATAAATGTGCAGCTGCAGGCCTGGCAACGTCATCGAGTAACCGGAGTACCGGTGGTGGAGGAGTCGGCAGTCAACAGGAGGACGAAGACGTAGATTTAGTCGTCGACGGTGATGATGCCGCGCAGTTTGGTCCGGCCCAATACTCCGAGGCAGACGTAGTCGCGCCTCGTGCCGAGGGTACGCCAAGGGAGCAAAAGGAACGCGAGGCACTTAGGGAGGCGGTAATATCCCCGCACGCACCACACACGCCGCATACACCGCCTGAACAACCTCACGGTGCTCAGGTTGAGGTCAAACCAGAACCAGGCACCGTGACTCCGTCAGGATTGCTGCAGCATCACGAGGGCGACGAAATCGACGGTACGTCAACCGTCGTCAGCAGGGATTCCGACGCACCGGTTGTCGAGGCTTTGCGCGGAAGGATCAGAGAACTTGAAGCCGAAATGCGGGTTCAACCTTTCAAGTGTCTCATCTGCATGGTGAGTTTATCATTCGAAATCGCCGAAGCTGCGTGATCAAAATTTCTTATCCTCATGGGCTCATTATCTCGCTGGTTTTTCTGCCGATTATGTTAACAGGAGCAATATAAGAAACCAGTGACTTCAGTCTGCTGTTGGCACGTGCATTGCGAACAGTGTTGGCTCCACACTTTGGTGAGTATTTAAGGTCTTATGGATTGGAAGATTTCTGGAATCATCATACTTATATTTGACTCGGGGATATTTTTTGTTCTTCATCTTTTTGGTTACAGGGGGCGAAAAAATTGTGCCCACAGTGCAACATGATCACATCACCGGCAGATTTACGACGTATTTATATGTGAGGCTGTCAACTATCGACGTCGAATTCGCTTTGTAAACGTTTGTGTATTTTCGTAAAATCTCGATCTACGAGATTTTGGGAAAATGAATGTTTTACTAGCGTATATCATTCGGCGAAAGATTTAACAATCCAAATCTCTATTACCCCCAATTGCACACTTGTATATTTGTATATTACTTTAAATTAAAGAAAGAAAGAAAAAAAGAAAAAGAAAAAAAGAGCAAGAATAAGAAAAGAAAATAAAACAAACAAACATATACTTTAACTAATACCACGCATCGTCACGCATTTATAGTATATATATTATATATTATAAATATCTAATATAGACTATATCTTCCAATTACGTACGTATTATATATTATTAATTAACTCAATGAAAAGCACCCCTCGACAAAACCAACACATATACATAAAAAGTGAAGGAAAGAAGAAGAAGAAAATTCAGCAAAAACTCCTATAGCGCAATAATCCCAAATATTTCGAATGTATATGTGTGCGTGTGCGTGTGTGTATCGATATCGTGAATGGATAATGCTGAACGAGATGATTGACTATCATTATATTTATATGGCGAAGAATATCAATTTTTTTGTTTTTTCGTTTTTTCTTTCAGAACCGAAGTTTTATCTAGTATTTATTATTATTATTTTCTTTTTATATTTATTATTTTATCTACCACGTCTTCTCCAACATTCTTTATATACTTTATATACCTACCCCAACCTGCCCTGCCCTGCCCTACCCTACCCTACCCTACCCCACCCTGTACATCGCAGGTTACCTAGTTTATCAGTACACGAAAAAGACAGAATCTATTATACTATGGTATGAATAGTATATATGAATGTTCAGTTTTTTTTTTTTCTCAAATATTTTTCAACATCGTCAAAGAACTTTGAATAAATATTGGGTAAAATTGTTGTGCTGCGTTATATCTGTTTATACTTAAAAGTGACGTACCTACGTAATATCGTCGACTCTTCAAAAGTTTATTATTGACATACACTTCAATTCGATATATCGAATAGAATAAATAATATATTTCGAGACCTCTTTTCAAGTTTATCAATTTACCACCCATTATACTCTGTGTCATCTGTAGAATGGTTTTCATAGGTTTTCGTTTCTTTTTTTTCTGTTCCTCGTTTCACCCCTGATCCTTATATGGGAAGAGATTTTCTCAGTTATTTGCCATTATGCCTTCTGCATCCGCGAGGTACTGAGAATCTTTCTTCGTCAGGGTGAACGTTTTTTCAATACATAAAATTATATATATATATATAGTATATTTATATGAGATAATTGAATGCAGCTGCAGCAACCACTTAACGAATTGAATGATATTCTATAGTATCGAATGCCAAATAATTTGTATTATATTATATTAGGTTTCTATACACACTAACGCGAATTTGTGTCGAAACGATTAATATAATGAAGTTGACACGTTATGCAAATTGTAAATAAAAAAGAGTGATAAGAGGTAAAAAAAAGAAAAAAGAAAAATGAACAAAACGAAAAGATGATACCCGCGAAACTATAGGGAGATGCAAAAAAAGAAAAATACTGTTCTGTACTCAATAAAACGACCATGGAATGTGTAGACGAGAAATCTTGCCGTTTTCTCTATATACTAGTACCTTACACATATAGAAATTATTTCTTTTTATTCCCATATAGAAGCATGCCGCAGGTCTGGATAGAGATTCCGTGCTGTACCTACTACGATATATGCCCAGCATCTCTTAATCAATGGAAACGTATACCAGTCTGAAAATACGAAGGGGGCAAGAGGGTTGAGGTGGGATGGGGACGATGGTGGCGATGGGGGGAATGAGGGTAAAAAGAAACTGTCTTTGGGTAAAAACCGACAAAATGGCGGAGTTATGCGGAGATATACGATTTGTTACTCGTTTTACCCAAGAGGAAAAGAAGAAAGCCTGTGCAGACCCGCCCTGCGGACTACTCTGGGGAGGCTAACGTTTTCTCTCCTCTCTCGGATTTATAGTGACCGTGATAAAACGAGACCTTTTTCTCTTTTTTTTTTCCATTTTTACCTTTTTATCTTTTTTTTTTTTTTCACCTTTACCGAATCCCACAAACATATAGCTTTGCCAAGCTACGGTGGTTCTCTTAGAGTTCTTGAAAAAGTGCTATATGGCGGAAACAGAGAGAAGAGAGAAAAGAGAGAGGATGCGAATAAAATCGCGTGGGTGGTAGGCGGAGGTACGATATCGTACGCCTCTGTATCCTCTGCAATATTTTCTATCCTTATTTTCCAACCTACACTAGTTTTCCTTATTTAATACTACCAACGCCATTATATATCGAATGAGAAAAGAGAAGAACAGAAAACAGAAGGTAGGTGTACAGCGCACACCAGCTCTATACCTATCCGCTACACCTGCGCCAATTTCTCCATTCCGATCTCCTCGTTTGAAAAAAAAAAACGAAAAAAAAAGGGATATATTTTGCCCTCGGAATTGTAACCGATCGATGGACCGCATGGACCCTATACCGTGCCATGTGTCAATGTGTGTGGTTGAAAATATCTTGTGATTTTTCGTGGGAGAAAACTGAGTTCCGAATCGTTAATTATACAAGATCAGGTGATTTTTTTTTTTTTTTAATTTTTTTTTTGCGGGCAAATTTTCTGCCCGATCTGAGCGTCTCTTTCTACTATACTATACAGTCGAGCCAGCTCTGTATACCTAAGTGGGGGGGTGAATTGATCGAGGGTGAGAAAAGTGGGGGCCGGGTCTATACTTGGTCTGAGCCAACCGCCGCGATCGCGAGGCTGAACATCGCGGGTTCTACGCCTGCGAACGTGTTCAAAAAATACATAAGCACCGCCCCAACCCCCCCAACACCCCCCCAACCCCCCCAGCTGTAGCCAACCACGCAGTCGCCTCCGAGGAAGTACGACGCGAACCTACTACCTACCACCTTTCACCCACCCCGTAACTTGTACCTCGTACCCGAACCCCGAACCCCGAACCCCGAACCCCGAACCCCGAAACCCGAACCTTCGTACTTCTACGTCGTCGCGACGCCCGCGCCGTCCTATAAAACGTAAACGTGTACACACGCCCCTCGAGCTTCCCGGGCGTCAGGTGTTTGCTTTTAGTCAATATATAAGCGACGCCGTGGTTTTAACCTTCGAACAACGACGCAGGTCTGAAGAGAAGTAGAGTAGAACCCCACGCCTCCACAGGACTTTGTCCAGGTGACGGGGGCGTCGCGACGTTTAAGGGCGGACGTTTTGTTCAAAACCTTGTTATATACTGTACAGAATTTTCCTTACACCAATACTAACTCTCGGGTGAATTCACGTCGGTACACCTTTACTCCGAAACAGAAATTTAATTGCCTTAGTAGCTGGAGAACGAACGAACGAACGAACGAACGAACGCGATTTCATGTTTCACCAGGAAACAACCCTTGGCAAAATTATTGCGTTTATCTAACCCATACCGTTTTAATTCCAGTACATACTCGTTGAACGAATATTAACCGCACGGTATGTTTCGTCAAGATTTTTATCTACGAAAAAAACTAACGAGATTTTTCATAATCGTTGCAGGCTTTCTTAATTGCATTTCTCAATTTCGAAACCGAACCGTGCCACACCCTTGAAGAAGAAATTCATTACCTTATTCCTTAATAGAGACAAGAAAAAAAAAGCCAGATCCTATCGAAGAGATGAGCAGCCCTAACGTCAAAGTGCAGTTCCAATCGTTCCTCGAATTTTATGTGTCATTTGTAAGAGTCGATAATTGTCGAAAAGTCCCCCTGAAAATTAATTGACACATATGTTTTCATCCGCAGTAATTTATTACGTTGAAACACATACAACAAAACACCGTGAATATATTTGGGAAAATTGGATTAGGCTAGATTAAGTTTTGGGTCCATAAAGTTAATCCCATTACGTTATTTCACCGTATATATAGATCCGGGATCTGTATCGACTAGATTAATTCGTTCCCCATATCATTAGTCAGTTTATCAGAATTTCACATTCACCCGATCACTGGACTGCTCCAAAAAGCATATGACCAAAAACTTATAGAGACGACTTAGGATGGGGCAGCATAAGGTAAAAACCAGACATAAAGAGGCATTTAATAAATATATTAGTTTATTTCTATATATATTTTTTTCTTTTTTTGTGTGTGTTTTTTCTTGTACATAATAGATCATGTATTGTAATAATATATTTAAAATCTATAAAGTTCTTCCTCTTCTTATTCTTCGTTAGAATTTTATTTTATTTTTATTTTTCTTTCATATCATTTCCTTAAATTTAAATTTTCAAATTAATAATCGTATCGTATAATTTTCATTATGCATATACATATATAATAGCGTATATCTTACTGCAAATAGGACTTGATTCGTATATAATATATATGGCATGAGACGATTAGGTATATATATATATATGTGATACATATAATCTATTATTAAAATATAAGATCAAAAATGAAGGCACTTAATGGCTTTATATATATCTGGTTTGACGAGAGAAAAGAAAAGAAAAAATAATAACATTCAACTATATATAATATAACCGATCGCGTAATATGGTTCTCGTCGTTGGCTATTTACTTTCAATTCTTTCTTTTAATCCTTATCATATCGGGGTCTATATCTATATAATATATACCCCGTTAATTATAACACTCTACAAAATATATTATACTTCTTTATATTATGATGATGTCATTATGTTGTAATAAGAACGTACGTTTACGACTGTAGAAGGATATTATAACTACATTTAATGTATGTATATAAAAGTATAACGAGTTTCCTCCTACTTCCGGAAAAGAGAGAGAGAAAGAGAGAGAGGAAAGAAAACCTACCTACAAAGTTAAAATACGAACATGAGATACATGGTTTCAATATAATATGATCGAGCAGTGAAACTGCAGTATTATCCTTTCCTTCTCTCGTGATGCCGAGGGGAAAAACCCCAGAAGAACTTAACTGTCACAAAGGTGTATATACGTAGGTACCATTAGGCAGGTAAACATATATGGTGTTGCAGTTTTATTTACAAATTGAATTGATTTCATGATATATATATTCAAGATTCGTTCCAAGATAGGGAATTTTTAAGGGATGCTGGGAGGATTTTAGATAGAGGGATATATTGTATATTTAGACGTCGACTTTGTAAGGTGATCCAGGAATATGTTCGTCGCCCCATTTAACAAGCACAATGTACTCTCCACGTTCACGTACGAGATAACCAACGTTGTAGTTATGTCTTCCTGTATGCTTGACGAAGACCTCTTCGCAAGGTCCTTTCGGACCGTGGATACCAACGAAAAGTATATTGTTCCCTGTAATCATAGATATAAGAAACGATAATAAATATCGAGAAATTCTGAAAACTTTTGCATAGCAAAAAAAGCCACTCATATCTCACCAGCTTCACCAGCGTTGACAGTGAACTGATTCTGCTTCCCAAGGTATGCCTTCTTCAGACCCATACCCTTGCTGGTCACCTTAGTAGCGTCTGATTTGAAAAGCGGAAGTACGGGTCCCACGTTCTTAGACTTTGAGATTTTCTGTACGGTCTCAACCACCACTGAACTCGTTTCTTGCGCCCCTCTTTCGGCCAGGTCAGCACCTACGTTGGGGAATCAGTAATTGGTCAGTACTCGTGGCATGAGTATTGTACGAAATCGATATTAGCAGTTGAAGAAAAGCTACCGACCGATGCGAGTAGCGAGCGAGTCGCTTCGCTACTGGCATGGTATAACTCGCGGACTGCTGATAACGCATACGTTTCTCGTTTATCTCAAATGATGGCTAGTGGAATTTTTTTCGAGCGATACCTACCGATGCAAGAAACCTTGTACGGTGATCCAACGATGTGATAACCGTTGTACTTGATGCTGATGTAATAGTCACCCGGTACCAACGGAGTGTATCTGACCTTGTACCCTTCTTCCACTTCTGTGCAGTCCATAGCAACTCTGCTTGGACCGTCAACGGTTACTGCCAGTGCACCGGCGCCAGCGTTACACGTGTCGATGAGGAAGTCCGTTTTCATACCGGTCTTTATCTCCGAAAGACCGCTTCCGTAAGCGTGAAGAGCTGCTGGGTCGGCGTCGACCTTGCCAACCTTAATGCGGAATGGACTGCCGGGTATATGAACACCGTTGAATTTCAGGTGGATGTTGTGGATCCCATTCTCTCTGGCCATGAATCGTACGGAATAAGTTTCCGAGTCTATTGACTGGATGAAACAGTCGTCCTCGATACCGCTCGGCGATACAATCTGTAGATGAAAGATACGAGCTTGATTTTTACTTGGCTGGTAGTTTCGAGGCTTTTATGGCATATGAACAATCAATTGCTCTGGTATTTTCCACTTTCCCCTCCCTGCGATTATTTATTTATTATTATTATTTTTTTTTGATAAGCAAAAGTTTAAACAGCGCAATAAACATGTATTATTATAGTAAATTGGCGCATTCTTGAATAAATATCTCTTGAAATTGTAAATCATCGATCGTTGAATCATTTTACCCCGTCCTTTCCTTGCCTATAAGTCGAAAATCATGAAAGTCGCATGATTTCATAAAGCCTCGAACTGCGTTTGAAATAAATATCATGTGCCTTGCCATATGCAACCCGCATGCCATTCGTGTAAACGACAGGGCCCATGTTAATTTTTGTTGCCTATTTGGTGTTTTCCGATTGCCTATATTCAGGCGTATTGAACTTGGAAAAAAATTGTAAAAATCGCTATCAGGAATAAACATAGAGAGACGTGCATGAAGCAACGTATGCATGCCTATATCAATACACTATGCCTTTCCCCCTCCAAAAATTTCAGCACACCTCCTCGGGTCAGATGTTCTCCTGATACCAGAAGTTATTTTTCGAGTTAAAATTAAAAAAAATTGTCAAAATAGCTAATATGAATGAACGTAGAGAGACGTGCATGGAGCAACGTATGCATGCATGTATCAATACACTATGCCTTTCCCCCTCCAAAAATTTCAGCACACCTCCTCGGGTCAGATGTTCTCCTGATACCAGGTGATATTTTTCGAGTTAAAATTCAAAAAATTGTCAAAATAGCTAACATGAATGAACGTAGAGAGACGTGCATGGAGCAACGTATGCATGCATGTATCAATACACTATGCCTTTCCCCCTCCAAAAATTTTAGCACACCTCCTCGGGTCAGATGTTCTCCTGATACCAGGAGATATTTTTCGAGTTAAAATTCAAAAAATTGTAAAAATCGCTAATATGAATAAACATAGAGAGACGTGCATGAAGCAACGTTCGCATGCCTATATACATACACTACTCTTTTCGGAGTCAATTTTCTGGCACTTGATACCTCAATCAGGTACCAACTGCCAGAAATCGGACTCCTTAAAAAAGTATCAACTGCCAGAAATCCGACTCCTTAAATGAGGTATCAACTGCCAGAACCTTTTTTTCGACCGTTTTTCTGAATTACTACAATACGCCTGAATATAGGCATTCGGAAAACACCAAATAGGCAACAAAAATTAACATGGACCCTGTCGTTTACACGATGGCATGCGGGTTGCACATGGTGAGGCGGACTAATATTTATTGCAAAAATATTTCAGGGCTTTATGAAATCATGCGATTCTCATGATTTTCGACTTATAGGCAAGGAAAGGACTGGGGAAAATGATTCAACGATCGATGATTTACAATTTCAATGCCCGAATTCATCTATGTGTCATTCATATATGTTTTTGAGTAAAGTTCTTAGAGTCTTAAAAAAGCAGTTTTATTTTAGCTGATCATCACCACGTAGCTAACTGCTTTCAGGTGCGGAGCGGTGTCTCGATGGTATAAGCTTTAGCCTACGCACTATGACGTAGCTTTACCGATTTCACAACCGTGATTCTATTCCTGTCTTCAAGTTTCTGCGCAGGTCAATTTCGTTTGGTAAATTACTTAGACAAGATACATATATACGAAAATTATGGAGCATTTGCGACTTGACGACTTTGATGATTGTTCTCCCGATGAGGTAACATTCGGAAGATCATTCACGGTTTGGATAGAAAAGCTCGGTTTAATCTATCGACTACACTCACCTTCGCGTCCAATTCACCCTTGGCATCGTTTTTGCGAACTAAGAAAGTCGCGGGTTTGTCAGGCTGCACTCCGCTGTCGGGAAACTGGGCTACCTCCAGCTTATGAGCATCACCGACTGCGGGAGATATGTAGACCTTGTGAGGTGAGTCGGGGATGTGTTGATCATTGAACTTGATGCCGACACGGTACTCGCCTGGAAAAATAAGGAACATGATCATGTCCAGGTCTTGTCGACCTTGAAATAAATTTGTACCGCGAATATTATATTTTTTGCGAAAGCCGGCCGATCATATGTCGATTTTTTTACAAAAGAAGGAAACACTGCAAGGCTAGTTCGCGGATGACTGACCATTCGCATCGTCTGAGGGTGTTGTGATGCCTGACAGCACGATTTGCTTAGACGCCTTGAAGGTACCCATCCTCTAGGTATGGGGCGGTATGGTGGCAGAAAGACACTTCTTAGATCGCGCGAGTATTATGGGATGGACGCGTTGAAAAAGAAAAAAAATACGAGAAAGTCGAGTCGAGAATGATCAGAAATAAACTAGTAGCGATGATGTAAACGCAGCTGTTAAGACGAGGCTCGATCACACACCACTACTTCTTCCTCGCTCTCACTTTTCTAACACAAAATCTAACCACGGATTCGAAATCTCGCCCCCTACTTTAAAGCCCCCACGCTCCCCCTAACGTACCCCACTTCTCACAGACTCAAACCAAATATAACTTTTGCCCCATCGCAGAGTCATCCGCGACGACGACTAACGGAGGCACCTCTATACTCCGCCAAAATATGAATCCAACCAACAAATATAGCCACTGGTATTTCTGGAACACACTACACTACCACATCGAATGCGTGAACCTGTGTGGTGAATCGTTACCACGCATTCGTGATTCGGCACACACAACAACCAACGAGCATATTCGCTCGGTGAACGATTGATACTATCTAAGGTGCAGTGCAGGTTTCTGTACTTTATTCGCTTTTTCATTTCCTCCAATTATCGCGGCTGAAATATATATCATATATGAGAATACTCACCAGGATCGGTTGCTGTGTAGCTTACGTAGCAGCTACCGTCTTTCCGGTCTTTAAAGTCGATCTGAGCTTTGCTAGGACCTTCGACGGACACCGCAAGAGTACCGGCTCCAGCCTCCCGAGTCCAGATATTAAATTCGCAGGGCTGACCCTGTTCTCCTCTCTCGAGTCCTGGACCACCGGCGTGAACGCGATGAGCACCGCCGTCCCTGAGCGGTCCGACAGTGAACTGGAAAGGCGATCCAGGAATGTGCATTTCCTTGTACCTCACGGAGACGGTGTGAACGCCAAGTTCTTTCGGGACAAATGCTACGGCGTAGAGACCGTCCTCGACTTCCTTGATCTCCGCATCCTCCGTCACTCCGCCCGGCGAGGTGACGGTTGCTGTGAGGTCGAAGGACGTTATGCCAGGCATCTTGAAAGTCAATTTGCACTGGCTTCCGACCTCGGTGATGGGCACAGCCTCTCTCTGACGTTGGATCTTCTCTCGTTGACGATTGCTACCTTCTCCACTGACCTTGACCGTGAAAGGCGATCCTTCCACGTGGTGATCGGCGAACTTGAGATTCATTATGTAGTATCCTGGCTCGGTTGGTTTGTAGGATATGTTCAGTGTCCCGTCGTCGTTGTCCTTGCACTGGATCTCCGCCTTGCTAGGACCTTCCATTGAAAGGGAGAGACCTCCGAACCCGGCATTTCTGGTATCGATGGAGAAGGTGTTGTCGGCATGGGTCTTGCCCTCCTTAAGAGCGCTACCGCTGATCTTAACCTTCTTAGCGTCTCCGACTTCCCGCTCTTTGACGTCGATCTTGAACGGCGAGTTAGGGATGTGCTTTCCCATACGTTTTACGGCCACAGTGTGAGCGCCTGGTTCTCTCGGGGTGAAAGAAACGCACATGTTTCCAGTTGCCAGCTTCTTCAGGAAGGCTGGTTCCTCCAGACCACTAGGAGCCGTGATCGATGCATTCAGGGCCCTGATGTCATCTTCGGATACTTTCCCCGGCAGGGTAACCTCGCTTGATGAACCGACCGAGATCTGATTCCTCTTGCGACCTTCGCCTAAAATTTTTTTAGTCAATTAACTTGCGTTCGTTTGGTCTTATTCGAGGGACTAATCGGTTTGGAAATCCTCGCCGATGAGATGACTCAATAAAACGATGTATATTATTATTGGAACCGAAGGCGAGATCTATAATTGTACAAGGAAGCCGTTTATATCTATCACAAGTTAATATTTTTCGAATTTATTTCTGTCCAACCCTGCCAGATATCTATTTGCATCCATCTAGTTTTGTAGTTGGCAAATTTGGGGGGAAAAAAAAGGGGGAAAAATAAAAAAAAAGAAATAATTCAATATAACGGATGTATAATTTCGTACGAGCTTAAGAGCTTGTCTTCTCTTTACGATCTCTATACTATATTAAATTCGGTTTAAATATAGAACCGCCACTCCTTCTTTCGATTCTAAAAAAGTAAATTCTTATTCATACTCGTAATTGAAAAACAGATTCGAGGTCAGCTCGAAGATTCCTTTTCCTTCCCCGTC
This sequence comes from Tenthredo notha, assembly GCA_914767705.2. Classification (NCBI taxonomy): domain Eukaryota; kingdom Metazoa; phylum Arthropoda; class Insecta; order Hymenoptera; family Tenthredinidae; genus Tenthredo; species Tenthredo notha. Next base: position 7,472,932 of record OU611923.1, on the reverse strand, counting down.
CGCTATTAAATCGAAATGGACTAATTACCGGTGATCTTTGAGACGTAGGGGCTACCCTTGATGTGTTTGTCGGCAAATTTCACGGATATCTTGTACTCCCCAGGAGCGGTTGGCAGATACGACACTGATACTGTTCCGTCCTTGTTATCGTGACACGAGATCTCGGCCTTGCTTGGTCCTTCGACAGCCAAGGAAAGACCACCGGCTCCAGCGCCCTTGGTTGATATCGTGAAATTTCCTGGCTCTCCGCAAACCCCATGGCTAAGTCCTGCACCATAGGCAGTCACGTATCCACTTGCCAACGAATCGACGTGGAACTTGAAGGGAGAACCTGTAAAGTTAAGGAGAACGTGATATTTTCACTAGAGAATAACCATATGAATTAGTCAAAGCCACGATCCTCACCTTGCACATGTTCTCCGTTAAACTTTACGTAGACTTCGTGCAGACCTTCCTCCCTGGGAGCGTACTTGATCGAAACGGTACCATCCCGGTTATCCTCTACCTCAGGCTTGTCTATGTTACCACTCGGCATTTTTACCTCGGCTGTAAAATTGGAATAGCATAGGTGATTAGAGAGGATCGTTTATTATGGCTGATGAACGTCTTTCCACATATATATATATATATATATATATATATGTATATCGTATGGGTATAATCATTTTGTATAACAGCGCATAACTCAATCCACGTGCTTTTTGTTTAGTTTCTCTTTGGGTTAGGCGCGTTTACTTGATAGATGGCACAGTGTTGTATATGTATAGGTAGTACGTGACTTGGAACTATAAACGTTGTGCGAGTTTTTCTTTTCTATCCTGTTTTTTTTATTTTTTTATTCGGGTTAAAAATAGACCGGGCAGGTCAGCAGACGCGTCATGTATTCCCATCATCGACTAATTGTGATTAATGGATAAACGGTGGCATCGGATAATATGGGGGGAAAACCTTTTTTCGACTCGATGTGGAATATGCTCTGAAAAATCAGAGGGAGAAAGTCCAGTCCTGGACCCTGTGCTTCCTTGGTTTGTTCCTCGATCGATATTTGGGCGTAGCAAATCGGCTTTTCTGCACGATCGAACTCGCTGCAGGTGAGAGATTTCAACCAAACTCGATAAAATGTTGACAACTCTTGCCACGTAGTGACCACTTCTTCGGGTTCGTCCCAAAACATCTCCAAACTTTCGACAAACTCAACGAACCCGTTCCCTTATTATGATTCACCTATATATACACGCGAGGGTTTTACTCCACTTGCACTGATCGAACCGTAGCTGCTAGTCAAATTTCGGACAATCGAATTGGTGCCGGATTAATAGGAAATTTTCAAATCCTTAGCTTTTCTAACACCAATTCGGACCCTTTTCGACATTCTGTTTTTTATTAGGAAAGAAATCGAAAGATTTCGACAAGAAAGAATGTAATGCAATCGATTTGCAGATCACTTTACAAATTTCACATGCAAACTAATGAAACTAAAAACCAATCTAGGCCAGAGCTAAGGATGCGAAAGAAGGATTAAGGAAATTGAAATAATCTTTCATCATTTAATTTCTATAAGTGTGAAACCAAAATACACTTTCACTGGTGCTGAAAAAAAAATCTTGTGCTGTTATTTAAACTTGATCGTCTGATTTGTGTCGAAAAGGGTGAAATTTGATAAGCGTGGTTTAATCAGAGCAAGGAATCACTAACCGCGATAAAACGTCGAATGAATATTAATGGGGATTAATGCGGACGAGTGATTTATCGGGATCTATGTAAATGTAAAGGGGTAAAAGAAAAAAAATAAAAAATCGAGTCGGTCGCGGACTTTGCGGTGTTGTAAAACCAACTCCGTCTTCTCCAGTGGCAACTCTCAGAGGCGCATCTCTGACACGACTGAGGTAAAGACAGACGTGGCGCCGGGTTACTATGAAAATGGCGAGGCCTCGCTCCCCAATACCCAGAGTAAATTCTTCTCCAGAACTAAGCCAACAGGATGTGATATATTAAAAGTAGACCTCTCTGATGTGCGTTAATTTACACGCAAAAATATTCTAGATCAGAGAGCTGTGACGCAAATTGTCGCGAAAATGGTGGGGCGAGTTACTTTCTTGGTGTCCCCCTATACCTGCAGACCGTTGCCGTTGATGTTGCCGTTCCCGTTGGTCTGGGCTCGGAATTCATCCGGCACAGGTACTAAACTGTGCGAGGAGGACGGCACCTTATGTAAAAATATGTTTTTGGCACAAAAACCGCCGCCGAGGATACGGTATCTAATTTCGTATATCGACTAAGGCGACGAGGATTGATCCCTTATCGATTAAACCGCGCAACCCCCTCGACGTAGATGCAATCCTGCCGATATCGTCAACCATCGATCCGCGATTTCCTTTGGGTATACCTAGGAAGTATTTTTGGACATAGATTAAGGGAATTGGAAAAATCTCAAGATAATCAAGTTTTTCTTTTTTTCTACTTCACAGTTTATGACCAAGCAGCTTTATGACAGGAGAAAAAAAATCTAATGCGACCCCCTGGAAACCGAAATAGACGGAAGGCACGCTTCGGGGTCTTTTTTTTTTCCCCCTCCTCTTCTTCCCCGATTTGACACCTGAGAGAAAAATTATTAGACGACAAATTTCTATAGCTATATTTATAGAAAATTTAGATATGCGAATAAATAAGAGTTTATTACCAAAACTACGTCACCCGTCGATGTGTGTATATATCTCGGAAATAAACCGATACCCTGGATGCCCCATCGCTTTTAACTAATTCTATAATTTATCTTGTAAAAATTCTTCATTCCCTAGGTTTTTTTTTTCCTGTTTTTTTGTTTTTTTCTTCTCTTTTTTTTCCCTTCCCCTCCCCGAATAAAATATTTCTGGGCTGATATTCTTAAGATAGATTAATCTCCCGCGCAGGCGCCTAATGCCAGTATTTCTTGGTTGGTCACTTCTTCGAACGCCGTCTCAAAACCCCAAAGCAGGAAACGATTCCATGATTGCTTCGACCATTCCATGGGCTAAGAGACTTGAGCCAAAAGAAACATCAGAGATCTGTCTCACTGTCGTCCAACTCACGATGCCAGATTATTACGACTCGTCATTAATTACCGATGATTTAAACCAACAGGGGGGGGTGAGTGGGGGGTAATTCGTCGCAGGGATGAAGAAAGGAGATAAAGGAGATACGCGAGATGATATGTGCTTTTTAGACCATAAAAGTTTCGGCATAAATTAGGATCAGTCAGCTTTGACGTCGATGACGAAGACGATATTAAATCTGATCAACTTTTGATCTAACTCTATCGATGTTTAGATAATCATCGTGCGTTGGATAAGCCGGGGTATGTGAGATACGAAGAGTTTGATCTCGTTTTTTTTTTTTTTTTTTCTCATGTCGTTTGATTCTTTTTCACCAAGTCCGAAGGAAGTGTGAGTTTGGGTTTGGCTGAGCTAGCAAACGCATCCGGCGTTGGTACACTTAATCATTAAATATTAATACCGCGACCAGAATTCGTGTAATATTTTTGGCTAGGACCGATCTCACACCAACTCTCTATAAACCTGTCCTGTCTGTCAAATGACACTTTTGGACAGGTATAAACCGTCAAAAGATTTTCGCGACGTCCGTTTCCTCTCGAAAATCATTTCATCCGGAGATTATTTTGACTGATTAATCAAATTCGAAAATCCGAGTATTATCCCCTGGACCAAGAGGGAGGGAGAGAGGGAGGGAGAAAAGCGTGAATCTTTGCAAATTGTTGATTCATCGTTCGAAACGTATATATTAGACTGTGTCAAAATAACTTTTTTTTTTTTTTTTCGATTAAACATATCTACAAAATTTCTTCAATCTGAAAAAGAAATTCTCCTAAAGTTTGAGCTCAATATCTCTAAAATTGAGCTTGCGCAAAGGGGGGTCCCCTTTCCCATCTAAAATACATGTGAAAAAATTTTTCTTTCTTAGTTTTAGAATAACTACATGAATAAATTTTTTTTTTAAATTTTGTTACACATTATCTTATAAGAAATTTAATTCTCTACAAAATTGTTCCTATGCATTTTTTCTCTAAACTCAACATAAACAAAGTTACATAGCGCTGAACAGGAGGCAAAAAAAAATTAATAAATTAATAACGGAAAAAATTTTATTATTTTAAATTATCAATTAATTAATCAATTTACTCTATTACTTATCCAAAATTCATAAATTTAACATTATTTCAACATAAATAATTGAACAAAGTTTACAACAATACAGAAATTAATTTTAATTATTATATTTATAACTTTGTTTATGTTGAGTTTAGAGAAAAAATGCATGGGAACAATTTTGTAGAGAATTAAATTTCCTATAAGATAATGTGTAACAAAATTTAAAAAAAAAATTTATTCATGTAGTTATTCTAAAACTAAGAAAAAAAAAAATTTTCACATGTATTTTAGATGGGAAAGGGGATCCCCCTTTGCGCAAGCTCAATTTTAGAGATATTGAGCTCAAACTTTAGGAGAATTTCTTTTTCAGATTGAAGAAATTTTGTAGATATGTTTAATCGAAAAAAAAAAAAAAAAAGTTATTTTGACACAGTCTAGTATATATCCATCATTATTTTCTTGGCTGGTCTCCACGGCTGACAATTTACTCGAAGTAGTTGAACCCGTTAATTGATTATCGTACGGATACGCGAAATAATCGAGAAAAATGTTATTGTAGCATCACCTGCCTCGACCACTCTCTCATTCATCGGCATAATAGTGAATGAAAAAAACAATGCCCATTGTACTTTCTATTATTATCACCAGACAGTGAACTGTTTGAGAGTTTTTTGCCCAGTCTCTCAATGAGCGGAGATACAGCTGCTTCATTAAAAAAAATAAATAAATAAGAAGCTCTTTGATATCCTCGGACGTTCTGCCAATTTTAAATACTCTGTATTTACCAAAGATATCAATGTCCCGTATTTAATAGGTAAACTGGCCTGCTGAATGCACAGAGGCTGCTGGTCAAGTTATTTTAAATTGTATGTTTACAATACAACCGTCATTCGCAGCTGTGTATATCAAATTTTAATGCTGATTTTTAGCGGCTACCAATCTGCCTTCGTCGCTGTTATAGGTAGGATTAGACCGATACGTGCGTATTCAAGAAAAGCAAAAAAAAAGATAAATTCGAAAATAAACCAGATATTTATGTCGCATGTATGAAAAACTCTCGATGTAAAATTGAAGAGAAAATAATAAAACAAAAAAAGGAAAGCAATTTTCTTATTTTTTATTCGGTAATACTCACAAGTCACTACGCCACCGGTAGAAGGCAGGGGTATATGGTTCAGTTGAACGTCCCGGAACTTTTGCTTGTTAGAGTCCTGTTTTTGAGTGGTACTGCGTTTAGTGGTAACGGTTGAACTCTCTTGAACACTGCTGGTACTTCTCTGCTCGAGAAGGTGTTGCTGAGAATCAGACTGTCGTTTACGATGACTTTTCTGACTGGTACTATGCTCGCGGTATTCCTCCGAAGCCTGTAATAATTAGAGCGATATAAGGTGGAGGCGAAGGTGAAGGTGAAAATAAATATGTACGGCATACAAGTTCATGAATCGGAGGATCATCCCACGGGAAGAATATCTTGAAAATACTTGAGGTGGAAATTATATTTTCCAAAATATTCTTCCCACGGTAATGATTTTCCGATATTCATGGAACATAATGTTTATGTGTTCGGTCATGTTCAACGGTCTTACAACAGCAGTAAAAAAATAACTGCGTAGTGGCCATTAAGTTAGAACGTTATATATTATATTAACACAACATACAAACAGCCGTATGGTATATTTCTGGTTCAAATTTTAATCCCCATTTAATATCTGCGAGATTTGATGACCGTTTTTCGTTTTTTTTTTTTTTTAAGTTAAAAATTCAGCGCATCCTTGACCTTGGTATAAGAATAGAAGATAAAATCAAAAAAAATGATTCCTATCTAACACGAAGACGTGCGTAGATACCGCGACGAGAGCTTGCGATCAGGAAGCAGAAACCGTTCTCTGCAGGGTGAACGAATTTCGTCAACTGAACTTCGGTACAATAGAATATAAATTGTGACGATGAGGAGGTGGCATAGGTATTTCGGTCTACAGGATTCTACCTGGCACGTTTTCCCCACCAGAATCTTGATTTTCATTATACAAAGGGTAAAGGACGGTGTAAATCTCTGGTACAAACATCGGCAGGGCGTCGATCAGATATAAGACGGCTATTGCCGCGAGTCCCGTGAGCTTCTATTTTCGATATTTTAACGTTTGCTTCTCGGATCTCTAGGAACGAAGCGACAGTTGGCCGGCAGCTGTTATACCATATCTCATATCCCACCTTCGCAACAAGATATATATGTATCCAAAATCTGAATGGCTAATGAATTGCTTTCGAAGCTTGTGCCTCATATAGCTTTTCCAATTTTTCTTTTATAACTTAAAAATCCGATAAAAATTGACCAGCTTTTCATCTGTGGCTGCAGAGGTGATAGCACCAAGAACCGGAAAGCAATATGCATCATGTGATACTCATGATGCGGAGAAATTCCTTAGATATAGTGCATTAGTCATATATTTATATTCGCGAAACGAATAACTCGTGATGCCAGAAATTCCTGTGAAAAAGCGAAAATTAGAGACTTTAGCTATTCGATGTCGCAATTTGAACGGTACCAGTGCCTCGAGGTAGCTTGGTGTTTAATTTAACGCCGGGCATTAATTCAACGCGCCTTCACTCTTAGCGACTGCTTCGACTCCCTGCCACCACCCCCGCCATACTCAGAGTGTGCTTATAAATTTTGCGAAAGCATGAGATGTACTGAAAATAGGCCAGGAGGGACCCCGGGTCTCTCGTTTCGTATCGCTATCCGAAGCTTCGACGTATTTTGACAAAAAAAAATTTTATTTCACCTCCCATTATTTTCTACTTTCTCTCTCTTTATTTTATTTTATTTTCTCCTAATTAAGCTTGAAGATTATCGGTCTTTAAATTCTCTAACTCGAGATAACTGATCGATAAATCTTTCGGCATCGACTAATGAAGCGATTATTTAATTGGAACAACACCAAGACACGGGGACACGGGTCTGCGACAACACCAGGACGACCTCGTTACGGATGTACCGAAAATTAATTATCCAGAACCGTAGCTCACACACGAGTAACGCATGAGTTATGGGATAGAAGTAATAAAGTCAAGCCATGATATTACGCAACGAGAATCATCGAGATCGAGAGAAAAAAAAAGTTACGAGGAGTGGATAAATGAAAAAGCAAAAAAATTGAACGGTTCAATCTTTGCGAAATGAAACCAGATCATCCCTGTATCGAGAACATATCCAAGATCACAAAAATGTAGAGCGAATGAATCGATATGGAAATGAACGGTGGGATTGATTGACCCATGAAATTATATGAAGAGATATTTGAATGGGGGGGTAGGTGCAGTGGCAGATGATGGATGAGAGTGATGACGGTGACCCGAAATATGATTGGCGATGGTTTGAGAATCGAGGGGGGGGAGGGAGTTAGGACTGTTATAAAATTGTTACTTGGCAGATAGTCCTGGTCTTGACGCGTGAACCACCGTTGGTAGAGAGTGAATCGTACCCAGATGATGACAGTAGGGTGCAGGACGTAGGAACGGTGCGATTCGAATGCGGAATACGAAGATATTAACTATACGAATTATATGATGCGATCGGTCAGAGCCTTCGAAGAGAACTGTGTTACTGGAGGGTCTGCGACAATATCCTGTACGTGTTAGTCTCTATAGTTAGATCAGTTCTACTCCCACCAGTTAAACCCTCAAAACGGTGTGGGAATCCATTTTTGATACTTTACATCCACGATCTTAAACCGCACCACTTGTAAACGGCAAGACCATACGAACAATGAAGTTAAACCGGGGTATCGCGTGTCAGGATGAGCTGCCAAAGCCATATTCCATTTTACGCTACAGGAGACTCGGAAATGCCTTTCCACCGTCTCGTCGTTCTTACGATGGTCAGTACTGGCTTAAAAATCAGTAAAAAGAAAAAAGCGAATCCGTGAAGCTCTTACGGATATTTATTTACGCTAAAGAAATCCTCGTTTCAATTCTCCAATCATTATTCTTTTCTCACTTAAATACCAGCGGTTATTTTAACCAGAAACGCTAGACTTAATCACGCGCTTAGCCATTAGATTTATTTATCATCCATTCCTCGTTTGCGCCTGATTTATAATAAAATGGAAGTGCGACCGTTTGGAAAATGAAAAAATAAAAAATTGCCAAAAATAAACTGAAGCTCTAACATCTTTACCAGGCTGTAATCCACCGCGTGGATTGATCAACGCGAGTTTTATCATTAAAATTATCATGCTTACCACGAAAGTGTAGAAGCCTTCCGGAACGGGTTGACCACCGAATTTTATGCTCAACGTGTATTCACCGGCATCGGCCACTTTGTAGTAGACATTTACAGTCCCATCTCCGTTGTCCTCGATGTCGATGTCGACAGCATCGCTGAAAGGGTTGGATATAGTTAGTTTCTAGGTCTTTCAGCTGTTTAATTCGGCCGGATCCGAAGTTCAATGATCCCGCAAAAAAATGTCAGAAATCATGTTTTTATTGAAAAGGGAAAAATTCGAAGGCCTTGAGGCGCTACTTAAATTCGATACAGGAATCATGGGCCCATGAGACCATTGAAATTCGAAAATGACCAAATTAGGAACAACCCTGATAGATACGTGCATATAATTGCGAATTTAAGTTCACTTTCAGGAACGAAATTGGCCAACTCTGAGTGGTCAAGCATCGTTAAACATATGTTATATTTATGGAGATTACAGCTAGTACTCTCGTTGACCCAGATTGCATCGTGTAGACGAACGATTTTCTATAAACAAGATCGACTTGGCGGATTATTATCCCAAGTAAACTAATCCGTATATAACATTATATATATATATATTTTTGGAGGAGATCATCCCAGCTGAAGAGAGTGACATGATCTTTACTGACAAGCAGCAGGTACCTACATCGTACACTGAGCACCTAAGACAATCCAAAGCGGTGTTATTCGACTAGTTTAATTATCATGTCGCGTTTAAATTTCATCGGTTTTGACACGAATATAGAAGTTTAGCACCGTTGCCAGCGGATAGAACAACGAGTTAGTGTTCGAGGGTGATAGATTCGTTTACACAGGTTGTGGAATTCGGTACCATACTCAGTACAGATCGTTGTCTATAGTTTTTTTTTTTTTTTTTTCTCTCGTTACTTCCTTATTCATTACTGTCGATTAGTCAGTGAGAGGTATTCAAGATGTGTTCAACTATATATACTATATAAAACTGACGAATTTCATGACAAGTGTTGTCATCAGTTTTGGTCCTAAGCAAACAGAGACGTGCAAAAAAGAACTGAGAAAGAGGGATGATCGGATTTGCAGACTTTTGTTAGGTCTTTCTTCCATAAAAGTGAAGTTTTGAATACGTGTATAGAAAGAACTAAAAATAAAAATGAAAAAACGGAAAGAAAAAATGAAAAGTAAATGAATGGTTTTGCCAATTGGTTACGCCAAAAGAATTTTATTGCAAATTATGTATACGTCGGTTAGCGAGCACGTGCGATTTTTATTTTCTGTTTTTTTTTCTCAGCTATCTTCCGGCGTAGGTTTAGTTTCTTTAGGTGAATTATGAATTTCGACAAAAAAAAAAAAAAGGAAGAGAAATAGATGATATTGAATTATTAGTACACGGTACCCCCAGGGTTCTGAAATATTAATTTGCACCTGTCAAACAAGTTTGTCTGCGATACCGTGAGGGAATAAATTCTTCTTTTTTTTTTGGAAAAACAAGTCTGACTATGCTGGCAAAATAGTTTTTAATATCCGCGATTCTTCAAAGTGACAAATTGACCGGTTGACATATTCCACCGAACATTTCAACTATTAACTTCCCATTTGTCAAGCTTTAGTTTTATTTATTTATTTTTTATTGTTTCTTCGTGCTGTACTGCTAGAAATATTTTTTTTTCATTTTTATCGGTCTCATTGTTTCAATGGAATTCTCTGTGTTGTACAACCATCGGGAAATTGGTTCTGAAAGTTTTGTTTAGAGTATGTATGGGTGTATATAGGTATATCAACGCGCGAGATTCTACGTGCCAAATTCTTCCACGCTCTCTAGTTTCTGGTCTCTGGTCTCTTCGGTGCCCGCGATCTCTCCGAAGAATTTTAATCTGGAAGAGCTGTACAAGCGCGTTTAAACATATGAAATCTAGAGTTGCCGAGGATTCTAGCGCCGCGTCGAAACTAAAAATTAGAAACTGACTAACAGCTGCTTCCAAAATCTATAGGAGCTTTTTTTAGAACCATTTTTAGTACGTCATATCGCGCATTCCAACGTAAGCTAGAAAAAAAAAATAATGAAAAAATTGAGAAAATGAAAGAAAATAACAAGAAGAAACATTTCTGCCAATTTGAATTTTCTACTTCATTCCTTACTCATTATACTCTTGTGTTTATTCGCGAATTCACATTGGCATTTATTCAAATACCTCGAGGTAATTTAAAACGTCATATCATTAAAAACACGCGAAATATTCTATAACTCATTTTTTTTCTTTTCTTTCTCCCAACGTTTCTGAAAAACTTCCTGCATTTTCATCTGAAAAGTTTAGTTTTTTTTTGCAAACATATGACGTGCCCTTATTTTAAATAACAAAATCGATACAAGACTATATTCTGTTTTCTGTATACTGTTCGGGTCTAATTTAAAAAATCATCCGCAAAGAAAAAAAAAAGGAACCCTTGACGTCGAAAGCACGTATAAATCTGTCAAAATTTTGTCGACTTTTAACTCATCGAGGGCATAAAATGCGAATGACCAATCGAGTTTTTACGAATAAAAATTATTTTCGATAGCCAAGAATTTATACAGCTAGCCGCACGAGTTTTGTATATAAGATGAAGAATTTTCTATATGTAGATATTAATCTTTGCGAAGTTTATAGAAGTAGGATGAGGATAGAGAAGAAATTGATTCAAAATTTTTGTGTTCAATTTTTTTTCCTCGAATGTTTGAACGTCAGAAATTAGTTATGGGTATCTAAGGTGAGATGGGGAATAGAGTTGTATATTAAAAATAGTCGATTTGATCGTACGAAGGTAACAAATTAGGGGATTAAAAATACACCGTGGTATTAGGGTCACCCGGTGAATTTATAAATATACTGATTTTTTTTTTTTTTCTTTTTTTTTATGTACCCCACATCCTGTGTCAAAGTATATAATAATTCTTCATGAATGCGAATATTTTGCATGACGTACGTAGTATGGAACTAGAGAGGTTCAAAAGTCTTTAAATTTGGATCACTGTCGCTGAGGAAGAAGGTGAGCTAGGAATTCGCGATAGACAAACTGCTGCGCGATATTTTACATTAGATTCGACTCGGCTATGAAGGAAGGAGGAAAAAAAAAAATTGCGTATCATAGAAAACGATGAAAGAAAAAAAAATACGGCATCGACGAGAGGCGATAAGTAAGTGAATTTACGGGAGTGAACTATAAAGTTGCTAAACGTTTACTCGCTCGCGAATTGTTTTAAATATAAAATTTTTTCACTTCATAAAATAGCTTCTTTCAAGGCACTTAGGTATATCGTATTTTCAACGTCTCGTTACTCTGCCAACGTTACAAAGTACGTACTCTCAAACGAGGATTATACCTACTGGTGCAGGCGAGACGGTGTCGCGATTTTCTGTTATCCGTGCCAAAATCATCAAGCATTTAACATCGGTGTATAAGCCACCGGTAACACCTAACATGCAGTTTCGAAACACGATGTTGGCACCTTATACTAGTTGTTAACTTTGCAATTAGTTATAATTGCTATGGTGCATCTTTTTCTTTTTTTTCGTCTTTTCTTCTATATCAGATATAATTAGAAAACCCAATTCACATACCTTCCCGATGTCGAACGAATCCGGCATGTAACAGCTCCTCGTCCGGCATTCTCTGTGTCAACGGTGATACAATACTCTTCTCCCTGAGCCAAGGTGCGCTGTATACCCTCCTTGATCTTGCACTGGTTAGCCGATCCGGTAGATTGACTTTGAACGGTTACTGGAGATCCGGGGATCTCCTTTCCGCCGTATTTCACGTTCACTTTGTAGGCACCACAGTCGTCGGGGAGATAGGAAGCCTTGAATTTACCATCACCGATGTCCTGGACTTCGACTTTTCTCGGTCTCTGATCAGGACCCTGAAAAAAGACGAAACAAGACCGTGAAACGGTGTCTTTTAAGGCTACAGACGCTCTTCGAATATCTCAAACTTACCAGAACTTGAACCTCGAGATCCCCGTATCCGGCGTTCGAAGCATCGACCAAAAATTCGGTCGGGAATGAGGCCAGAAGTTTAGGTGCCACTCCGGGTCCCGATAGAATAACTTTACTCGGTTCTACCGTAGGATTGACCTTAAGTTTGTACGGGCTTTTGCCGACGTCTTGACCCCCGTAAGTTACTCCAACTTGGATGTTGCTGCCAGCCAAAGGCGGCTGGTAAGTCACTTCGTAGATTCCTTCGCCGATGTTTTTGATCTCCGGCTTTTGGATGGTGCCCTTATCGGTCTTTAGCTTAACGTCCAACTGGGCTATACCAGACTTAGAAGTATCGACGATGAATTTCGCCGGGATACCTTCGCGGACTTTTTCCGGATCGAGTCCAGGCCCGAAGGCAGTGACCTCCTTGGCGTCTATGGTCTTCTCGACTTGTACCTTAAACGGAGATCCGGGGATGTGCTGATCCGCGAACTTTATGGCTATGTCATAATCGCCGGGCTCGGTCGGCACGTACTCGACACTGCAAGATCCGTTGTAGTTGTCCTTGCAGGTCATCTTGGCCTCGCTAGTTCCCTCAATTGCTAATCCAAGACCACCGGTTCCAGCACCTTTGGTCTCAACAACGAACTGGTTCGGTTTAGCGACGAATCCTTTCTCCAGGCCAGGACCGTAAGCTCTGCATTTACTAGGGTCGCATCCTCGCTTGACATTGACCGAGAATGGTGATCCCGGAATCGGCACATTGTCGTAGAGGATGTCGATCGTGTGACGACCCTCTTCGAACGGTGTGTAACTGACCCTGTATGTACCATCGGCTTGCGGGGTTATGACCTTCTCGGTCTTTCCACCACTTGGATTAGTTATAGTGCATGAAACCTTTCCATCGTCGCCCTTCGTCTTGGCTATGGCCCTTGTGTCGACTGTGAAATCGGTAGCGCTGTCCACGTAGAGACCTTGAAAATGAGAAATAAATTTTTCGGTTGAAAGAGAGTCTCGGGAAAGATGAATCAACGGAAACACTATAGTCAGTCATAAGCACGGTGCAGTGGTTCTGGCTGTGGTGGTAGCAGTACTAGTACCACAACCATAACCATTATCACAGACGACGCTATCGGATCGGATTATGTGATTGAATAATGATCACGGTGTCTAATTGTTTGATTATAAGCGCCGTTCCTGTCCTCACTCAACGTCAAGGTCGTCGTATTCTATTAGCGTGATAGTTATCAGCTGATTTATGCTGAGAGGAAGTCGTAAAATTATATATGGTAAGACAATGAGCTGACTACGATGGCTTTTGTCGGTGTGGCTTGATGCGTTAATCGTCGTCTTTGTTGGACTTACAATTAACAACAAGTAGGTATTCCTTTTCGTTGTGAAAAGACATGACTATATTCTGTCAATTTCGAAACGAAAATGAACACCGATCATAATATATGTACAGCGGACATGTTCCTGGCTTTGAAAATTTTCTACACAATAATTTGTACGGATGCAACGAAATTGAGTTTTGTTAGTAGTATACAGAGTGGAGATATATAAATCCATGATAATTGGATCCGTTGATCCACATCTCTCTGGCCACATATAATAGTTTGAAAAACGTTTGCACAGTCAATCAATCAATCAGTCAATTCAAACAGAAAACTGAAAAAGTGGTAGAAAAAAAAAATACAAATATAAAACGATAACAGTGTGAGAAAATTCATCTGCACAATCCAAACATCAGATGATATCATGCGTCATTTAAAGAGCAAGCTAGAGATCACGCGACTCCTAACCGTGAGGTTGAATGCCGTTGCCGGAGACCTTGATCTTCGAAAGGTCAGCTTCTTGTACAACTAACGCCTGGAATGGTGAGCCTGGTATATGCTGGTCATTGAAAGTGATGTTGATACCGTAGTCTCCGAGTTCGGTAGGGAGATAGGCAACCGAGCATGTACCATCGCCATTGTCACGACAATTGATCGCAGCCTCGCATGGACCTTCAACGGTGACACCCAGGCCACCTTGACCAGCTCCTCTAGTGTCGATCACAAATTCTGCGGGTTTGTTAACCACGCCGTGTGAAAGTCCCGGTCCCTTTGCCCTGACTTTGGACGGATCACTTCCGTGAACACATGTGAGACGGTATGGCTGAGGGGATATCGGTTCACCGCCGAAACTAATCCCGAGAAGATATTCCCCGAGTTCGGTAGGCGTGAAGTTTACGAGAAAACCTTCGTGCGTTGGTATTATGTGAGCCTTCACACGGTTTCCTGATGGGGTTGTGATTGCTACTTGGACATCAGCCTTCCCAGCGTCTTTAGTTATCACCCGAAACTGCTGCAGGCTGTTCACCGGTGCGGCTAAGGGCGGGGGTTGGCACATATGCAACACATCATTTATAACTGGTCTTCTCGAGATTCGACGACGATATTGGAAAATTTTTCAAGGTTCACTTCTCTAGCGTGATTTACCCTCCAAGTTCTCGCGGTTTTGCGCAACGCCCGTTAATCACTCGACCTCCAAATATTCCCAGAAATAAATCCCCGGTATATCCAATAAATTTTGCCAATTCGTTTAACGCGATATGTTTTATACTTCATATTTTGCTTCCCCACCGCGAAAACTCTTCGGGTATTTACGAATCATGATAACTGATCTCTCGTGTCAACCACTCAGTTTTTAAGAGCTTTGAAGCAGTACTTCAATATATCGTTATATTTTTAACTCTGAAGACCAAACGATAAATGGTAGGTCTACCCTACAGTTCCTAAACCCGAGAAATTCCTCACACGATCTAAATATACACCAGTAAATGAATTCCACTAGGATTTACTACGTCCGAATATACTTTGACGACTTTTTTTTTTTTTTTTCTCTCGAAATATCTAAACCTACTGCATAATACTCACTTGGTTCTAGTCCGTCGACTTTTATCTTGGATACATCAACGTGGGGTTGAACGTTGACCTTGATCGGACACTTCGGAACCTTTAAACCTCCGTATTTCAGATTAACAGAATAGTTTCCGGGCTGTGGAGCCACGTAGTCTACCGTGTAGGTACCGTCCTCGTTATCACTCAGGGTTATCGGAACTTCACGACCCTCTGGGTTGACCATTGTAACGTCAAGTTCGCCTGGACCTGCCTCTCTGCAGTCTACATTAAAGTGTGTCGGGGTGTTGGTCTTCACACCCATGTCAAGACCTGGACCAAAGGCTTGGACCAAGGATGGGTTCAGTGGAGCAGCAACGCCGACTCTGTACGGTGACTTCTTAGTCCCAACACCACCGTAGTTTACCTAAAAGAAAACAGGATTAAAAAAATTCATCCTGACGTATCATCGTCAGTTTTTTAATCTATCCCGAGCCTTCTTACCTGGATATTGTGCTGTGATCCTGACGTAGGTGTGTACTGAGCCTGGATTGTACCGTCTCGTTTGTCTTCCAATCGGACTGGAACTTGTCGTCCAAGTGCGTCCTGGATTTCAACTTCCAACGGTGCTTTTCCGGCCTTTTTACAATCCACTGTAAACTGAGTTGGCCTGTCGCGGGCCACGCCGTCAGGTTGAATTCCCGGTCCATGTACCTCGACCTGAATCGTCATGAACAGTTCACAAATCGTTGTCGAAACCTTTTCCTGAAATATCTTTTGTCAAAGTCTCACCTTGTTGGGATCGTAGTCAACTTTTTGTATGATCTCTGCCATGTAAGGCGATTTCGGTATGTCTTCATCGTCGCAGTTTATATGAACAGCGTATTGTCCGGGTGCAGTAGGGTGGTAGGTAACGTCAGCTGTACCGTCGCCATTGTCGTGACAGTCTATTTTCGCCTTGGAAGGACCCTCGATGGAAAATCCGAGGCTCCCAGTCTCGCCGTTTGTATCAACTGTAAATTTAGCCGGGTATCCAACCACTCCGCCATGCAGTCCTGGACCGAATACTCTGATTGCAGATTCTTTGTAAGGAGCAACGTTCACTTCGAACGGTGACTTGTTGATCTCCTTGCCATTAAAGGTCACCATTACCACGTGACGGCCTTCCTTCAATGGCGTGTAGTTGCAATGGTAGGTCGTCGGGTCTATCTTCACGATTCTGCAAAAAGCGTTAATGTTTGTGTAAAACGGTCAATTCCTAGGCTTTGAAATCGAGTATTCCTCGTCTAAAGATCCCTCACCTGACTGGCAAGTTGACACCACCAGGCCCGATGATTCTGGCTTCCGGAACTCCTTCCCCAGCATCTTTGGTGAGGATCTTAAAGTCCGCATCATCTTTAACTCGAATACCTTTAGGCTGAAGTCCTCGGCCGAAAGCGTGACACTTGTTTGCGTCTGAAACTGGGGAGACACGAACCCCAAGGGGACTTCCAGGAATCGGTTTACCAGCGAAGAAGATGTTCACCGAGTGGAGACCGACCACAGGCGAGACATACTCGCAACGCCATACGTCAGGAGATGTTTGACGAAGTTTTACTGGCACAGATGTGTTCGAACCCTGAAATAACGAGGATGATCAGATTGCGAAAGGCTTTCTTCGAGCAATGCATGCACATGAATGAATTATAGAGTTCTATTCACCTGAGGATCGAGAATGATCACTTCTGGTACTCCACGACCTGCTTCCTTGGTGAATACGTCGAAGAAAGTTGGTCTGTTAATCGCTACTCCATCGGGTTGTAGTCCTGGACCACTAGCCGTTACTTTACTAGCATCTCCAGCGTGTCCTTCGACGTTTACGGTATACGGACTCTTGGGAATTGCTCTTCCAGCAAATTGGATTTTCACCTTGTGAGAACCCTCGACTTTCGGAGTGTAGGATACAGCGTATGTTAGGTTTCTGTCCTTGTTGAATCTCACGTCAGCCTGTAAAGCAATTAAATGAGTATATGCAATGTGATTCGAAGGTTGGAGCCAGCTAATGGCTTTCTTGTTTTAAATTTCATTTTTCATTGTGTGTCTCGAGAGATTCCACATATTTTCTCATCCCATTTGTCCCCAATTAAAACTCATCGGCCCTTGAAAAATCCGGCTAAATAATATTACTAAAAAATAATCATTCACCGGAATTTTCGTTCCCTTTGGATCCTCGACGATTACTTCAACGTTTCCTTTACCAGCCGAGAATGTTTCGACAGTGAAATTCGCTGGGGCTCCAACCACTGGTCCAGTTGGTTCGATTCCAGGACCGTAAGCACGAACTCTGCGTTTATATTCAAATTAGTTTTAGTGAAATCGGGTTAAACCGTGGTTAGCATTCGCATTTCGCTGTCATAAATACGTGTTAAATATATATATACTATATACGTGTATGTAGGTACTTTCGTATATATCAATATTATATATAATTAAGCCAATTATATCGTATAAAAATTTTGCAAATAATTGTTACTACATGTAATAAGCATTAATTGAATTCGCTCAGAAAATCGCAGCCTATTTAATTATCAATCGCACAGCACTATTATAGATACCATTTTTTATTATGGCATATGGTGTTTAATTTTTTTTTTCTCAATAAGCGTCATAAATCTTCTTAGTCGATATATATTATTGTATATATATGTACTAATGATATGCATTATATATAATTTATATTACGACACACTGCACACATATAATTTATAATATATACTCAATGCCAATCATGAAATAAGAGTTAGACAATATTATGCTTTATTATGATTATTATTATTATTATTATTATCATCATCATCAAATGAAATTCATCAAAGCTCAATCTGTTTAAATATACGCTTTGAAAATCGCGACTTACCGCGGTGGCGGGACGCTGCGACCGAGAAATGAAATGAACGAATGAATTAATGCATTGATTTTTCTTATTCGATCAATGAAAATTTGTTTCCTCGTAAAAAATATTCGAAAGATCGAAGAAAATAGAGAAAGATATACACACGTACCTGTTGGGGTTTGTCTTAGCTCTCAACGGTGCACCAGGTTTCAATTTAGCATTGGGATACTGGGACAAGTAGGTCATCATCGACATCTCGTCTATATTAGGATCAACCATTTCCTCCGGTTTTATCAGCTGTAATAAAAAAAAAAAAATAAGGAGTTATGGTAATGGAATTTTGGGAAAAAAGATCATTTTTATCGTACTCGATCCACTCGTGGTTTTTTACCTGAGGTATGTTCAGCCAGTCATCCGCAAGCCCCATAGCTTCGGATGCATTTTGAACCGCATCTTTTGGGTTCCAATCTTGCCAATCGGGACAAAGTCCTGGTGCAACAGCGTCGACCAAGGCTCCAACTGCTCTTCCGTCGTTCCAATCGGAAGTGAAATTCCCGATTGGTAAATCCGGGACTTTGGCTTGGATCCAGTGCATCAATCTCTGCTTCGGGGTCGCGCCCTTGTCCGGACTCTCGCCATCGTCTCCGTCCCACATCGGCATAGAGATCGAATAGTGGAGAATCAATGTCCATATTAAACCCAGAATTAGCTTCAGCTTGCAGTCCACAATGTCCGACGAATCTGAATCAAGGAATTCGTACAGGAATATGTATTTCGAAAAAGAGAAAAATTCGAAAAGTTCATCGACCTTGAAACCCGCCAGTCTAAACTGTGCGACTATTTCAAGGAGGTAATATATCTGCGGCTCAGCTCGTTATCAAGAAATTTTTCTCCTTTACTCCATTTACTCGAAACACAGAAAATTATCGACAGCTTGTTATCGCCCTGTGCAAGTCGAAAGAGCGAGTACCTATGTATGTAGTACTTCACTCTTAGATATGCATATATGCTAGTGCATTCTTTTTTAAAGTTCTGTTGCGTAGATCCGAAACATCGAGAGGATATTACGAGGATCCACGACTCGATATAACCCACCGGCTTTTATACAACGACTTTTTTTTTTGCCAGAGACTAAAACTGGTTCCGAGACTTTGGTGTAGCTTGGGTCTGGTAATATTCGCTATTTCGCGTGATTATATATTTCGGCAGAATATAATTTTCGCTGAAATAGAGCTACGTGTTAGCGTAGTTTCCACCGTACTGTACGTTCGTAATAAGTAAATGCGATAAAGTGAAAACGAGGCGTTGAAAAAAACTGGTTTTTCTTCTATTTCCTACATTTTTTATTCCTTGCTATATACTAGCAACGCGAGTTCATTACCTTCTCTATATCATAGCGTTGAAAAAAATGACAAAATCGAGTCTCTTGATACAAGAGTCGAGTAACTCTGACATCGAAAAGTACATCTTTGTTATCTTGTATCGATCGTGTATCTGTCAATGTGATTAAGCCCGCAGGACTATGTGTGCTTTTAAAAATGACATAATCCTTCGTCTTATCTGAATAGAATTGCTCCATCATCGAATCTAATCAAAATATAATTAACCGATAGACCGCTGCAGGTGTATTAAAAATATTTATATTTCATATCAAGGTACTATTCATGCTTAGATTACGGTTCATATAACATTAACTTTTCTCTAATTATCATCCTCGTTTATTATTTTCGACACGACTGCATTCTAGCATTAAATTTTATGCATCATTTAGCCGTGTGACGATCCCTCGCAGTTTAGTGACGAATTATTAATCGTAGTATTAATTGAGAAGCTAACGAACTTAGGTGTCTTGTTACACATACAAAACGAGTACTTAGACGTCGAATAATTAGACGTAACACGTATTTTTTTTTTCTTTTTTTCTCTCTTTCTATTCATCATATATATGCTGAAATAATTCATTGAAATTTTCTGGTGTCCCTATCTTGGGAATGAATGAGGAATACCTATCATGAAAACACACAATACCTGATATTTTAACATTCCTATGATAATTATATCTATCTGTCTCTATGCGCCACTGTATTTCAAGAATCTTTATACCTGACTCATTTATATTATAATTATTTCATATTACTGTATAGTATATATATATATATATGACTCTCGCAATTTATTCCACGATGCAGTAGACAATCGGCGTCGTTTTATGATATACAGCGGCGATTTTAATACCAGATTTAAAAATTACATCATATACCTACATAGTCACCGCGTAGTACATCGCTAACTATACCAGTTATCAACGTTTGCATTAAACCATGACGTAAGTGAATTTTTCAATCCTACTTGTTAACGAATAATGTCATATTCATTTGTGAAACTGACTAAGTATGCGAAAATAAAATGCGTTGATGAATTTTTTGTTTCCGAAATTTGAAACGCGAATTTTCAACCGCAGTTTCAGCATTTTAATCACTTATCGAAATCGAAGTCAATAAACTTGCGGCTAGAAATTTGAAACGGGAAATTATACGTCAGCTAAATTCCTCGTGGAATTGAATTCAACAAATTATTCATAGTTACATCTGGATATTGTTTTTACATTCATTTCAAAAACCGTATGGGTCATATCTTCGAATTATCCAACTTGGGGAAAAATCCATTTACTATTTACTATCTATTTTTGTACTCAGATATTATATTAAGAGTCCTATACCAATACCGGTAAACAAAATGTCAACTATGCTGCTGGCACATGGTCAAAAAGTGATTCACTTGATGAGAAACTGTTGCCACATACAATTTTCAACATTAATACTTCTGGCTCTAGCCTCATACTCGAGCCAAATATTACACAGACTAGGCTCTAAGCTCTGACTGATCGTGACTTGAAAACGAATTGCTTCTTTTTTTTTCGTTATTTTTCTTCTACTATTCCATGAAACAGAATTTCCATTCAAGGATAAAAATTGGTGTCATGTCAAAAACCCCGCATATAGGACAGAAATATTTTTTATAGCAATGTACCAGCTCTCGTATCTAATTACATAATACGAATTATACAGCCGATTATATATCGATAAAAAATTTTCTTATTATCTATAATAAGCTTATTTCAAAGTGTTGGTACTAATCGTTTGAAACTTAACGGTAATCGCGTACATTAGTTATCTACTCGGTAAAGTTTGCCCAGTTTATTTAACCCGTTTCGCGATTATCTGCGGACCGTTAGAACCCACATCTATTCAAACTGGTTAAAAAATACGAAATTTTGATATTCCTCAGTACTATCCCTTCATCGGATCTCAGAAATCGTTTCAATTCTTAATACGCCCGAAGTATTTGACTCGAGAAAGCAACACAGCAACGAAAAATTCGGATACGATTGCGGTCCTCGGCTAGCTAGGGTCACAGAACTTTGACTCGGTAAAGTGCTTTAGGAGTTTGATGGTCTCGAGTAGCCGTGATAACGACGTATGTATATCTAATGTCCCCTCTGCACACATATAATACACAGAGTCTTCAAATCACGGTGCAGTCGGATGAGAAGATCCGATGAGTTGTGTTGGGATTTGAAATTTTACCAAGAACTCGCTAAGTATTGCTTGCGGCCGATTCATCCCGTATCTATTTTAAGCAATTACCGTCCCGTCTCTCGGTGACGTCACCAAAGTAGAAGATATAGGTGATGCAGATAGCTATAACGTTGATCTGCTCCTCCTCGTCGTAGCCTCATGTATGTTGTTTGTTAAGTCACGTACGTACATTACACAGGCGTATGACACACTCGTGTGTACCTATAGGTAAACGTCTGTATGTGTTAAATCGATTTAAAATACTCGTTCTCTCCGATACGTTATACTCATAGAATAAGAATGATCGTTTTCTCGATAGGAATAGCAGCGCTACTCGTTAATAGTTCGAGAGGAAACTCGTCGACTCTAAGTGCGGATGGATGATCAGACCACTTGGACGCTATGCGCTATATTGTAACTTGATTCCGGATTGATAGAACTCGAGAGGTCAGAACAGGGCGAAGTAAAGTAGTACAAACGTGTATATATATATATCTGACATATACACATATATGAGGAAAATACTACTGATTCGACTGTTTGTTTCCTCGATTAAAAAACTCTCTCTCTATAATACGCACATACATTATACATTACAGAGTTGAGTTTAGAGCATAGTTCGCAGTTTGCTAAAAAGACAAAGAGCTAAGCCGGAAATTTACACGTATACCAAGTTTCAGTCGGACAAATTCAACATCTCGGATTTCACTTTTGCAGAATTTTTATAAATCATATACTAGAAGACTTGAGCAACGGGATTTCGAACTGTTTTACACAGTTTGTTCATTACACCCAAATCTGTATATACTATTTTATTCTGCAATCGATAAAATTTATATTTTCAGTCAGAATGAGAATCGCGAGTTTCTCAAATCTCGTTTTGTTCCTTTGACCGGTATATATCTGTAAGGAACAGGTAGTCTGCTGCCTGCTGGCAGAATATCTGGTCGGAATTCCGATCGAGAAGCGAGTTCAATGGCGAGTTTAGGTGGGGCGAATAACATACACACATAGTACATATCTAGGTATATGTATATTATATGCATACATCTGTGTGTAAAAGGCATATATACATTTGCTTTAGTAACATGACGTCATCCCTCTCTCTCTCTCCCTCTTTCTCTCTTTTTCTCTCTCCTGCTTCTCTCACAGTCAGAGATTACTTCACTACTCAACACACTCGGGTCTCAGAACTTGCATACCGGTTCGGACGACGTCATTTCCTAAACAGCTTACAGTATATCCACATATACTATAGCTGTGGTGACCGTGCACGATGAAAAAGGGGCTAAATCGTAAGAGGTCGCAATGATATCAGTGATTTTTTCTCAGAGACCCTGATTCCTCAATACCATATAGCCTCGGATCGAACCACCGATGTCGCGAGGTTCGTCACTGTCTGCTAACGTTTACGTTCAATTAACGTTCTGCGAATGCGTATTGATTCATTTTCTTTTTTCTTCTTCTTCTTCTTCTTCATATTCACACATTTCGACAGGATATGAGTCAAGCCTTAGTTACATTATGCTACTGCAGTTAATGATCAAGGTCGTCACGCCCTGATGGAAAACCGCAGATGATAATACGAGTAACGTGTATGCGAGGATTGATATTCGTCAAGTTTTCATTGATTTAATTATAGTTCAAACGCACAATGATAAAGAGCTACTGCTAAATTTTTTTCGCGTATTGTTTATCATCTTGAATAAAATTTAGGACCAAATATCGCGCAAAATTCTTATCAAGTATGAAATATCAGCCGTATCCGAAACGGCTGAGTATATAGTTTGCTCGGTTCATACAAGCGGCAAACCAGCCAAGAGAAAGTGGGCGTTTCGTCTCTCGCAGACCAGGTGAAGGCCAAACAAACGTCATCTTCTTCGGTTTATAATCTCGCGTATTAAGTGTTTAGATATATATATATTTTTTTTTTTTTTTCTTCACTCAACTTTTAATTATCGGCGTTAACTAGCCAACGGTCAGACTTTATCTTTTATCGTAGAAATATCCGCGGGGATATTGAAAACAAAATCAATTTCTTGACTGATAACGATCAACATATCAACGCGGATAAACATATCCCCGAATGTATTTCTACATATGCTTTTGGATAAAAATTGACCGGAGATCCGTTAACGCAGAATCCTAAAACCATCACATTTGGCTGACCATCAGATCAACAAGTGGTTGTTGCCGGCCGGCTAAAAGTCACGTGGTTTATTAAACTACGCGCGCGCAAAAGCCGGCTAATAACCACGTGACCTGAAATTTTCGAAACTGCATCGATCCGAGGTATTTTATGCTATGGACAAACCTGACCAGCACTACCTGCAGCCAGGATGCTGATTAGATATTTTTCGAAATTTGATTATAAAATATATCTTCTCGTTTGTGATAATATTCGGAAAAGTCTGTCGCAAAAAAAAAAAGCAGATGGAAAGGAGCTTCGATATCCGTATTTTGCATATGGAATGAATACGTGTATAAAATATCTGTCTCTCGGCTTACCTATGTTGACGATGCGTATTCCTTGATCGTCCAAAAACTTGAGAGCAACAGATACGTTCTCGAGTTTTTGGGATCTAAAATTTGGCCTCTTGTTGTGCTTGGGCAGTTGTTTCTGGGACAGGACCTCGATAAGAGTAACGAGCCTGAGTCCATCCGACAAATCCGATTCAAGATCGCCGATAGTTTTATTGGCACATTTAAGATGCTCGTTCGCCCATCTGGTGAACGTGTTCTGTTGTATTCTCTTCCACTTAGCATCTTCGGCTAACTCACGTTCCGTTGCTATCATCTCGTCTTCCTCCTCGGCGGAGTTACCGCTCTCGACTGACTTATCATTGTTATTCATTTTGTGGGCCACCACCTCTCCTTAGGCTTCGTATCGCGGTGATGCTAGAGGTGGTAAAGTATGTAACGCGTGTTATGCTAGTAGTAGTAACGCCTGCGTTTATTACTATCAGATGATTGTAGTGGTGGTGGTGATGGTGGTGGTGGTGGTGGTGGTGGTAAGACTCCTCGTCGCTGCTTCCTACCTTTTGCTTATAGTTACCAAGGTAGATGACGCTCACGACTGGTATACCTTATAGATTATAGATTATGGTATCGTTCGTCTTCACTGTCACCAAAGGAACTAAATTATTCGCGAATTAGTCCCAGGCAGCTATTATCACTGCACTAATCGTACCCGTGACCGAATTCTCGTAGCAGATCTCGTTCAGATAACAATTCGATCCTCCTTGGTTCCTTATGCCTGAAAAACAATTGTATTTGTAAATCATTGGGAAACCGTACTGCAGGGCGTGAATTATATATATATTGGTTTCATATGCCTCAGCTCGTTATCTTATATATGTTGGAATTATTCTTGGTTTTTATTTTATTTTTATTTTTTTTTTATTACGTGCCGAGACCACCACAGCCGGATACCATAACGTGTGGTTGAATAGTGGTGTGATAAGTTATCTTAGTTCGCAGCTACCCGACGCAGCATCGCATCGCATCAGGAAAATTCAATCCTGCACGATCGTGAGATATTTAAATTTTCTTAGAGCAGGTAATGATATATTTTCCGACAAAAAAAAAAAATTAATAACGCAGATTTTGATTTATAACGGGTTAATTAGAAGCGGAAAATAATAACCGTATAGTTCAAGCCTGCCTTAACTAGGTCTAAAAATACAAGAAGAATTGGTTTGCTGTAGCGTTAAGTGTCCCGACACCTTTACAGAGTGTTAACACTTCTATTGTTTTACTATGAATGAGCGACACCCTGATGTACTTTCGAAAGTCCCGTGTCGTACTCCCTTTTTGCGTAATTAATCCGACAATTGTTTTCTTAGAGAATTGAAATGAACCGGGATAATCATTCGAGTCAAATGTGCTAATGGATGAGAAAAGTCTTGTCATAGGTTTCAGGGATTTTCACTAGAAGCTAACCAACGTCCTAATCTCTGGGATAAGAAAAAACCAGCTTTTAATGCCTCTGAGTATTCGAGATTTAATTAAAAACTTCTGCAATGATCCGACGACGAGATCAGATGAGATATTATACCGTCTGGCTACGTACGTTCTTGCATCACTCGCTCCGCCTGGAGATATGCAACCCAAGTATCACTATAGACACGATATTTCCCGCAGTTGAAAAAATTTGAGTATATTTTACGGATTTTTTAAGCCCAGAGGACATCGTGCTTCGATTACGTTTCGGTTGATTTTGAATTCAATAAAAAATGTAAATGTGGCGAAGTATCGAATGATCTAAGTCAAATTCAAAACGTGATTAAATCCTTCTTTTTATTTTATTATTTTATTTTTTTCTCACCGTAGAATAATGTCTATAAAATATTTCCAGAGGTTTTAAACAAAGCGAGATATTCAAGCGCTGTGTCTCTTTTTTTTTTCTTCACAAACGGTATAGAATTTTCCTGAAATAGAACACTGGTCAGTAGCTCTACGTCCCACGTATAACTATCTATATACAATTGTATACAAGGTTTTCCGAAGACACTAGAGCGAATTTATGTCGTCATCATGAAAACCGATTTCTTATTCTTATTTTTCATTCTTTCTCATTTTTTATTTTATTTTTTGCACCAATAAATGCGAAAATAGAATTCTGCATCATCTGCGGTGATGTCTCGGGTCTCTTTTGCATACCTCCGATATCCGAAATTCCACTTTTTTACGTCTCGTATTATTATTATTATTTTTTTTTCGTGCAAATTTCATCGCCTAGCCTCGGACTCGTGAATCTCTTCACTGTTTCGACTCTTGAAAATTTGAAGGAATGAGAAACCCTGTGTTTATATATACACACATGCAACCTTGCGTCAGGTACGGAGCCGAGATTAAACATATCGAAAACAAAACTAGACAGTATCGCGAGCGAAGACGACAAGGGTCACTCGATGATACATAGCACCATACCATGTATACTATGTACTCGAGTTATCAATCGAACGTATAACAAACCACCTCTGAATCATCAACGAAATTATTCTTCAGACCGTTAAATAACAGAATTGTCGTAAATATGTAAAAACGAAAGATAATTCTATGGACTCGCGAGATATGAAAAGCTTGCACCTCGTTAGTTTATTTCGCAACATTCTATCATATTATGTATAACAATTTTCAGCTTACCTGTTCAACGTTACGATGTGATTATGTCTATTTAATCACTTTTAAATCCAATTGTTGGGTAAAGATCGACCGTGTAGATCAGTGGCAGAATGTGTAATGTTGAATATGATAGAGAGAAACACAGTCCTGTGAAAATGACTTTCCTCTTATGTCCGCAAAGTTATAAGGAAATTTATGGTCCGCGGAGATCCTTATGGTTGATAAATTTATATTGTTTTGAAATACTTTATTTCCTCTTTAATTATTATCACCGTTTTCTCAGTTTTTCTTTTTTTTTTTTTTTCTTCTTTCTCTTTTTCTTTTTTTTTTTTTCTTTCTTTTCTCCGTTTCAAAAGTACGTTCTTAAGCGGATCACTCTCTGGCGTTAACTGTCGGTATTACCAGCGCGAAAGCAGATACAACTGAAGTTTGCCAAGAATAGAACGCCGCTCGTTCTTACCCTTCAGGGACTGCGGGGGAAGGCTATATATACATAAATGAACCATAGGTATGTCTCTTCACACACAATACTATACGGAGAGATTTTTTAAACGAAAGTTACTACCTATTTTATATACCTATATATATATATATATATATATATCGCACACACTGCAATAAACAGGGGCTACCCGAGGACGAGCGAGTCGGCCCCAGCATCCGCGCCGGTCCAGGTGACTTACGAAGGAACTCATTTTCACCTCTTTTTGTCAATTTTCATTCTTCGATCTCGAAAATCTTATTCTTAGTTTTTTTGTTTTATTTTTATTCTCTTTTCGATTTAGAGACGCGAATTACTGGCTCCAAAGTTTACTCATACCGGAATACGCTACGTATTTATATATATACATACAGTATGTTCTGGCTTTTCTATTATTACACAGCTACAGTCACGAGAATACGCTAGGGAGGACTATCTTTGAACACTTATTATACGCGATTATTCATCGCGTTATAAGAATTGAAAATTTCTTCAATTTCGTACCCGAGATTAATATTCCACTATACATATACCTATAGTCGGATGCCGTATATCTCGGTGAATATTCGCGAAACGAGGATTAATAGGTGACGTATCAAACTGCGATTCACGGACTAATTATAATATGTTTATTCATCAATGTTAAGTCCGCGGATTATTCCGGTAAACACGGATTGACCTAGAGCCAAAATTTTTATTTATAGCTTGTATAACGTGAATGCGATATTCTAGCATAAGAATTTAATGTCCTCGTTGGATTCATTCTTCTTCTTCTTCTTCTTCTTCTTAAAAAAAAATAAAAAATACTCGATTATTGAATAATCTTCTATTGGTAAATAGGACATGGTCAGGTTTGAAAATTTGTATCAGGAGTCCATGACCAGGATCAATTTCTCAACAGCTTCTCTGTTCCGAGAGCTATAACACGTCATGCCTTTACCTCTTTTGGTAAGTCTCAGTAGATTTGCACAATTTATACCATATACATATTACTACATGCGTGGTTATTCTGGCTATACTTTCAATCGTCACGCAATTGGCTACGTCCTGATGACAATTATCATTCTGATCTAAGAAAATTAAATAAGAAAATATGAACATATAGAATACTTACTGTGTTTCGTCTCGTAATTATTAAATGTGCAATTTTACACATCATATTTCTTATCGTATTCTCTTGCGGTGATAATCACGTGGCCCTCGGTCAATCCCCGAGGCGAAGGCATATATATATGTATATAAATTACGTTCGAAAGTCGGTTAAAAATGGCAAGCCCTATATGGGTATGAATTAAATGACTCCAAGGCAGACACTCGTGTCTCTCCTCGCATACACGCATACGTGTTCAGATAAAGTTTTCTCGATTTGGAGTTTCGGGCAGATGTTATAATTTTCGAAAATAATACCATAAAAAATGCTTAATTTTATAAGTACATACAGTAGAAATATATTTCATATATTTACATCGAATACACCCAATCATACCTATGAATTTTATTATTATAAAACGTTTGTCACAATTTTTGTTCGATTTTTTTTTCTCTTTTTGGTATCGAATTATAGTAGAGTTCGGATAATCACGTAAATAATGTATGTATAATGTAAGAGTTTAAGTTTTCTTATCATTTCATCTTACACCTTATACAGTTGAGCAGAAATTACATATACAAATATACAGTCTTTAGTAACGAAATGCGTCAATAATTCGTACGTCGGTTTTTGATTAGCTTATTGTTTTATAGCTTTGACAGCCTTTTTCGCAGCTTCGTCCAAGTCCGAAGCCGAAAGAATCGGCAGTCCGGATTCAGCGATGATTTTCTTTGCTGCGGCAACGTTAGTTCCTGAATAAACAAGGAATAAAAAATGAAAATAAAAAGAAAAAAAAATGAGAAAATGTTGCGGATGAAAGCTTTTTTTTTATCTTTTATACTTCACCTTCCAGTCTGACCACCAACGGGATACGTAAACCGAGATTACGGCAGGCAGCGACAATCCCGTTTGCTATAGTTGCACAGTTTACTATTCCTCCGAAAACGTTAACGAGGATAGCTTGCACCTTAGAATCTGAATGGAACGAAAAAAAATCATGATTTCAGATCCAAAAAATTCAATAATCGAGAATTAACGAGACCCAAGGTCTAGTTTCTCCTACCTTCGGTAAGAATTCGGAAAGCCTGATACACCTGATCCTCTTTAACGCTTCCGCCAACGTCCAAGAAATTCGCTGGTGTTCCACCGTTCAATTTTATTATGTCCATTGTCGCCATGGCCAGTCCAGCTCCGTTAACTGTTTAAAAAAAGGAAAAAAGTAAAATCGAATCGTTCGCCGATTTATTGCGGAATATATATATTTTTTTTTCGGCAATTTTACCAAGGCAACCGATATTCCCGTCCATCCCTATGTAATTAAGGCTGAATTTAGCGGCCTCGACTTCTCTTGGGTCGCCTTCGCCGGCGTCATCCAAAGAGAATATGTCCTGTTGTCTGAACTGGGCGTTATCATCGAAAGATATTTTCGCGTCAACAGCCACGATATTTTTGTCCTTTGTTTCTACCAGAGGATTTATTTCGATCTGAAGAGCGTCTATGTCGACGAATAATTTCCACAAATTTTTTAACTCCTTTATCGTTTTTTCTTCCAATATATTATCGGTAAATCCCAAAAAATTAGCAGCTTCTTTAGCCACCTTGTCTGTTATTCCATCGTAAATGTCTAATGGTATTGTTTTTATTAAATCTGGCGTCTTTTCGGCCACTGCTTCAATGTCCATTCCACCTGCTGGTGAGGCTATTAATACCGGACCGTTGTTACCACGATCCATTAAAATACAGACGTAAGTCTCTTTCACGATGTCGACTGACTCGGCAATCATCACTTTACTCACCAGAATACCCTCCTTTGGTGTTTGTTTAGTTATCAAACGATGTCCTAGCATATTTTTTACCATTTCGACTAGCTTTCCATGTCTGAAAATTGAATTTTAACACGATTAAATCTACCATTAATCGGTTGAACAAGACAAAGATTCATAGTAACAACATATCGCGAAATATGGTATCACATTAAGATTCATTGAAAAATGACTGATAGTCCGTTTCCAGAGATCGAATTGCAATTCATTCGCATAAGTCTGCTGCAAATCAATCGCAATATCCTGCTGCAATTTTCTTTTTATTACTGAGTGTCTGATGTTGGTTTCTGAAGAGAGGAACCCAAGAGCAAGTATTTTGAAACAGTTTTATGAGAACAGATGTGAGGAAATGAAAAATGCAGTCTGTTAGTTTTCGATGAAATAAATTCTTGCATCGTATGAAACAGTGATAAGATGAGGAGATCTGGTGCTGAGTGATCTTACTCTTTGGTGAGATGTACACCTCCCTTATATCCGTTATCGAAATGGCCCTTGCCTCTTCCTCCAGCAAGAATCTGGGCCTTTACCACATACTCAGCTGCATCTGGAGTAGAATAAAAGTGATTAGTGTGTTTCCAGAGCTGATTTAAAACGATTCAATTGTACACTTACTGAATTTCTCAAGAGTTTCCTTAGCGTGTTTCATCTCATCTACTATCGTAAAATTTTGTACGGAAACGCCGCTGTCTCGCAAAAGTAATTTGCTCTGATATTCGAGTAGGTTTAAGTTCCTAACAGGAACAATCGACACCCTTGGCACATTTTTCAATGTATTAACTAATAGAGAAGTTCTCTGTACAAGAAATCGCGACATGTTTAATGGTTCAACGTCTTATCTCTTCAAGCTAATGTTACTGCGTTCGATTCACTTCGTACTTTGATCTCTTCAAAATATTCGTTCAGGTTAAGTTAGACCACAACTTAGTAAAGTTCTATGTTTCTACTTATATATTCACGTATTATTCGCTTATTTAAGGCGAGAATATCACACTATGTTCGTATCTAGATACGCCGGTTCTGATTGCTAGAGATATGCACCCCCACGTATTAGCGTTTAGCACAGCTGATCCGATCGATACAAATAAGTTAGGATATTAAATGGAACTTGAAAAATTACGCAATCAAACGCGTAAGACGATTTGTGGCTATATATTTATTCCAATACATAAAACGAGATAAAGTTTACATATATACAACTTTTTGTCGATAAACACAGATTTCACTTAAAGTACGCGATAATATGTTACAGATTATCCTCAGTCCAGATACTTATTTGAGGTTAGGTTGGATCAGGTCAGGTTGGGTTGAGTCAGGTTTGGTTGGATGATTTTTTACAGATAACATTTTATGCTGATATACCTACTTAGGTGTTCGAAAATTGTTCATTTATTGCGATAAGTGAAAAATATTTGTTGATACATAATTACTCTGAAAATAAGAATAGCTGGAATCATATGCTAAAGTCTGATCAACCGATGGTCAAATTTGAAACTGTTGATGTATTACTTTTTGGAAAACGTAAATTGGAACCTAAATCAAATCGTTTTCTATTTCCATGAATCATTCATCTAATTTTGTGAACTTAATGTTCTAAACAAATTGGATTTGATTGTTAAGTTCAAATCTTGCATTAGAAGATCGACTATAATCGATCATCGAAAACGATTCATCGAAAATGCACAATTCGTGCATTCAAAAGCGAAGAAAAATCGTAGAAATGATTCTTATGACTTCAATTCTGGTCATTTCTTTCGTTTTCTTATTACAATAATAATTCAACTATGTAATTTCACTGCGTGAAAAGTAAAATAGTTCATTACTCTATACATTATACTATCCATTATGCTATCCAAATCGCTGATCAACTCACTAGTTGTAATATTATGTGTCAGGGATCGCCACTAGTATTATTGTATGTAAATAGTGGATTAAAAAGGATATAATAATAATGGATAGTAGTGATTTGAAATGATCAAATTTATAACTTATTGAATATCCCTAATCCCTTCCTATCCAATAATAGTGGTATAACTCTGATAGATTTCAAATGTAGAAAAAGAAAATTGTAGAATCGAACGCCTCCTTTAGTTTGAATTACCGAATGGCTTCCTGACCTAACCTCAAATATAACCTAACCTCATTCTTAGAGACGCTTTATTCGCTTTTACGTTATCCTAGGCTAGAATGGCCGTTAAAACTTTAATCATTCAAGTTCTTGGGTTCATTATAATCGCTAAGATACAGACTATCGTTAGCTCGTTAAATAACGAATCGATCGTTAACTGCAGGGTCGGAAAACCATTGCGAAAACAGATCGAAGTAGAGCCTTTGGATGGCTCCTGTTTACGCGACATTGTTAATCGTCTATCAAAAAGCCTTCGTAAAATCGGTAACGAGGAACTGGGGATTACATCCTTTCAAGAAACTCTAGACAATCTAGAATTTACTAAAGTTCGCGACGACTTAAACTCAAAACTTAATTCACTCGCCGATAAACTGAACTCCAAGCTCAAATCCTATGCAGAATTTCTCACCCAATCCAACGACATTGTAGAACCGATTTTAGTCAAGAAATTATCTCATAATATTTATTCAAATCCTACAAGAGATACAAACGTTTGTGGCGAAATACAAGAAGGTGAGACACAACTGTAGCACTTTAGATCTGCTTGTTAGAATCATAAATTCTCAGAGAAGAGTGGAACTTCTGAATGGATGGACGGATTTTTACAAAATTTGGTACAAAACCTCCTGGGGTGATTTGTAGATACAGTTTTGAATTTGAGAAAAATTGGTCAAGCGGTTTGGCCAGGGTAGGAAAAACGGTTTTTCCAAGAAATTGACTATCTCCACAACCGTTCATCCGTTTTGGATGAAATTCGTCTGCTTTGTACTTCTCAATGCACAGAGTCTTGTGTGCAAAAATCGTCAAATTCGGAAATAAAATGTGGGAGTTATCACAGTTTGAAATTCCAGGTTTCTCAATTATTCGAAAAAATTATTACAACTCTTCATTCATCTCTTCAGCTCTAGCGGCTAATCTGCACCAAGGTATAGAACTGAGGCATTTACATATCCTGCCAACTTCTCATCCAGGCACGACCTGTGGTCCATCAAGTCTTGCACGGAATACTGGGCCTTTGTTGTTATCCCGGTGTGGGAGTTCAAAGAATGTACTGTTGCTTGTTGAACATGGAATGTTTATGTCTGAAAGGGATGTTGGATTGGCTCAGTTAACAGCCAAAACTCTTGTGGACATGCTTTCGGACATTGACTATGTTAATGTTGTTGGTCTGGCTGGTCATGGATCTGTACATTGTGCAGATAGACTACTCAGGGCCACGGATATAAATAAAATTCAATTGAACAGGCAGATCGATACTATTATTCGAAGTGGTGAGATGAAGAATCAAATAAACATTGATCAATCATTAATACCAGGGTCTGATGATGTTAATCTGTTACAGATTCCAACCAGACATTTGATCTGGACTTGAAAACATTGACCAGTAATTTAACTGGGGAAATATTTCTGATACACTTAACAAACAGTTTGAAAGATTTCTCCAATGTGAAACAAATCCGGAGTCTTGTGTCCACAGAATCTCTGGTGGCAAATTTACGAACAGTTTTGATTCTGTCGGGTAAATATTGGAGGATATGATGAAGAACTGCAATGCGTGTAGACTACTTCATCCAGATGTTTGTTTTTCAGATTCCAAACTGAGACTAAATGTAAAAGAAATTGCAGTCAATGAAACCATAGTTACATTACCAACCCAGAACATCCTGGGCTATGATGTAGCAAGATTATTCTCTGAGACAAATTGCACAAAGCCAAATATGAACAATTACTATTTATCTGATCCGTACCTTGAGCCCAACAGCAAAACACTGAGCATATCTGTCGGGCGAATAGCCAAAACTACTCTGTTGACTTTGGAAGTAAAGTTGAAGGATTTTGTTGAAGATATAACATACTTTGACCAGGGGCCAAAGACTTACGCTATACTATTTGACAAAAAGCACAATGTATGGATGCACAAGAATTTTCCTAGGCCTGAAGTAATGACCGAACAACCCCTCAGGGTTGCTTTGGAAAATATAGAAAACATTGATAGAAATTCTGTGCTAAAAATGACTGAAGAAACAGCAGAGGGCAGCGGTAATTTCACCACAGCTTCAGGCCGCTCGGTGAGTTCACTTTTACCTCAGACCTAGAAAATCGAATTCTAACTCTTCCTTTGCTCACAGAAACAATTCAGATGGAAGCACCTAGAGTATGGGGATCTAATTGTCTGCATAGTATCAGAAGGAGTTCAGGAGTCTCTGTCGGTTGTAAAAATGTCGACCTCTCTTCCTCCAGATATATTGCATTACCGTTTAGATTTGCTGCTGCAATCGGTGATAGACAAAGATATTTTGTGTTCGAATCATAACAGGATAGTTGCTCTCCGTGAGTATAGATTCTTGATTATTACCATTGCCTAGCTCAAGGCTGACGCCATATCTCACTATTGCAGATACCGGTGTCGTCTATCTTTCTCCATGGTGCTTCATATCTCCTATGGAACAGCTTCGATTATTAGAGACAGACTCAGCAATGGCTTTCATCCAGAATTACATGGCTTACATTAAAGACCCGACAAGACTGCTGGTCAATCCTGGCCTACATCCGTCGGTCAGATCAGATGTAGCTATGCTGTCTCAAATTCTGAACCACTTTCAACAAAGACACTTACACAGCGCCTTGAACAAGTTCATCGTTCGACGGTAACTCGCAAAATGGACCGCCGATTAATGCTTGATCAAAATCTCCGCGATAAAAAGTCAGGGAATTTCAAATTTCAATCTTTATGGTCATCATGTGAACACAAGTCTTCATTTTAATCACTCTCGTGTCTCTTAATACCATCTATGTAATCTAATTTCCTAGTCAGACCTTCATTCTGTTGTGAATATGTGCTACTCATATCAAATTTGTGTAAATATCTCCAAAAGATCGATAAACACATTTTTCCCTATGTTATCCACAGCTATGTCGTCTCAGTGGGCAGTGGGGTGATGGAAGTTTACCCTGGATCAGTTTTAGACACTGGTTTGGATCCAAAGCGTCGTTGCTGGTACGGAAAGGCGTTAGAGCACCCTGGAAAGGTGACTCTAACGTCTCCCTACCTAGACGCAGGGGGTGCTGGTTACGTTGTCACTCTATCCCACACGATATTCGAAGGTCGTTCAGCGGCACTTCATTCCAGCAGCGATCCAGTCTTGGCTGTTGTATCAATGGATGTAACGATGGGATATTTGGCCAGGCTTTTGTTTGAGATGTTTCCTTTCTGTGGGGACTCTAAGGTCAAATGTTTCTTGATGGATGATAAGGGGTACCTTATATCTCATCCCGCTCTCATGGAAGCTATGAACAAAGTAGAACAGCAGCATCTTACTCACAAAGAACTGTTGGTCGCCAATGACATACTGAACCACGAGTTTTTTGTAAAGAAAAAAGTTTGCGCAAGCCACCTCGACGGTACGGTGCAACGGTATTATCAGTTCAACACTTCTCTGGAAGAAGTTTTGACGAATATCGTTCACGGGGAACATTGCGTTAGGTATCAGGTGACCGCTGTACCTGGAACCAATGTTTTTCTCGGAGTCGTAAATGCTACTTGCAATCAGACCTCTGCCTTTTGTCCTTGCAGTACGGTGCGTGATTGATTATTTGACCATTTGCTGTCCCTTGGCTTCTTTCCAGTCAAAAACCTGTTGCCTTTTGTCTTACAGATGGATAGACTTTGTCTAAACTGCAAAAGGATGGAGCAAACAGACTGTGAATGTCCATGCGAGTGTCCTCTGTATTCTGGAAGCTGTACTCAGTTTAATATCAACGAACTCGAGGCTTGTCCAGCTCCTTATGAGCAAGGACCAAGCCTACAATCAGCTTGGGCGAATCCTGCACCTCTTAAAAACTGCCCATCTTTTGATTGCAAGTCTTTAGGCACTGCCAGAGACTGTCTTGGAGTTATAGGCTGTCAGTGGTGCCACGTGGACAGTGATGGCGAAACTCCACTGTCTACCCCATACTGCTCTGATCAGACCTCCTGTTTTAGAGGAATTTTTGGATCCCTGACACCCTACGGCGACGGGACTTACAGTAAGACTTCGCGATTCGATTTGGGATTGAGATGAGGAGTAAAAACGAAATAATTAAACCCCCCAGTCAATCTAATCTCGTTTTAATCCCCTGTACAGATTCTCATTCAACAGACGAAATAATGGGTCGAGATTGGCCATCAGTTGGGCCAGTGGCTGGTGGAATTCTAGCTCTACTTTTAGTACTGGGTATAATGTTGTACTGTTATCGTCTCAGGACAGTACAATCTGGGCTAGAGCACCAGTGCCTGCATTTGCACGCTTCTCCAGAAGCTTTAAGGATGTCGCATTTGGAGGGAGATGTTGAACCGATAGAAATAGACCAGGCAAAAAGTAATCTAGACTCTCTTCTGCGGGATGGAGTCGCCCCAATATCCCCTTACAGAGTTTCTACCAATTATCGAAGGCCTCCGGGTGGTGATAGCGACCATGGATACAGTACCATGACTCCCCATGATGATTCAGAACAGCAAACCTTCGCCGAACCTTTGCTGGTAGTTGGGGGAGGGACAGAACCCGATCTTGTTAAACATCCTATGAGGCCACCTTCGCCAACCACTAGGCTTGGATCACCTCATCATGTTTTAGCACCAGTTACAGTTCACCGTAACATGGAGACAAATTATTGCTAGCTAGTGTGGTCAGAGGATCAATGAATTTTTAGCTATCTAAGCTCAGCTAAGTACGCATTTACTTATTATTTAAGTTTTTTTTTTTTTATACTATTCATTCTATAACTTATTCCATTTATTCTACATTCATTTTTATCGACGATTAGGTATTCAGCATTTCAAACAAATTACCTACTACTTCTTCCTTTTGCGATTCATACATTCATTTACTACACACAAAGCACGACCGATACTTATTTAATATATATTATGTACGTATGCACATAATATCTTTTTTTTTCGCGGATCATCTATTTTATACGGTATATTCATGCAATATACCACAGGAAGACGTGGAGCTTTACAGATATTGTAAACTTTCACGTATTTTCTTTTCCTTTTTTTCTTCTTCAGCACATCGCCATGAGTTATTATAATTACTTGTATAGTACTAGCTTCCGAAATGTTTGTACAAAACACGGAACTTTCGACTTGAACTTGAAAATTTCGCGCAATATAGGGGGAATATAAAAATAATTTATAGAAAATACTATATGCCAGTGCAGCTATCGGATTATTAAATACAATCTCACAGTATTCATCGGTGAACAATGATATAGATTATATAAATGATACATCTTACAGACTGAAATTTTTTTCATACAATAATACATATATTAAGGGATGTAGGTATATATACACGTGAAAATATATATTTACAATAATTAGACGTGCGAGAGAAATGAGCGAGAGAAAAGAAAAAAAATATTTTAACACTACTACACATACAATAATCATTGTGTAACACATATACATGAATTTCTATGAGGAAGCAGTTTTATTCTTCTGAAAAATCTTATTTTTTAATGACGATGATGATCATTGACCAGTGTGTTCTACACCATGTAGATTATGTGAGATCGAAAATTCGTTGTGATCGTCAGTTTTAAGAAATTAGAGAAATCGATCTTTGGTAGAAACTTTTGAACCACAGGTGATTCTTCTACTTTTGAAAAATGACGATAATCTCATGTTTTATTGAGATAATTTCGTAGAGGTTCATCTTTCGTATTATATCGATTTATTTCTACAAATATTATCTCATCTTCGTTCAGACAAGACTAGATTTTTTGTCTTGGTGTTTAACACTGTGTTGATAACTAACATCAGTAAAACCTATTATGTATTAAGTTGTAGGATATATTTTATACTTCGAGAGAGAAACGAGAGAGAGAAAGAATAGTCGAATATACTAATGTATATTAGAGTGGTCCTTGATTCGATTATTTTCGAATTTCTTTTGAAATTTGAATATGACCGAATTAAGAACCACCTGATGTACATGTATACGTATTTAAGTATTCTTGTGGCAAATAATCTTGCCTCAAGTTATTTTACTGCCATTTACAAAATACATACGTAGGTAAGCGGATTATTATACATAGTATGAATGAATATTTTATAAAAGTAATTTTGAAAAAAAAATATTTACGACCAATATAATATCGTAGAAAAGGTAGCTATAGTTTTGTATATTTTTCACCGTATCTGTATTTTCATTATTAAATCATTTTACACAAAGGAACATCTTTTGTACATTTGTTAATCATCGTCTTCAGAGTCCAGATCGTCTTCGTCAAAATCGCTGCCGTCGAAATCGCTAAAATCGTCTTTCTCGCTGTTTGAAACTTTGAGCGATTTCAATTTTTCGTATAATTCTTCCCGCGTTCTCGGTGGTTCCGTTATCCTCTTCGAATCATCCGAAGCCAGTTCTTTCTCATTCTCACCCTCTTCCTTTCCGTTTTCCGCTTCCGTCAAATCTTGATTACTTCCGTTTGACGATTTACCTAAACAATAAAAAGAATAAAACAACGAATAGCCATAACATCGCGAATATGAATAGTGGAAATCATTCTCCTCACCCTTTCTGTTCATGTAGCGAATAAAGGTCCTTCTTTTCCTCTCTGGTAATGATTTGAGCATAGCTTGTAGCTCTGTGTCCAGTTTTACCTGTTCCTCAATCGTTGGTTTAGCGGTAACGATTTCAGCCTTAGTTCCGCACTTCGGGCATACTTGTCTCTCCCTAGCACAGGGACCACACATAGTGTGATATGCATATTTAACAGTCTTCTGTTCACATTTATTGCATTTTGCTGGCGCCTTGAGAGGCTTGTATTTTTTATACTTTATTTTCCATTCAATGATGTGCTTACAACGTTCGCAAACATTAGCTACGTCTATACGGTTTATAAATTTAGTCTTGTGGCTAGTGTCGTGAAGATTATTTTTGAAAGCGTGTCTATTCTGATATTTTTGAGGCCTAGAACGAGACACGCTTCCCTTTTGCGAACTCATTCTTATCTAAAATAGAAAAAAAAATAGAAAATAAGAAAAATCAGTATATCTTCAAGCGAAATGATCCAACGATCGGAGGTTGATCAAATTTATACTACGAACTATTCACGTGGTATTATTCGCGAGGATAGGTTACGTTTACGAAGATCTTAAGATTCGTTTACAGTTTTTTAACGGTGAAAGAAAAAAAAAAAATGATTGCGTCTGTACTTGCCCGCAGTTTCCAGACTTTATTCTAATTGTTACAACGAACTTTGAGGGACCTTAAACAATCAATCGTGTTATATCTCTGAGCACATGATGTGATGCTTGTCAAATAATTTTCCAGCCACCTATAGAACGAAATTGGAAACATAAGGGTCACGTGTTTCTTTGATATTATGACATCATCCGCCAGATGGAATCGTGTGTGCGTTACAATTCCGGGTTTTGAATTTCTGAATTGGGAAACACTCAATCGACTGAGTTTCAGAGGCGATAAATAGGCGATGTAATAAGGATTCGTATTCAATTTTAACCGATTGATAAACGCGATATCACGCGGATAGAGTCTTTGAAGTGGTGATTGGTACCCAGCTGAAGAAAGAGAGAGCGAGAGAGAGATGAAGGAAACCCCAATAAATCATCAAACTCAAACGTAATCGAATCGAGTGATCCGGTTTTCGAATTTCACCCGAGGGCACGAGGCTCGGACAGGACTTCCCTAAAAATTACCTTACTCTGTCGTAATGTATGGGCCGTAAATTACGTAACACGGTAGCGAAAACTCTTTATTGAATAATAAAACGTACGAAGAACATGGGAGGGAGAGAGGGAGGGGGACGTCGTATATCATATCTCCGCTGATAAATACCCATATAATATATTTTTGTTACGTCCGTATGATTAATTCCATTTAGTTTCATAGTCTAAGTATCGTTGAATAACTTTCCCGCCATTTTTGGACTCGAATTTCAAACGTACAGCTCTTCTTATTAGGATTCTGATTTTGTATTTTTATTTATTCAAACTCTTCGTATTATATATGGCGCAGCTCCATTAGTTTGATTAATGATTGACGTTGCGATCAACTATCGAGTATATAATATGTCAGTAGCAATTATCCGGTACAGGTGTATTTAGAATAGATAAATTTCAAGTATTTCATTCGGGTTCTATACTATCCTTATTATATATATTAAATATTTCTCCACCCACACGAAATTCAGATATATTATATATATTTTCTTCGAGGCAGTTGGCGACGTCGTTTATTGTTACCAGGGCATCGATTAACCGCGAAACTTTTCAGCCTTTAGTAAAGAGTCAAGACGCTGAGTCATTCTAACGTAATAAGTAATGAAGCAAAAATGTACAATCTTTACTAAATTGACGGTTTTATGCCACTATACACACCCAGCTCTCTCGTACAGCCCGTAATTTTCTCTTGAAAATGTTTTTACCCCCGCATATCTACGGTGGACAATGTCGTGATAGCTCACTGCGGTTTGCCAATTGCGGTGGGATTATTGACCCCGCGAAATACCCGATATACCAAATTTTCGAATTTCAATATCTGACGGCTGAAGATGAGAGGAATAGATTTAGGAAAAAGACACGAAAATCTTGTGAGCGTGTATCGGTGGTTGAATCAGACCTTTTTTCCGTATATGTATATAAAATACAGGCAGGTGAAGTAGAGGAAGGAAGAAGAAGGCCGTAGCCTATCCTGATAGGAAACGCGATGGAGTGGGAAGATATGGGTCAGACGTACATTATTTAAATTTTAAAAGCATTTCAAAGTTCGGTTAATTCGTGGATGTGGATCTGGCGAAGCCGGGGCTGAGGCAGAGGCAGAGGCAGAGGCTGAGGCTGAGGCTGAGGCCACTGGCTTGGTGGCGTAGAACCTCGCTTGACAGATTGACGTGCAGTCGCGCTAATGCCGTTGTTGAATATTTCAGGTCGTTTCACCTGTCACACAGTAGCGTGAATTCTATGTTTAGTATAGTCTACACCCTATACCCTCTCGAACTTTCAACCTCGGATGACCCCACCGGGTACGGTGCACTCGCGGCTTGCCAATTACGATCTTCAATCACCAAATTGAATAAACTCAATCAAAAAGTCGCGCTATTGTATATTTATTATTTATGCACAATATATGATTGACTAAAATCATTTTGGAGTTTGAGCATAAAACCGAAGTGCGCTGATGAAATTAATTTATTTATATATCCTTCCATTTATCATTTCGGATCGTAGCCATATTATACTCAAAACCTCCCAACTGATATTACTGACAATAAATATAGCTGACTTCCTGTTCCTCGTATTCCGATACCAATTATTGTTATATGACTGTGTAGACCGACTCCTGCTACTACTTTTGCTAGTCAATAGGAAGTGGTGATGGAAAGGCTTAGACATTGAACGAACAATAATAAATACACGAGCTCGTAGTTCAACAGCTTTGGAGAATAATGAGAGTCTTTCTGTATCTGCACAGTTTTTCATTGACTATAGAATATGGGAATAGGAGACGTGAATTAGGCATATAGGTATATAGATACATGTAAGAGTGTTTCTTAAATCGAGGGTCTATTAAAAGTAATTAAACTTTTTTTCCCCCGTTTTTAATAGGAAGGCGGCAAAGATCGATTGAAGAATGTATAGATGAATAATAAGAATATATTTTGACTTTAAAAAGAAAATTAAAAAAACTGTCTTTAGCTCGTATGCGTTAATAATAATTGACCGTGCAGGGGGTTTTCTATCTTTAATGGTAAAATGGGTAAAATTTTCGTTAAGGTCGTGAAAAGGTGTTCCATGGTGAACGCGGTAGGTATAGGTACGGGTACCTTATACCATACAGAACCTATATGTATATATCTATTCGTTGAAACTTGAAATAGGACCTGCTCGGCTTGGAGCACTCTGTACAACCAGTTTTCTGAAACAGGATATCCATACGGAGTAGGTTTACAGCTCGCTTATAGTTTGTGCTAAAAAATAGTAGACCGAAAGATGTATAGATACGATACAACCACCTGCGAGTACCAGAGCTCTCTTTCAGGATACGTATTCACCCAATAGACATCGCGTTTGCCTCTATCCTATATCGTCCTTCATATATGTATATGAATGAGATAAAACGAAATATATAGCAAAGATTCTTCTCTATATGCGTACATACGGACGTAATAATATTCGAAAAATTATATAATGGATACTGTTCCACATTTCGGGATTGGTCATCACGCGATTTGATCTTAAACCTGTTATTACGCGAGTCTAATATTTCCTTAGAAACACAAACACTTACGATATAATATGAAGAAAATAAGTGGCTCCTTGCTGTGTATGTGTTATCCGGATTTTAAAATCACAGGTTGTTGCTGCTAGGAAACTCTTCAGAGCTCGATCTTTGATGCGTAAGTCACAGTTAATGTAGAACCTAATACAACGGGGGTCTGAATGCATATATGCAGCTGTAGTAATCGACCATATACGCTTCCTCATATTCTAGGTGGAAATAGATGGGCAAAAAATTAAAAAAAAAAGAAAAAAGCAGAATATATCCGATGCATAAACCCTAGAAGATGCACGTACATACCTCCGTCCTATGGCCATAACTATTTTAACAACTCTAGGCCTCTCGGTATCGTTCCTATACCTTGAGAAGATTGCGTCAGTCAATCATCAATCATTCCGTTCGTTCACTCACCAGGCTCAGGCTCTCAGCTGTATAGGTACCTACGCTATTATGGCGATTCAAAAAGAATCGGAGAAACTCGACGAGATTTGAAGTATAGGTAGATACCATAGGTGCCTGTAACCCTTTCCTGAATCACTTCAGAATTTCTGCTCTTTTTCTTTTTCTGTTTTTTTTTTTTAAATTTGTACTGAAATAAGAATACACTGCACCAAGGGCATCAGAGTTGTAGATAT
This sequence comes from Tenthredo notha, assembly GCA_914767705.2. NCBI lineage: Eukaryota > Metazoa > Arthropoda > Insecta > Hymenoptera > Tenthredinidae > Tenthredo > Tenthredo notha. The sequence goes on along the minus strand of OU611923.1, from coordinate 7,429,713 downwards.
AATTCCTCGATGATTGATGAATATCGTTGAATCTCCGTTCTTCCCTGATTATGATTATCGCCCGAAAGCCAGTATTAGAAAACAAGGCTTTCTGAGCAACAATCAAAAGCATAAAGAACAGATTACGTAGATTACGTTGAATAAAGATGAAATACTTGGTGTGACGATTTTTATCCTCTATATATATGTATGGGGTAGAATGATCGTATTATTATTATACACCAGGTATTACACGATAAAATAATAATTTTAATGCGGGTGTGTCGATTATGTATTGAATAAATTGGGATTAGGGTATAGGTACGTTCCAAACTATCGAATCTATGATATTATATATTATATCTGTGTCTAATATCGTGATATCTAACGGTGTGAAAAACCGAACGCGTCACTCATACGTACGTAGAGAAACGAAAAAGAAAAAAAAAGAAAAAGAAGAGGTAGAGGTAGAAAGGAAGAGAGTAAAAAAAATAAATAAAATGACCTCAACGGCCAGGACACGTGCTGGAGAGATTCGAAATTTGAAGGTCCGTGACGTAACTATACGCTACGATATTCTACCAAGCCGTCAATTAATCTTCGGCCATCTCTGCACGACCGCAATCCTGAATATACAAGATAGGAAGAAGAGAAGAAAAAAAAAGAAAATCTCTGCGATTTTCTTGGATCTTTAAACTAGCGACATCGTATGCAGTGTAAGAACTCGACTAGCTTTCAATCGCTACTAGGATATATAAGAAAAAAAAAGTTTGGATGAGAAAAAAAAAAAAAACTAAATGCAAACGAGTCCAAAGAATAGAAAACCGTAAAGGCGTTTGCTAGTAACCGTTTCACGATATTTAAAACTCGATGATGCTGAAGATTCATTTGCCTATTGTCAACCGCAGTATAAGTATTTTGAATCTATATGCGGAAGTTTACTGGCGGAAGTGCATGGTGATAAGATAAAAGAATAGCTGCACAGTTTCCGACTGTCTGCAGTATCCAGCGACTCCAGCCAGGATGGTATAAACAACCGCGTTCTGTCTACGACCACCGCGCCGGAGATCCTGAGCGCGAATGTTGACCGGTTCACGTTGCAGTTGAGTTCTCGGTCGCACTAGCACCAAGGGTTTGTCGACCTAGGTGGGGATGATCAGTAGATGCAGCCCGAGGTCCATTGTGAGTCTGCGCATTATATTCGCAGCATCCCCGGATATACCGACGTCGTCAACCAGCCTCTTCTCATCCTCCTTTACCAGCCCAATCCATCCACCTGTAGAATACACTCGCGGTTTTAACCGTATCTAGCACCTAGATCACTCCGCGTAATTTTGCATTATCGTAAGATAGATGACGGAGGATATAATATCACCTCTTCACTCCCGCGCAAGAATTCCTTATCTTAATCCAACGAGCAGCTGATCTCCACCCTGTAAATGTAAGAGGAAAATGAACGTTTTTTTTATTTTTGACACATGCATCGATCAGGAAATATAATTGCGATATGATATAGCTGTACCTGTTCATCGCGTGTTCATAGGGTTTGGGTTTAGGTCATGAGATTAACGAAAGTCGAGAGGCTGTAGCCTTGACAGGGAGACTTCATTCCGTATAAGAGTAGAGAAGAGTTCTTTACTGTCATTAGTGGTCTGGGTAAAGAAATTCTTATGATTATCACAGTCCACCACTTCCCTTGGTATAACCTGGAGTCTAATGATCCCAGACTCTCGGTGTGAACCAGACGATCAAAATTCAAAGTCAATAAGAGGTAATGAACGGAAAGCCTGTACTACTGGATGGTCAACCTTCTACTCGAGTCATTACTCATTCCTCAGACTTGAGTCGAGTTGAGGGTCTACGGTCCTTAAGTTCAACACCGAAAACCCTTCTCGAACTGGTGCAGAGAGGTGGCGAGGGTTAAGCAGTTTCCAAGGCACCTTGGTCTGCGTAGAAACGAGTTTCTACTTCTTTACGTAATATTACTATGCCGGACGTTGAAGCCCCTACGACGCTCGTTAACGTTTCACAGTGGTTTTGAATTATTATTACCTCATCTCTTGAGAAATTGGGGACGATAATAAAGATAAAAAAAAGAAAACCTGAACCACTAGTGTATAGGAGAGTCTTCGAGTGCAATCACGTCGCGTGCAACTCCATAAGAAGAGGAGAGGAGCTGGGGTTGTAAATCGATATGTTCAAAACTTCGTGACGCTAGATCTGTGCAATAGATAAAATGCAGTAGGTACATATCGACATTACCTCTTCGACTAGAGACACGTAGTGCAGAGTTTCGTGAGTTTAATTTTCGAGAATATACAGCAGGCGAGCGTGACGTTTGTAAACCGGAACCGTAACAATATCACCGTTAATTAACACTAATTAGAGTGTAAAAAGCAATGAGGAGGGCCATAAAACATGATAAATGATATGCAACTTGTAAAAATTCGATTTGATATATTACAGAAAAGAAAAAGAAAAAAATTGATGTGATACCTAATCGAATTTTATGAAATAAGTTTAAAGATCTTTCTATACATACGTACATAGTGCAATGATCCTGAGGTCTCAAAGTCTCTGATGTCTGTAGGTACTCGCATATAGTCGTTAGCTATCGTCTACTCGGTCGTCCAAGTCCAGTTCGTCGACTTAAAAGTTTTATCCAAGGGCAAACCTATGAGTAATCGCGATCCACGTGGCAACGGGAGCCTGGTTATGCAACCAGGTCTCTCCTCCTCCTTGCAGGTAGATACCTATATGGTTTTACCAGTATAATATATAACTATATACCAATGTGGTGGTACCTACAGCAAGAGAGTTTCCACACCGTCAAGTACCCGCGCATAGTAACTGTGTGCCAGATTGCTGTTGGTCTTGCTGTTGCTTTTGCCCGGGCCCCTTCACCGCTGACATTAATATTTCATACTAGGATATCTCTGGATCGAGTCCGCATGTGTCCTGGCTGCACTGTGGCAGGCCACTTGCTTCGCGGTGAATGAAAAATACCCGATTAAAAAAAGAAAAAAAAAACTACAAATAATCTGTAGCCATATATCCATATATGAGGGAGGAGAGACACATTCGATTTCGGGATCTGAAGTGTTCTCGAATGCTTTTATCAGATTTTTAGGGGTGCAGTAGCAGGGATTTACGCTTTTTTTTGTTCTTCTTTTTTCCTATCGCAGGAGTTGGAGCTGTCGAGAATCTGAGAGCCGACACGTGTTTCTAACAAGGCGCTCCCCAAAAAGTGAAAAGGGGGAAAAAATAAAATAAAAAATAAACTCTATACGAACGGTGAAAGCTGTGAGGTTTGATGTTAGCCTGTACATCTTTGATTTGAAGTATTAGTTACACCTATCTTAAACAATGCACTTTGTTGCTTCTGATATCTTGAGTTGCAGATGCAATCGAATAGTACATCCTCCTCTATTTCTTCCTCTATTTCTTTATCCTATTTCTCGCATATACACTGAAGTCAAAGATTGTGTATTACGAGTTGGTGTGTAGATATATATACAGAGAGAACTGTATACTATAGTTGTATAGTTATAACCGAGAAGAAGAACACGCTATGCTCGAGCAAGCGATTATCTGGATGTTGCCTTTGAAAGAAAAGGAAGGAAAAAGAAAAAAAGAAAAAAAAAACACTCAGTGAACCGTAGAGTGGAAACTCCGGAGTTGAATACTACGTCAGGATATATACAGTACATTTATTACGAACTCTTATATACTCGACTCCACTGTCTTCATCTCGTCATTTATTATTACCGCGAATTTTCTTCTTCTAAACAGCTTTTCATTAGCACAGAAAGGTTTCTTTTCTCTTTATGTTTTTCTTTTCATTTCCAATTCTAACGCGTTTAATTCTTTTCACCTTTTCAAAAATCAAGATTTTCGATTGGCCCTTTCCTTTTTTTTTTCTCTTCTTCGTTTTTTACGGAAGCCTTAAGAGAAGAAAAAAAGAAAAAAGAAGAAATTCAACTATTCAGAAATTTGATTCGGGTTGATCTTAGGAATGTTATCGCGATAACCCTGCATAGGAGTAACTTAATATCGTGTGGTGCACTCGAATCATTTTGTGTGAGTAGGGACGTCATTCAACCATCCTGACTCCATTGTTTTCGAATAACTTTTCTATTATATGGTAAATTTAAATAAAACACGGTATACATTCGGTATATGGTTGCAGCATATATACCTAATACATTGTGCATTCAATCGAGTATCAAATCTTTGTCTTTTTATCGTACGTTGAACCACCACCTGGCAGCCATGCCGATTCGCCTAGTGTCTTTTTCCATTCCAGAATTTATTTATTTTCGTTTTTATTTTTTGTTCCCCCTTTACTCAACATTGCGAAAGAAATGACCGGGACTCTTTTTGCCCAATCATGCGATATTACGGTTGTAGAAATACCGAGAGAAAGCAATTTTCTTGCATGAAATAACTACGACTATCTCGTACAGAAACGAAACTGTAGCACCTGTAATAGACGATTTAATTTTTACGATTCTTGTTAGACAAAGATTTTCTGCTTACTTTCATAACGACGTTGACTATAACCGACTGCGAGCTCCTATTCGCCTAAGTGTCTAGAAGAAATGCACCAAAAATTTGTGCTAAACGATTCAAAAATTGAAGAAAAAAATAAGGAAAAGAAGAAAAACTAGCGTCCAGTTCCTAAACAAAGAAACCACTAAACTCTAGAGGAGAATCCTTGGAGATATTGCGAAATCGTGCAGGAGCCGTGAATCAATAAAGGGCGGGGTGAAGTTCGAAAGGAATATCAGACGCAATGAATCTAATAAAAATTTTCGAAACGTACACAGTTTTCCCCACTGCGCTTCAGGCTCCGAATCAGACGCTATGAGATTATCTCTTCCACCATGCTGCTAGGCTATAAAGCACAGGACGTAATCTACTAATAAGAAACTTATTATAAAACAAGAAAGGAGAAAAAAAAAAAGAAAAAAAATCAGTCTAACTGTTCCGATGTACAAACGCTAACTCGTCGTCGTCTCAGCTCGTGGTTATTGTTGATGATGAAGCAGAATGAACACATCAGAGGACTTCTTTGATCTCATTTTTTTGAGACAACTGTATGACCATTTCTTAGATTCAGATATCCGAGTCTTTGAGTTTATACGAATGGATTGACGTGACTTTACATCGAAGTATTTTTATGAAAAATCTAATGTAGAGTTGAACGACCCTTACGGGAGAAAAGATCGTTTGAAAATTGCAGTGGGTACCTACGTTGCATACACAGAGACTGGATATAGCTGAGGTATCGATTTCTTATTGAATAGAGGTGAGAAAAAAGATTCGAAGATAGCCGGTTGGGCCTTCGGACGTGAAACTGCGTGACATTGAACGGAAAAGACAATCGCGGTGAATGTAATGTCAGTAACATTATATACCGGTATGAATCATTCTCTTGGTGGGGCTCTGATATATCTCTAGAGTTTCACCTCGCAGCTATATAGCCGCATGAGCAAAAAGTATCTAATTCAATATACCTTCTACGAGCTGTAAGCGGAACTGTTTCACAGTCCATACTCCATACTCCATATTCCACAAGTCCATAGGGACACGATGATTTTTCTCTGAACTTTGAAGACTTGATATCAAAGGGGACATAAGACCATCTTGGAGTATCAAGTTTTCCTTATACGTACCAGAAGCCATGTACCGAGGTTTTAGTTTGTTGAAACCCGGGCGAAAATTGGAATACGAAAAGGTGATCCCAGGGCTGATATATTTAAAGGATGAGAAGCCCTGGGGTCCGAGGTACTCTGGTAAATACAAGTCATGCTTGGAGCGAGCATTCCTTGCAGAGGTTCTTCAGATAAGTTTGCCTCTGAGGTCGTCGCCTCCTGAAAACTTCACGGTACTATAATTCTACGATTTCCTGTGAGAACCTCTGCGTTCCTATATTGCACTATTAAATTTATAAACTAACTCCCGTGTGTTAGAAATGTACTTCCCAGATTTTTGATAACAACGCAAACGTTTCCTGAGAATCTTTACCCATTGTGCCACGCAGCTATCGCTATCACGGGATAGAAAATCGAGAAATATGTTACGCCTGTGTCCATCGCAGGAGTAGGTACACGGTGCAGGATGCACGATGCACGGTGCACAGTGCGATAACTTGCCACTCCTATACCGACCACATAAAGACATTAATTTTTTGATACCTACTACGGTGGTATTTGTGGTTTCAAGATGTGGCAAGCGAGGCCTAAAACAAAATGAATATTGAAAAAAAAAAGTGTATTCACCGCGTAGGTATACCAAGGATCGGGTATTTGATCGAAAAACTGAATACAATTTCATGGGGTATGGATAATACCGCCTACAATCGACACTGTAGGTACACGGCGTAACCTTGATGCAGTAGCTCTCATTTGTCCAGCATAATAATTGCTTTAGCCATAGTTTTTTATTTTTTTATTTATCAATCAATCAATCAAAAAAGAAAAAACGAAAAACGAAATCTAGTTTCAAAATTGCGAATACATGGGAAAAGGCTAGAAGAACTATGATCCTCTCAGAGGACGTGTTCATTTCTGTTAAAAATATATCGACGCGGTTTTTGAGTGCACTTTAATCCCACAGATTGAAGAGGCTGAGTGCCATCGAGAAAACTCCGGATATAATGAGACGAGGATATCCTGTATAAACACAGGAAATCCATGGGTTTCAAACTTCATTTTCTTCAAATATTTTTCTAATCAAATTACAATATATTCCTTTTTTTTTGTTTTTGAACTATTCTCAGGATGATTCGAGCGAAAATTTATAAATGTAGGGAAAAAAAATATATATATTTTCTATTATTAGAGCGAGTAATCGCGCACATCGCGAACGAACCGTGCAGCGGTATATATGCGGGTTTGTTGTAGGCGGAAATTTGAATAGACAAAACACGTTGAACATGACACACCGGTGGTAGAGATAACGGCGTGTGGTTCTTATGATGATGGGGTCGACGCATAGCTTTATTGTGAATAAATATATATATATATATATATATATTTTTCTTAATTTAAAAAACCCTTGTGAAATTAATTTCGAGTAATAATATTTGATATAATATATAGTATATACGTAATATATAACAGATAGGATGAAATTTGCGAAGAATTAATTTATCGCAGCTATATATATATATAGATTCGGAAAGTTATATTCCGCGATGTGACAATCTGACAAGTAAGATGAAACTCCGTGACACCGACTGCACGGTGTGCTTTTAGTAAAGTTTAAACTCCGGAAAATGAAGCGTGGAAAGTGATAAGAAATTGAAATAGACAGATAGGCGTTGTTCTCCCCCTGTTTCAAGAGATTCAGGATAATGCAATTAATTAATTTCTGTAAAAAAAAAAAAGAATCTATGAAATTAATGATTTTCATGCTCGAATCTGTTTTTTCTTTTTTCGTTTTTTTTTTCTCTCTTGTAAGGAGTATTGAAACGAATTTTTAGCCGATGATGATTCGTTTCGCTCCATTTATCACCTCTCTTATTTCCAACCGAGTACGTCTATCTACTCAGTGCCGCATGATGATAAAAATAAAAGTGTATAAAATAAAAATAAAATAATAAAGATTGGGGAAATTTTTTTGTTGCCTCTTGGTATTCGACTCCGCGGTCCTTTATAACAGTGAGTGGAAAGAGTCGTATATACATATACATATACATACATATAGGTATATGTGGTACGTATTCTGATAAACGAAAAGTAGTACTTCTTCATGCGCTGATCTCTGACAGAAGAACCCCGACGAAGGTGGAAAAGAAGGATAAGAAGGAACAAAAAAAGAAAAAAAAAAAAGACAAGGGAAAAGAGAAAAAATAACCCGTTAGTACCGCTCAAACTACGTGATGCAAGTGAAGCAGAACGAACGCGCTTCTTGAAAGCGACCGACAACGCGCGTTCAACAGACAATAGTTTTCTCTACCAATACCTTGTAACATCCACGGGCTACCTGTACACGTGTAACCGTACTAACTATATCGAAGATTTCATCATGGATGAACAAACCTCAGAATGAAAAAGAGATGAAAAAAAAAAAAACATTTCGATCCACCGTCCATCGAGGTCCACACCGCGACTGTCCGAGCGGAACCATCACAGTCATGCTTCCTTCACGCGATGATACAGGTATATATATATATATTAGGATGATCCTTAATTCGGTCATATTCGAATTTCATGTATATAGGAAAAGAAAATCTAGCCAAAACCGCAGGTTTCTATCTCGATTCTAACTAACGCCTCAAAGCCTTAGAATTTTCCAATTTTTTCTTTTTCATTCCTATTGCAGTAGTTGTAGCTCCGAAAAATTTCAAACTTTGCACACTCCTCAACTGTGGTAGCAAGTGTTGCATGAAAATTTGACAAATTTTCGACGCTATAGTGCACCAAGAAAAAAATGTCTTATCTCAAAATCGTGTGTCATTTAAATATGGAAAAATTCAAAGACTTTGGGGGTAGTGGTTAGAATTGAGATAGGAAATTGGTACTTTGATGAGATTTTTTTTTTTCGTATATATTGGGAGACGGTCTGACCCATGGGAGCATATGAATTCGAATATGACTGAATCGAGGATCACCCTCATATTTATGTTTTTTAATCGATCAGGTGTTAATTGACAAGTCGAAATTGATCAAAAATATCGATTTTTGTTGTTTTTTGTTTTCGTCACGGTTAAATGAGTGATGGATATCAAAGACATGGAGCAGGATTATAGCATATGATCGCGTTTTTAATCTTCTCGGAAATATACCCTGATTTTACATAATCATCCCTTAATACAGACAGAATCTCTTCGCATGTTTTTATGATTAGATTTAGTTTAAATGTTTTTAACCATTCTGCGATTTTTGAATCCGTGGTTCTTTCTAATACATGAGATTCGACAATCACGAATTTCGATTATTTCTAATTCCTCTGATAACACGGTTGAAGACAATTCGATTTGATTTTTTGAAAATCACAATTTCAATCTTCATCGCTCGTTTGATTATTGACAAACTGTTGATTAGCTATTCTATCTATTGGAATCAGAATTCAGAAACTGCTTTTATACCTACTGATCTAATTTCTTCAGTAATTCTACACAGACGTTTATCTAATTGAAAATAATTCATTAGATATTAAAAATATGAACTTTGTCCACCTTACCTCCCAGCTCTTCAGAGATCCTTCGTAAACCAGAATAATTATATCACTTTTCTTTAATATTAAAAGTGCATCAATTGTGTTACGAAAATAATGTGCGAATATTTATCTGAATGGCAAAGAGAGAGAGAGAGAAAAAAAAGTAGACAAACCGCGGATTTATAAAATCACTTACTGGTACAGCTAGAGGTACGACAATTTCTACAACCGACGGTACAATTAAAATTAATATAATATGACGTTGCACAGGTGGAACTGGACATCCTTTATCTATATAAAGAAAAAAAAAGAAAGAAAAAAATACGGTCATTTTTCAAAAATCGTACTACTGTATGAAAAAAAAATAATTTTAATTTGAAAAAATGAAAAAAAATAAGAAAACCTCGTTTATATTACGTCACACTGATAAAGATGGTCCTTTGAGATGATGGGATCGCGGGGGTGTGGAGGATGTGTTATCGAACCATGTATATGTAAATAAATGAATGAACGAATGATCGCGAATAATGTTTTAGTCTCGATAATAATTTTCTGGTTGTTTAGATGAATTTTATCGATATACACGTATGTATGGAATGGTCCATAGTTAAATATGATAGGTCCACTATGGACGAACCTTGTCGTCAGAATGCGGGAATTTGTGATCAGGAGCGTCGCGACGCCCCCCCGAATGCCCGACGCCCCGACGCCCGACGCCCGAGCCCTCGCTCGGGGCCTCGGCTAGCCTCTCTTTCTACTCATTCAGTGGTTCGTAGTATAGTGACGTCACACGAAAATCCTCGACCAATCAGAATGCGTATCTTCTACCCCTGACACAACGAACGATCTACGAACACCTAAACGTCATTCAATGTTGGTGAAATCTCTATGAGCCTCTCCTCGCTCTCTTCTCTCTCCTCTCTCTCTCTCGCTTTACTCTCTCCACGAAGCTACCGCAGGAGGACCGGCGCGAAACAAACTTGTAATATCATTCTTTCGCGCAGCTGGATATCAGCGACCCACAAAATGGCGAGGAGTTATCCCATTAGCATCCGTTTATTGATAATTAGCCATCTTTACGTATAGTTAAGGATTTAACGGCGGGGGGGACCGCCCGTTGGTCAGTAACCGATTTTCACAACGTGCTGGGGGAATTTCACGGATTTACCTTTTTTTCAACCCTTAGTTTTTCTTTTTTACACCGCGTGCTTTAAATTCCACCTCGTATGCGGTGCGAAAAAATTATGCCTGTACTGTTTCACCAAATCTGAAAATCATCACGTTCAAAGAATATTTTGCAAGAAAACGAATTCTCCCATTGCCGAGGATTTCCTTTCAATTTTTATCAACGAAGAGCGACGAAAAGAAAGATTTGAGAGAAAACAATTTTTTTGAATTTTTTTTTTCTTCAGAGGAGACAGAATTTAGGGGATGAGGGGGTGTGCCATTTTTAATTCTGCGTTCTGATACTGATCGAGGGCTAAGTTTTAGCTCCTGATATCAACAAAGAATAAGGGATGCGTTCTTATACGCTAGGTTTGCCATTTGGAGTATATAGAGAATGAAAAACCCTCGGGGTTGTAGAATCGGGGAAACGAGTCACACGGGGGTATAAAAGTGAGACAAAGAATTGGCAAGACCTAAAACTCGACCCTTCGAGCCACCAGGAGAAGTTTGAATACAAAAATTTGTACAAATTTTGCGAATAAAAATGATAAGTAGATACTTTTAAACAATTGCAAAATTTATTGGCACGAGGTAAACAAATCGAGAAATGTATAGGTGAAGGTAACATGCTGCTGCAGATCGTTACACTCGATGGACTCTAGCTGCCCTGGCCCCAATTAACGTTTGGAAATCAAGTTTGTCGATTAATTTCGTTTAAACTCTGTATTATCATAGTTGCAGATTTATTTTTCCGCCCTAATTAGCAACGGGGAAATCTATATGCAGATCGAGGGGGAAAAAAAAAAAGACAAACTCTGTGTAATGATATTCCTGGAATTATTTTTTGTTATAAAATTGAAAATAACAGCGTTGAGAAATTTATTGGTAAAAATTTTCGAAGGGGTGAAACTCGCTTTGTTATTATCCTTTCTTTTCGTATACATATATACGGGGTTGAGCGTCCGTATATATATAAAAGGGTGTTCGGAAATAATCTGCAAAACTGCAAACACAAAGAGTGTTGAATTTTTTTTGCTGCAGAGTTTCGAATGTGAAGAAAAACAGATTTTTGAAGTTTGATAAGTTCATTGAGATGTTTGAATGTATCATCGACTGAAATTACTCATCGATATCGTAGTATTTTTTTTTTTTCATATACCAACGACTCGCAAATTTAAAAACCACTCTGTAGATCGTTATATACCCTACCTATATGAATGGATACGCGAAAACGGTAGAGTTTTTCAATTATCTCAAACGTCACACGCATGCTTATAATCGATTTTTGTTTCGTTTCGTTTCATTTCATTTCATTTCATTTCATTTCGTTTCGTTTTAATTTTTTTTTTTACCCACCCTTTCATTTTCCCAGCTTTTTCTTCAATTATGGAAAGAAACGAAATCCATATATCTGACGCACAATTAAAATTTCATCACATTAGATACATTCTCAATTTGTTTTCAGGTATATATTCAAATACCATTTATCCAGCTTTCGCATCATCACTTCGATATATAAATATATATGAAAAAAAAAAAAATCTTTATGAAATTGAACGACTCGTAGTACCTATACCTATCCACGTATACGTACGTCACACAAATGTATATCTTTCTAAAAACAAAAACCAAAAAAGCGAGAGTTCTAATTGGACACTTGAGTGACGAGGTAAATTTCCATTACAGAGATCCCCAGCTGTTATATTTGCACAGTAGTTTCGCATTCCTGGAATTGCTTTGACTCAATTTTGGTGCAAATATTGCATCCAGAAAAAAAGGGATCAACCTAGAACGTGATTTTATTTTTTTATTTTTTTTTTTAAACATGGATATTAATGTCCAGATCCCACCCCCTAAGAGAGGTGTACTTGGGGGATGAGAGAACCAGGCTTATTACAGGCCCTGAATTGACAACAAATAATCGATAGCCCTACCGAGGGACAAGGCTCTGACCAATGGGCAGAGGGCTAACACCCCCTAAGAGGGTCAGGGTGAACCAACCCACCAAAAATCTAGGAACTATTGTGTCCGATATACCGAGGCTTACCCTCAAACTCATCCCCCCATAAGGCCATAACGCACGCACACACTTAAATAACATTTACTATCGATAGTTCCGGACGTAGGGGGTGGTTTTGGTAAAATGGCGAACGGTTTTTTAATACTATGCCCATAATCATTAAGAAATCCTCGGGGTGAATAGGAAAAGAAGTCGAAGAAAAGAAAAGAGAAGAAAAGAATTTGGAGAAAATAAAAAAAGCGAGATATAGAAACGTTTTTTATAGAAAATTGAATGGCGTAAGATGGCCAGCGATAAATTTAGGTGGCCATATCAAGAAACGTTCTCTGCAGACCCAAAGCCTCCCCCCCTTTTCACCCCTTCACGATGCCGGGGCATGGAAATTCCCATAAACGTAAAGTACTACTATGAAAATAAAATATAAGCACAAACAGTGGTTTGGGGTCAGAGATATCTGGCCAAGAAAATCCAAGGTATTAAATCGAACTACGCAAATGTGTCGACACTTGAGTTTATTTATCATATGGCGAAAGATTATTGCTTATTATATATTCGTTTATGGATTAGTTTTTTTTTTCTTCTTCTTTTTTTCTTATCCATATTTAGTTATTTTCACGATTTCTTTGACGAGACTACTGAGTAATTATATTATACCCTCTGGTAGGTCCGTAACGGATTGGTAGACCTTGGTGAGGTTGCTACACCGCTAAGAGAAGGAGGATGAGGTAAACGTGACAAACGGATTATCTCCGTGGCGAGGTATGTTAGATCGAGAAAATGTATACGGTTTAACAATATCCGGAGTCAAGAGCCTCATCCTTCTTGTAATAATAAACGTAACAACACAATGGAAACAACAGACGTCTAGTGTCGATGGAGGATGAATGTTATATATGTACCCCGTCCGTGTTCGTCCAACACCCTGTTCAATTCCTAACTTCTTTATGGATGGATGGTGCGTCTGCAGACCCACAATGCACCGGGCAGACAGCCTTTCCCTCTCTTATAACGAAATGAAAAAAAAAAAACAGAAAAAAAGGGAAGGGAAAAAAAAAAAAACTAACAGAGTTCAATCAGAATCACCGTTATTTTTTAATTTTACATTCTGTCGTGTCATGGTGGCGTAATTTAAGGGTAGCGATCCTTGCAGCTATACGCTTAGAGGGTCTCATGCTGCTGCATCATTTCGTCTAGTACCAATACAGGGATTAGAATTAAACTTTTAACTCAGCTAATAAGGAAACGTTTGCATTTGTAGATTAGTTACGGTAATTCCGTAGATCGGATTGTATTAGAAATTCGCGGAGAGAGTTATCGGCTAATTTTGAGAATTAAGTATTCGATGAGAGGAAAGAAATCTGAAGGAGGGAAAGAAAGAAAGTTTTTAAGGAGTAACTATAAAATGGGTAAATATCGCATCGCGGTTTGTTCTATCTATACCTGAAATTCATTCTAGCGTAAAAGATCGATTAAATCTGTTTCGGTCGAACGAATATACTGCACGAGGCAAGAATTAGGTAGGCTTTTATAAATATATATATATATCTATACCTAGAGAAGTAGAAAAACGTAAACCAAAAATGAATACGTCATCGTGGTGGCTATCAGTGGACAAGAAAAAAAAATAAAAAAAAAAGGAATAAGAACGAAGTAAAAGAGAAAAGAAGAAAAGAAGAGAAAATCTGTTCTCTGAACGGGTCATCTACCCCTTTAAAATTTACGTGATCTATATGTGTTGCTCGAATTATTCGAGCTCCACTTTATCCTCCCTGAAGGGATATGGGGTAGCCTTCTATTCTCTTCTCTTCTCTTCGCTTCTCTTCTCTCCTCTTTTCTCTTCTCTTGAACCCTCAATCATTCGCGTCCACCCCAAATTCTACCCCTGAAAAACCCCACCGATCCTCGGGACCGTATAGAGCATTGCGTTGTCCTGTTCTAGAAATGAAAAAAAGAAAAAGAAAAATAAGGAAAGAGAAAAAAAAAAGTGCCTGTCTTCAGAAAACTCGCGGGATCGATGCTTTCCTTTTCGAGTGTTCCATGGCCCTGCAAAAGGAGTTTTATACAAGGGGGTAACATACACGTTCTCATATACGCACACGCGCGTTGCAATTCTTTTCTGCGTGACCTCTCTGATTCTGTTTCATGTATACCTATACGTTGTATATAAAAAGAAAGAAAATACATATAGACATATACTTTTCTGAAAAGTATAAGGAAACGTTTACACAGAATGAAATTTCGCGCTACCCCTACGAAACGATCATCTGTATATGAGAAGAGAAATTTGCACGCTAGGTATAACACGATTCGATACGATGATATGCCTTGATTTCAATCGTCGTTTATATAGGTATAGGTATATGTATACCTATACAACTATTGAGACATATAAACCCACCCGATCTTCTGTTCTTCATTTTTCATCACGTAGGAACGTAGGATATATTTGAAGAATGAAACGATTCTACTCGAGTGGTTATATACGCCTCCGTAAATCCAACGATGAGAATAAGTATCCGCCATATTGCTAAATTCTCAACCACGAATATCCTTGATTTGTTGTATACTCCAGAATTTATGCACAGATATCCACAGATTAAGGACTCCGTTGAACTCGTACAGCATCCTGATACTTTTTTTTTTTTTAATTTTTCGCTTTATCACGTAACTCACTTGGTTTTATATATTTACAACACTCTTGATTAAACACTTTGAGATAATCCTACGATCTGTTATCGCAAAATTTCATTTCTTTAAGAAAGAAAGAGAAAAAAAAATGAAATAACAATTAAAAAACCATCGCTCTGTATATGGGGCAAATGAATCCCTTGACAAGTTTCGTACGACTGCAGGATCAAGTCTGATGTTGCATCAAGCAGCAGGGACTTGCGTTGCCAGGACGCTGGGCCTGGTATTGTATTATTATTTAAAACAACCCTTCGGGCAGGCAGGCAGGCAGGCAGGCAGGGGGTTAAAGCTTAGGTTCAAGAGAATCGGGAGGGGGTTGAAAAGGGGATAAAAAGGGGGTTAAAAAAGGGAAGAGGGGAGATTCGGATTTTTATACTGCAGACAATATATATATATAATATATAGGCTATAGGCTGTACTCGGTGAGTATTTCTGTACATGGTGTATACGTATACAACGAAGAGGGTATACGATGGTATATTAGTACGTGACGGTGCAGAGGGAGAGACGTTTTAAAAAAAGGTTATATGCGCTATACCCATGGGGTATATACGCGCGTACGGTATAATATGGAAGGGTGAATTTAAGGGATATATATGGGGTTAGTACTAGTATGGGTGGTTGTAGTTTTGGTATAGGTTGGTCCAGGTGCCAGCAGACTCTGTTAAAAAAGGTGGGGTTAGCATGGGGTTAGGGGGATATAGGCTCTTTTGAAGATTTTTTTTTCATTTTTTATCCAACATCGCGAGCACGTAAGAGAATAGGAACTCCTAGGGCACGCATATGTAGGTAACTATAACCCCATGCCTCGGTTTTGGGTTCGGTTAACGAACCCTATGGATATATACCTCGCGATTCTGCTCTCTCGGCTTCTGTAGGAATATAGAATTTTTAGTTATCAAATTTGGAACTTCGTTGAATTTATAACGTGTTTTCGACAGCCAATTGCTTCAGCCTTGGAAACGGTTTCTCATTTTTTATATTATAACGATACCTCGTCAAGATCTCATCGATATTTTATACGCTCAAAATATTTTTGATATGGGATTTGGATATTTGCAAGGAATTGATAACGTGTCACGACTTATCCGAGCCAAGTTTGCTTGATTTTCATATCAATCGTCAAAAAATATTAACAACTGGTAATTCAAAACTATCTTTGTATGGTTTTGAGTCGTTTCTACACAATTTGTCGCGATGGATCAATGAAGAAAGAAATATTTTTAATCATCTAATCAGATTTTCCCAGCAGATGGATTCTAATTAGAATGATTTTTATCCACCAACTAGTTTACTTAGCCTACAGATTTGTATTTATATTGATATAAGACGTTTGGAAGAACATCGTTTCAAAAATTTGTTTAAATATGGATAAAAGTATTGCAATACCTACGTATCTAAGTTACGATATGCGTGTAGCTGCTCTGCAGCAAGTACGTGTAATTATGAGCAACTCATTTCACATGCGAGAAGGATTTGACTTAATTGCCACCTATTGGTAAAATATTGGACTAATTTTCCTTGTCCTTAAGGCCCATTCAGGCCCAGCAAAGCAATTTGCGGGACGCACTTGTGGCTTGTTACGGCGCTGAGTCTGAAGGAACATTTGTGCTGTTAGATATAATATCTGACAAAAATTTGAACTGTAAGATTTATCAGTCGACGGATGTTCCATTCTAATTGTAATACCTATGACAGCATTTCTTGATCCTTCGCTTACGTATAAAGACATTTGGAACAGACACTATTCATCAAATGCCACTTCATTCTTATTTTTTTAAATCAAATATATGGCAACGAGTTGGCCATCGTCGCTTCAAAAAATTCTAAATCCGAGATTGGATTTTTTGAGAATACAACACTGCTGTTCATTTTTCTCAGAGTACCATACTCTACGGATAGTTACTTTATTCGTGAGAAAGCTGGTTTACTATAGTAGCCACCTCCTGGCCAGACCTAAAACCTTCGCCAATCCAAGACCCGCAAACGACAGTGCCGACTGAGAGGGTTGAAATTTTCTCTTTCGCACTCTCTCTTGGAGAGGGTAAATTTTTGCAACAGCCTACCTGCGTCTACGAGTTGCTGTTACCATTTATTATATTCTTTCTGCAGAACTATGTTAGCTGTTAAATAAATCGATGCTACAGCAAACACGTTTTTTTTTTTGTATTTTTGTATAGGTATCAAGTATTTCAGTTAAAAGATCACAAATAAAACGTCAATTTATTTCCTGACAAAGCTTCGAGTAAATTATAATGAGCTATATATGGGGAATAAACCAGAAACTGAACTGCCCCGTTAAAAATTATTACATATATTACATACCAGTACTGCTGTCGAATTATAATTCTTCCACGAAAATCGCATAATAGTTTTCCAACAATCGTCAAGAAATACTTGATTTGAATAATGGTAGTATTCTGTATTGACATCTCGACTGTTGGGTTCGAGATAAGTCAAGAATATTTATATAAATCAATGAACCTTCATATGCCGGTGATTATCCGAGAAATTCCTATTAGATGGAAAATTTTGTTTTCAATATAATTACGCGGTTGATGATCAATCAACCTCAAAAAATTGATAATAAATATGGATAAAAGCGTATTGCAAGTATGTTGAGACTCGTTATACTCGAAGATACATTCAATGCTTGGCGTATTTTCTTTTGCGAGAAATGTACGGTCAGTCAGCTACCTGTTGAGAACCGAAGGAACTATAGTTAGGGATATGTAACGCTGAAAGGTCTCGCTACGCTGAGGACCGATGGCATTCGCATTGTCGACTTCAATAGAAAGACGTCTATAAACCATTCATTCTTGGATAGTTTATATTGTAGGTATATTAAATTTCAATTTATATAATACAACTGCAGACCGGTTAGCGCAGTTATTCAAAAATTTGATCAAATCCGAATTTGGATTTTTTGAGAATACAAAAATATGTACGCTCATGTTCAGTGTCTGTATCCTATGGGGTGATACTTTACTCGCGAGAATTTCGTTAGCCTGTACTGCGTCAACCGCCACCTTTTAGTGGGACTGAAAACTATCTCCAAGGAATAAATCGGGGACCCAAGGTGGTAGTTGCGCGATAACTAACGCATAGTGTAATCGCTGCAGTGCTTAAAGTCTTTTCTACCAGTAATAGGCCTCCTCGCACAGACTCCTGTACAAATTTCTCTCTTCTCACTGAAAATAAAAGAGTCGAATTTCGGATATGGTATACGACGAAAATGATCGCCCTAGAGTAAAGTGGGCCAATTCCATTGTCGCCATGTGGCAGATGTGAAAGACTTAAATGTGCCAGTAAAACCGTATGAACGAACGAACGAACGAACGAGCGTCATAACCGGATGCATCGATTTCAGGTTCGCGTCTTTCCAGGAGAACAAACCAACACCCGCGGTATACGCCCCACCATTTATTGACTTATCACTAGCCAATGAGAAGCTTAGCTACGAAATCAATTGGTAGTTTTCATCTAACCAGAGACCAGCACCAGAACGTGTTCAAAAGATACCTTCTTTAATATCCTGTTATTCGGGTGCCAACAGACATCTACCATTGATCTTTGACGGATCAATGCAACTTCTTCCTACAAACTCCGCTTCCAGGAAATTGCATAAACCGATTAGCTGTTTACAGACTGACAGGATATCTCAAAATATCCTTCAGGCATAACTTCGATTACAATAACTTACCGTTACGTATATATGCAGATATCAGAAATCACGAATGCATGTCATCTCTTATCGAGTAAATTCAAACCAAGAGTCATCATTTATTTTTATTCTTATTTTTCATTTTATGCAAATTCTCGAATCGCAAAGTCCAAAGAATTTGGCTAAACTTTTCGATATTAAATACCTAATTCCGTTTCTGTTGGGCTGATCAATCGACACCTTACCAGACACGGAGAACCTCCTTATGTTTTATGAAAGTCTGATACAATCACCCTTAAATCATTGATTCAGCCTAGTATCAAGTATAAAGGTGAACTTGGTCCGAGTAAGTACGTATTTCGGTATATTTTCCACTCTTTCTGTTTCTGTTTCGGTTTATAAAGATAATTGTCAATTTTATTACTCGTAGAATCGATTTTTCAAATGATTAAATTCGTAATTCTAATCGTCTTTTACTCGATTGGATTTTTTCCACTCGAGATATCTGCTCATCGTCTATGAAATACTAATTTAAATGGATAATTTCAGCTCAGCTCCAGTTTTTTCCATCCAATATTCTAGGTATAGATAGGTATATCGTAGTCGTTGTTCTATTTATCTGCCTTTAGATACATTCAGGAATTATTATTACAGGAAATAAATGTACGAATGTGCATAAGGTCAAAGTTTAAAGGAAACCAAAGAAAAAAACAGATTCCTCTCGTGTTATCAAGAGGCTACATGGACCTGCCTGCATGATATACGTACCCGTAATACACATACGTTTGCTATTCTCCACTAATGATCTAATTAGTCGAGTAAATGCAGGTATAATTAATTCAAGAGATGTGCTGCTAGGCAGAGACGCCAAAGGTAATTTAATTACGCTCCAATTCTGCTAGAGACATTCGCATAATCCGGGAGAAGCTTATCTTGATACCATAATTAGCTTAGACAGTTTGCAAATCGACAAAGATATTGTAACCATTCCTTCAGCAATATAATTCCCACGAGCTGTAACAGATATTCACGTCCGTAGGAATCATTCGCTTAGCGTCAAACTTCATTCAGAATTTGATATCAATTATCGAACGTGACTATGTTCTTCTTCGACTGATTCGATTCCACATTTATTGTAAATTGGAAAGGGTCTATACTTCTGATGGGACCATTTTTGGGAATGCTGATCATGACTTTCCAAACGGAGGGACTTTTCGGTTTTTTTTTCTTTCTTTTTGCGGCGAAATATTTGGACTGTGTAACTTTTTTACGGGGTAGAAAATCGGGTGAGGGGTTGTTGTTGGAATTGCTTTATGTGTGGGTGCCCCAGGTCGATGGATAAAATCGTGTCAGGTATGGTTTGGCCTGTTGAAAAGTGGGAGCCGTGAATCAATGAGGATACGTTAAGAGTAGCAGGAGCTGATGGTACCAAAGAAGTACGAGTAGGTATATATATATATACTCGATGGTCCCAGAAATCAATGGGCCCTGAGATAAATGCATCAGCGTTTGATAACGACGAGTAGGTAATAAAATATTGAAAGCCCCTCAAGTCTCTCACGATTCTTTGTAAATAGGAATAAGAACGATGATAAGAGGCAGGAGAGATTCATCCGAGTAAAACAATGCGAATAATTTCCTTCTCGAGTTGAATTGATCCTTGTTATCAAGTTTTAATTAGAAAATGCGATGCCGGATGGAACATAAAAGAAAAAGAAAACTGTATGTCGAAATACAAATACTGACTGAATCTGAGTATAATTTCGGTATGAAATTTTCAACCAGAATAATTGATCAGGTGTAATCCATCGATAAAAATTTATTGCACTGCACGAGGTGAGTCCGGTCTGCAGTTAACTGACACGTTATAATCTCATTTAAAGTATCCATCTTCGTTGAGAATTTTCTATAACCATCGTAAGTAGAATATATCGGTGGAGAGTTTGAACCTGGTCAATTATTCATCTGATTCTTACTACATCGTTTGCAATATTTCATTCGAGAAAAGACATGATGTGTCAATTAGTGTATAGAGAACCGATCTTTAGAATTATGTATAATTAGCAGGATTTTCATCATTTTTTACAGACAGGGTAAATTATCGTTTAACATGATCATTTTAGGGGTGTACAAAGCGTTTTGAGGCACATATGCACACGTATAAAACTGTAGTGTAGACTGCAGTCCATCAGCTATTGCGAAACTCGATTAATAATGCAGCCTTCTCTCCTCCAGCTCTTCGGACAAACCGAAGGTATCTCAGAAAATTTCGCGAGCCAACCATCAGGGTTGAATTCAATTATTATTAATATATTATTACGCTCTTGATGCACCACTCTGCCACCCTCTGTCTGGCTCGCAAACTGCATCATGTATACCATGTGTGCGAGTGTAATTAACAGAATGATGTTAATTAAGAGATACGCAGTTTTTAGTAGAAGCGGAAAATATGAGGAAAAATTTCAAAACTAAATCGTGTTTTAAATACGAGCAAGACACCTGTGGCTCGGAGTAAAACTGCATACGAGACTAGGGACTAAATTCGTTGCATAAATTTGACACGGATAATGCGAAATCAGATCTCGTAGTTATTTTAGAAACGTTTAATTTATTTCGAAAAAAAAAAAGTTCCCGAGACTTGATCGATAGTCTCCTCATTTAGTATAAAATTCTGGGGTTCAAACCGGTCGACGACCTCATAGTCGGATGAAAATGAAAGAATAAGTTCCGGGCCAGACAAAGGGTGAAGGGTAAGCGGAAGGGGGCTAAAAGTTAGGGAAAGGCGAAACGTTAGCGTCAGAATCAAAGTCAATTTCTAGACTACAGCAGCCGGAGTGAGGCACTCCATCTACCTATACTATATCTATAAGTGTAGCCAGCTTGCAGCTCGGAGAGACTCAGTCAGATTAAATAATAAAATACGTCAATGTCCGCCTCTGTCACCAAACATGCAACTCGCTAAACATATAGAATATGCAAAAGCCCTCTCGACTCCGACAACTGGGACTCCCACTCTGAACCGATGACAATTGCACTAATGTCATCCCCTGCCCATGTACACCCTTGGCTCGACCAATGGCCCGATCAGAATTTCGCCAACCATTATCGAAGCAACATGTTAATATTCGTTTCGAACCCCGGTCCTTCAATCTGGCTATCAATTAAGCTAATAGAACCCATCAGCTATGGATGGATCAGCTATGATGATACGTTTTTATATGCAGATTCAAGTATTTTATGGAATATATATATTCCATATATGTGCGGAAAGCTGACGTTGAGCTGGTTGATGAAGCACAGAACTATTTGTTCGTTAATAAAATCCTGAAAGGAGCGATGATCGATAATTGGATAAAAATACGTCAGTCTATAATCGGGTGGGAAACTGATTTCGAAATTTGACTAAAGTTCGATGTTTGAATAGTTTATGGAATCACCTGGACAGACGGTTCGCGGTATTATATAATCATCTCGAATTTCCTGTTAGGAATTATTTATTCCAATCAAAGATAACACTTCCTATGTGCACGGAATGAAATTATTCAACTGGTTATCCAATATGCTTAATCGCGAAAATTGCATCGTCGATCGACTAAGTAAAAATAAAATAAAGATACGTTGTATTATAGTCTGGGATAAGAAATCGAAGTTGAAAAAATAAAAAATAAAATAAGGGGGGAATAAATAAAAGGAAGATATACGTTTGAGGCAATCAAAAATGGACCGTGACGAAATAAATTCCAGTTAAATTTTTACAAAGGTGCCAGGCCACCGGCGCGGTGGTCCCACTGCACCATGTGCGCGTCCAATCGATAGTTATTTTAATCTATCCCGGGTAGCATTGACAGCGATCAACAATGTGCCACGCAGCGGGTTGTACCGCCGGATGTACGTTCGATATTTTAAATAAAAGGAAGTGAGGAATAAGTAAAACCGTTAAAAAATTTTGTCGCGTGTTATATACCATATAGTATGTATTGGTAATTCTTTTACTTTCGACTAGGGGGGTAGTTGGGTAGGTAAAGAGAGATTTTAAAGGGGGGTTGAGGGGGAGCGAGAATGTGTATGAGGTTGAAGAGGTGAGGATACAGAGAACCTCACGCCCATTTCGTCCAGCCGATTAACCACGTTGGTATATAGAATATAGAATATAGAGAAGCAGGGTGTATATGTGTGTGGGGTGAAGCCGTCTAATATTAACCCCGTTTTCATGAAAAAAAAGGAATAAAAAATGAAAAAGAAAGAAATAGGAAAGAGAGAGAGAGAGAGTAAAATGTAAAAGGGCCCAGCCAACTACGTCAGGTCGAGTTACGACGCTCTTCGGTTAAGGGAAGAGTGGAGGAACCAGGGTATACGTATATAGTCACTGTCGGCAGGGGGGAGAGACGGCTGCTGCATGGTGAAAATCCCATTGAAAATCACCCTATCGCTAAAATATATCTATGAAAGTAGAAAGAAGGGAGAACAAAAAAAAATAAAAAATGAAAAAAAATAAAGGAGGAAAAGGAACAAAAAAATAGAAATGGAAGGATTTCGTTCCCTGTGACAAAAGTGGCCCAGATTTTTAACCCCTAACACTATACTGTAGTACCTAGGTACCTATACCCGAGCTGCCCGAGTTCTGCTAATACACGTGAAACGAATTGAAAAGAGGGCAGCCCACACGGGGTACAGGGCCAATTCTCTATTATGTCGATCGCGAACGTACGATTTTTTTACCTCGATTATAAAATCACTGTTATTTCCTATTCGGGTATATATACAGTTTCTGCTCTATTCTCTTACTTTTCTTTAAAGAACACTATAATTTGTTGAAATAGAGTCTGAATCTTTATTTCAGTGAATAGAGAGGGTAGAGGGATGTAGTAGATACGCTAGGGTGGTCCACGATTCGGTCATATTCGAATTTCAATGATCCCATGATCCAGAACGTCTTTAAATGTATACACAAAAAACAAAGTGTAACAAAAACCCCAGGATCCTTTTTCGAAATTTCGAAAATGACGAAAGGAAGGGAAGCGTAAGATAGAAACACACGTTAGGTAAATCTATGTTATATTTAGTTCAGAAATTCGGTACATTGTATAATCCATTCATTCATTCAATCATTCAATGTAATCTTAGAGACTAGATATAATACAGAATTATATTATTATTCGATTAATTGGAATGGCTAAAAATCTCTTCATTTCAAGTCCTGATTTGAACTTATATCGATATATAGTATACATTTATAACACGATCATGATATAAAAATTTTCTCAACACAATATACAAGTAAAAATGATCGTTATAAATTCATATATTAATCCTGTACAATCCACGAGAACATATAAATTGGCGATCGATTATTTATGTGTAAAAAAGAAAAATTGTACATAATTATTTTGGTGGTCTAGATCGAGTTTTCCCTCCCCATACAAATTATATGACACAGAAAACTCAATGATAATAATAATATTATAATAATTTAAATTCATTAATGATTAGATTTTCAAAAATTCATTTCTACGTCGCTGGACCGAGGATATCCATGTTCGCAGACGTGTCTTGGACCGTGCTAAATGCGATCATGTACTCAGATACGGATATATAGACTCCGACCAATAATCCAATCAGGCTAGCAGCGTATACGTTCCTTTGTAGGATTATGCAAGTCGCCAAACAGAGACCAAAGTACGTAGAGTAACGCGCGATGTTTTCCTTTTTCTTACGACCAAGGAGATCGGAATCTGAAACAAGCAGAAATTAGGAAATTCCGTTTCGATCCTCTCAGGAGTTTTCCACCCACCGACGCATATGTTGTCCTTTTTCCTATGTCCTTCGACACATTTCACGCACATGTCCGGTCCATCGCCGGTACAGCCATCGCAAGCTTTGTCGCAATCTGTAATACGGATAAAAATCTTATCTGACGACCTTATGTACCTAATTCTTGGTTCTAAATCGCTGACGGCTTACCCAAGCATTCATAAGACCCTTCGTTGTTAACGCAAAACTTATTCCCCGTGCAAGCGTCTTGGTTTTTAATCAAACATTCGTTAACATCGACGCATCCCTTTCCCTCAATCATCTCCCACCCTTTGTTGCATTTCCGGCAAGCTTCTGACCCTCCTTCGGAACAATTACCGTCACAAGCCGGATGGCATTTGGTGCATAAAAATTTTACCTCGTCTCTATACGATTCGAAATATCCGTCAGAGCAACGCTCGCACGTTGTGCCGGAATAGCCATTGTCACACGTGCAGTGGCCGTTTCCTTTCCTCGTTCCCGATCCCTTGCATTTACCATTATTGTTGCAAATGTTATTTGGGTATCCTTCGCACGGTAAACAATCGGGACCGTAGTGTTTTTCCGGGCAACAATGCTTGAGCGTATCGATGCATAAATAGGTCAGTAAGTCCGTAGAGTCTTGATGATTGAACCACCACTCTTCAACCTCAGATTCTGTCTCCTCGGCAAGCGTATGGCATTGTTCAGCTCCCCGGTCAGTTCCTTTGCATAAATTTTCCTGGATTTCGACTAACCGGACTTCGCTCTTCGCGTAAGATCTGAGCTTTTCTTCTTCCCAGGCTGTGTCTCCACCCTCGAACTTACCTCTCGCGGTTTTATCCATTCCCTGAAATAGGTAGGGGGTAAAGTCGTCTTCGGCACAAGTGTGTAACGAGTGACTGACTCTGGCTTTATCGCTCTCGCATCTCGCTCTATTACTCACGTGTGTGAAAGACTCGACCAGACCTCTACACGCGGCACACGGAGGGAGTTTAACAGCCCTCAATTGTTCTTTGGTTTGTTTCAGCTGTTCTCTACTTTGGCGAAGCTGTTCTTTAGTCATTTTCGTCTTGTCTTTGTCATGTGAGTCGCAGTCGACGTTGTTTAACAATACGAGTAAAAGAATAGCAAGACTAGTGGTAACTCGTAGATTTGATATCCCCTTCATTTCGATTTAACTTATCACACAAACTGTGGGAGAATTTAATCGCAATATCACACAAAGCTTCGTTAATCTTGAATTATGACGTGCGAGTTACGTTGTACCACATGGATTGTTTAAATACCAAATTAATGAAATCTACGTTTTGTTGAATGTATCGACTTATTCAGAAGCGGAAGACAGCTTGGCAGTTACGCCATGTTTTTTTAGTAGACTATGTATGTATATATATATATACATATATATATATATCCTTTGTCGGTATAGACAACGAGCATGCGTCGGTTTAACGGCCAATCATGTAGCACCGCGTAAAAGGTAGAAATCAGAAACCCCGCGAATAGTTCGTATCCGAATTTAGGAGTGATAAGATAATCGGGATTTGATTTAAATCTGTAATTAATATCGATAGGGATTATATATAACGAATGACGACCGATAATGATGATGATGATGATGATGATAATAATAAATAGGTGGGATAATGATGCGATTGATGAATTATAGTATATGAATGAATTCCATACTACATAGAAAAAGTCACATTTATTTTCTCTTTATTATATATATATATACTTAAAACTGTACCACTGAATAGAATTTATAAGTTGTTTTTTTTTTTTTTTTTAATTTTATTCTTTAATCTTACTTGTTTTGCTTTTTCTTCTTCCGAAATATAATGAATGAATAAAGAGAGAGAAAGAGATAGATAGATAGACAGAGAGTGAAAAAGAGGGAAGACAATAGTAAGAGAAAAAACAAAAAAAAAACAAGATATAAATATATAAAGATGAAATAAAATTATAGCGAGTGGTCATCACACTGTAACTTAATAAAAACTAGAGAGAGGAATTTTTTTTTTCTCCACCAAGTTCGTTAGATTAGTTTAATTATTTTTTTTTGTGTTGTTTTTTCTTTTTTCTTCTTTCCTAATTAGGTATGTAACTTACTTAAAATTATTGAAATTCTTTGTCATATCAATTAATAATAAAGATGTTTTTTTTTATTTTTTTACATCAAATGATTGATTTTTATTGATATGGGGCAGGGGGAGGAAGGGGGGATTAAACCATAAAAATATTAACTACTTGAGAACATTAAGGAGGTACCGCACCATATTTTACCTTTTTTTTTTCATTTTTTTCTCTCGTTTTTCTCTCCTACATATGTATATAATACGTTCGTTAATAATCACGCCCTAGTCATAAACAAAAATAAAATATATATCATAAATTTAATATTCATTATTTTTTTTTTATTTTTTTCTGTATTTTTTTCTTTTTTTTTTATGATTTTACTAAACTCCTTATCAATATCGTCGTTGGGCCGATATATATATATATAATATAATTTTTTTTTTTCTTTTGTTCACTTATTTATTTATTTATTTATTTAATTATTCATTTTATTAAAAGATAATTGGTAGATGTAAAAATGTTCTTTTTATTTTTACCTTTTTTTATTATTTATTATTATTTCATTTTGTATCTCATTTCCGTCCGTTCCTTAATAAACTTTCAGTATTTTATTTTATTTATTTATTTATTTTCATTTTTTCTTTATTTGAGCACGATCTTTCCGGCCTGGCTGCCTTTCGGCGTACCTTCTCCTTCCTATCCATTTATTTTTATTTTTTTTCATCTTCTTTTATTACATACCGATATATTTAATGTCAATAATAGTCGTTTTATTTTTATTCAATTATTTATCAATCAAACGACACGTGTGTCCTTCGTGCGTATTATTTACATTTTTTTTTAAATTTTGTATTTCGTTTTGGGACTCTGTATTATATTCTAACTCAGCCCCTCTCTCTCTCAGCAGCTATCAATTTATTATATTATTCACGAGACACCCGACAGGTTTATCTTTTTTATTTATTAATCGAATAAAAATTATCAATACTAATTTTGAGTCTCAAAATTTCTAATCAATATTCAGGGTTTCATTTCAGTTCATTCTATTCTTCACGTTTACTTTTTCTTTTTTACTTTTCGCCACAATTTACCTTTCTATACGAAACATTATACTATTATTCTCAATAACTCAATATCTCTCGACTACCGTTCAAATAATTTTATTCTTATTTTTTCAATATATTTCTATTTCTATTTTTTTTTTTTTTTTCTCCAAAGTAAACTCGATTTCGTAAATATATTGCCAATGAATTGAAATTTATCAAATATATATACTTTTTATAATATATAAGATTCACGTAATCTGATAGATCCGAAAATACTAATTTTCAACTTTCTATCCTATTCAAGTAGTATTATCAAGAGATATGAAAGTACGGTCGGGACCATCCAATGTTTTCGTCAAATTGACCTCTCGATGATGATTATACAAATTTGTAAAATTTATCAAACTTCGTGGATAATGAAATTATTATTTGCGTTTTTTTTCTTTTTTTTTTTTGCTTTTTATTGACGATATCATACAAATTTTTTTTGTTGTTTTTTTGTTTTTTTTTTATTTAATTATTTATTTTTAACTTTTTCCCTTTCTCTTCTCTTTCTTTTCTTTGAAAACGAATTGTGTTGGTTCAACACATACACACATGTGTCTCATGAATAAAGTAAGGGTGATCTCGCGAAAGATGTTTTATTTATTATCTTGATGAATTTTTTTTTTATTTTTTCAATCATTTACCTATATACTAATATCTCTCATTGAATTTTTTTTTCTTTTTGTTCAACATATCGAACGAATTCAACCCTCACTTTAACACTTTACACTGTCTATAATCATCTCTCGTATTCTCACCCTTCCTTTTTTTTTACCTATCTATTTATTATATCATTCTCTGTCTAGCACACTGCAGTCTCATACTGAAATTATCCCTGTCACCCCTCCTCTCGTTGCATATTTTTTTTTCTGTTTTTTTTTTTAATCATTTACTATTCTCTCTATTATTTATTTATTTATTCAATTATTTAGTCATCGGATATCTGTTGCATGTATATGTGTGTGTTTGTGTTTTATATTGTTTTCCTGTATGCCGAGTCGAATGGTACATCTTCATCTTCTCTGTCCTCTTTCTCCTTCTTCTCCTCCTCTCTGCTTCTTCTTCATTTTTCTTCTTCTCGTATTATGAATGAAACGGTAATTGATAGAGCGATTTAATCAGCCTGATAACAGCTCACGAAAAATTTTCAGCTCCACCACTTTCAGTTTTAATTTTTTTCTGGGGTGAATTAACTTGCGGTCTTCCATCAACAGCCGGCCTCTTTACTTGAGGATTAGTTTTAACTGCAGTTGTCGGATCTAACAGATAAAAAACAGAAAAACAAGACCACAGATCATAAAATAATCGATTACCCATAACTAATCTCTTAATCATTTAAATACTATATCGAAATGAAATTACCTTGCAACCACCTCACTTGCGTCGCGGGTCCATACCCCTTGTCATTTCTCGCAGCTATTCGGAATATAATAGCCGGTTTTGTCGTCGTATCAACATGTGCAGCGCTCAACGAGCTGTTGGGTACAGAACAAGCGTTCGTTGGTCCGCAATAAACTCTGATAAAAGCCAACTGGGTCGGTGTGGTCGCGACAGTCGTGGCTTCTCCAGCGCTGTTTGAAACAGCACTAGCGCTTCTCACCGCCAAATAAACCGAGTATTCTAGTATAGGTCCCAAGTTACTTGGCGGGGGTTCCCAAGACAGCTGAGCTCCTTCCGCAGACTTTGATATCTTTATCGCGCTAGGCGCACCCGGGAATCCGGGCAGACATGTCTTAAACGCGGATACCTGAGGCAAAATACATTGGCATTAGTTTTTTTTGTTGCACAATTTATCCTATGAAGACATAATCGATTCAAAAAATTCATGCTTACCTCGCTCCAGCCACTACGACCGCAACTGTTTACCGCGGCGACGCGGAATTTGTAAGCTGTACCAGGCTCTAAAAAGATCTTAGTTCTGCCTTTGAACACGTCGGTTGGTAGAGGCTGGGATGTGTCTATGGGCTCATCCCCGGGTAGATAATAGTGTTGAACAGTAAAGGTTGTACCCTTAATAACGCCAACATCGTACCATTCGGCGTCCTTCTTCTCTTCTTCAGTCTAGAACAACAGAATGATGTTAAAAAGGCCCTTGAAATAGTTGTTTCAGCTGTATATATCTTCTTGGTCTTACCATCTCTGCTTTAACTTTAACCGGTTGTCCAGCAGAGCCCAGAGCAGCTGTGGCCAGAGTAGTTAAAGCAGTAGAATCCCCTGTGGTTGGCGGAGCAGCTTTCTCCTTTTCCTTCTCCTTTTCCTTTTCTTTCTCTTTTTCTTTCTCCTTTTCTTTCTCCTTTTCTTTCTCTTTTTCCTTCTCTTTTTCTTTTTCTTTTTCTTTTTCCTTCTCCTTTTCCTTTTCTTTTTCCTTTTCCTTTTCCTTTTGATTTATCTCTACGGGTTCATTTCTTGGAACGGCTGCAAGCAAAATAGGTTTAGCAACCGGTGGTGCAACGCCGTTGGTCTTAGCATTGAGTTCTGGGGCTTCGTAATCATCGTCTTCGTCCATTGGCTCATCCTGGACATCTGCTTTGGGTAGAATGGCAGGAGTAACGGTCGGCAAAGGAGTAGGTTTGGTCTGAGCCGGTGATTCTGGCTCTGTCTTTATCGGTTCATCTTTGACATTGCTCTCCCTAGACGAGGTGTTTTCTAGAGCCAATTTAAGCGACTCTGTATCAGGCTCGTCCTCCATCTTACTGGGGTCTGTCTCTTCCTGGGAAGTCTGCGAGTCTTGAGAAGCCCCGTCGTCAACTGCAGGGTGAGAATCCGCCTGAGATATATTGTCCGAATCGGATTGATCTATCGACATGTTAGCTTCGGGCTCCAACTTCAGAGGCCCGATGTCTTCCCGAGAGTCGTCTTCGTCTTGAGAATGATCTGCCTCAGGTTCTGATTCCAATAACTTTTCATCCAGAGGCAATGAAAGGCTCAAATTTTCAGATTTTACTTTCAATTCTTCTGCAGAAGAGTTTGCCTCTGGTTGTTCATCTTCATCGACCGGTTCTTCCTTTTTCATGCTTCTTTTTTCCAGTTTTTCTTTCGACTCCAAGGGCTCGGGCTCCGTTGGAGCCTCTGGTTCCGTCGCTAAAGGTTCCGAAAGGACGGGTTTTACCTCAGGTTTGAGTTCCTCGCTATCTTCCGGTAAAGATTCTTGCAGTCTTAGATCAGCCTCGTTATCTAATGGGTTGGGGTCCTCTTCCATTTCGTTCGACTCATTTGCCTGATTTTCCTCAGTAGATTCATTAATCGAAGGTTCCTCGTCCCCGTCTTCCTCTCCATCTTCCATTAGGATATCAGCAGGGCCGTCAACTTGTGGAATAATGAAGTTCCCATCGTTATCAACTTGCATTGGCTCCCCAGCCCCAAGCTGAGATGCTAGAACCGCTGCCTCGTTGCCATTGCAACTGTCTCCTTTCCCGTCTACTCCGCTAGCATCGTCTGTTGATACCATGAAGGATAATCCGCCGGAAGACTCTTGCACAGGGTCGATTAGTCCAGCCTCGGCAGCAAGGGCTGCTAGTGCGGCGTCTGTTGTGGCCGGTCCGTCGGATGTTGAGGCTGTAATATTGAAATCTGTTAGTTGTCAGGCCAAGATTATTGTTCCAGAGTTCAGAAATAAGAGATTTCAGCCATATATATATTTTTTAAATTGTTTAATCAACTGCAAAATTACCCAGAGAGGCAGACGGCTGTTTTTGTGACGGTACAAACAGCATTTTGCTGGTATCAATCATGTCTGAGGTTCCTGCGGTCGTTACGATCGAACTACTAGTAGGCATGAGTGTTACAGTCTTAGCACCTATGCCGCCAGACATCTGCAGAGTCACAGGTTTGCCGGAGACAGTAACGGTGTCCTGAAAAGATTAAATTCACGTTTAAAAATGGTCAGAAATGGTAAAGAGTACTCTTCTATCTTTAAGAACCTTGGGGAATGCTCACCGTCGATTTTTGCATCTGTGGAACAGCGACAATCTGGCTTTTATTCGGATTAAAAAGCGTCTGTTGGCTCCCTTTGGTAGCGATTGTAACTGTCTTGGGTACTCCGCCTTGCCCTGGCACCGTAATAGTGATTGGTTTGCCGGCCGTACCCCCACCCATAGCACTAGACGAAACAACGATCATTTTGACGCCCTGTTGATTGGTGACATGATTTGCAGCTGATAAAGGAAGTACGTTAACTGGCGTTGTGAGATTTCCCGGCTGTCCAGAGCCAGCCTGAGAAGTGGTTACGGCTTGAACAGCTCTAAGTCCTGAACCGGTAGTAACGACAATGATTTGGTTCGTTCTTCCAACCAGGCCGCCATTTCCGCCAGGTTTCGTGATCATAATAGTTTGTTTACCAGCAATATTCTGCCCTTTACTCATCGTAACTAAGTTTGAAGTTTTTACTGTGGTAAGGACCTTTGAGCCAGCCGCAGTGTTCGGATTGACCAATCTCAAGATCGTTGGTCCTTGATTAAGTGGCTTGTTTCCAGGATTCTGAACAGTCTTGCCTTGAATCAAGCTGACCTTTGGCACCCCAGTAACCATTCCTTGCCCTGCCTTGAGAAGATGAACTATTTGCGGTTGCCCGGTAATGTTTTGTCCGGGTTTCTGAAGTATAATCTGTTTGCTTTGCTGTGGTGAAGCTGCCCTCAAAACAGTAGCCCCTGGCGCGGCAAATCGGATTTGTTGACCGGGCTGAACGCTCTTCATTCTAATAGTGTTTCCGGCACTTTGAGGAAGTATTTGCACGTTATTCATGCTTATTTTTTGCGTTGCAGCAGCCGCCGCGGCCAGAGCTTGTATGCCGGACATTGCGGCCGGCGATTGACCTCCCGGAGCCGTGCTAGGCGAGGCGCCTTGGTCCGTTGTTGGCGTGACGGTTGTGACAAGTGGCGAACGAATTCGAATCAGGTTCCCAGCGACTCTAGGAGCCATTGCGCTCGCCGGTTTGGCAACTACAGGCGCCTGTAGCACTTTTTGAACCTGGCTTTGCACAGCAGTTTGAATCCGTAGTGGCGTTTGCGGCGTAGCTTGTTGTCTGACGATTGATGCAGTTGAAGGAACAGCTGCAGCTGGTGGTATTTGAGGCGTTGATACTGGGGCTGGAGTCGGAGCAGCTGGAACTGGCGCGGGAACAGCCGCCGGTGCACTGATCGGCGCGACAGCGGCTGGGTGAATTCCCAGTGTAGGCGGCATGTCGTACTTTTGTATTTGTAGGACGTAGTATTGAGCAGACGGCGTAGCGGTCCAACTAACTTCTAGAGATTGGGTTGAAGCTCGAACTAATTGGACCCTGGATGGTGCAGACGGCTTGTTTACCTCCAAGTACCACAAATCTTTGCAGCAGACCTAAATTGGAATCGACAGGGAATGAGGAGAAGAGATTATCGGTTTTTGAACTTCGACGCAACCTGGTTTGATAATAAATATAAACTAACCCTGACCTGGTTGTTCCAAGCTTTGCGATATCCGTCTCTCCCCGACCAGACGTACAAACGACTGTGGACACCTACTGCGCAGTGACCAGCTCGCGCTCTCGGCACATTTTCTTCCAACGAATCTACCGTCAATTGCTCCCAAGTCAATGTTTCTGTTGGAAAAATAACAAACAGTGGACAAATTGGTAATTTAGAGTTAAATCTGTGCAAGAAAAAAAAAAACCGTTAACTCTTACCTAAGTTCAAGCAAGCCAATGTGCTAGTGCATTTCCATTCCTTTTCATGAGTGGCTACTTTGACGTCGTCAACAACCAGCGGTACCCAACCGCCAAAAACATACATTCTGTGACCGATTAAGGTGGCTGTATGCAGGGAACGGGGTAGCGGTGTTGGTCCATGAACCAGAGGCTTGTTCCAGGTCATTGTATCAACGTCGAGGAACCACAGATCTCCCAATCTGCAGCCACTCATACCACCGTATATAACAAGGCATGATTTTCCCGTAGTACGATCGGTGTAAGCTACTCCGGTGTGCGATTCTCTGGGAGGAGGTGCATGTCCGTGAGTCTGTGGTATATCCCACGCTGTTACTCCGTTACCGAGTAGATCCAGAGTGTAAAGATCGTTGAGATATCTCGGTATATTGTTCTTGGGGTCGTCGCTGTCGTTGGCCAATCCTCCAAAGAGGAACACTCTGTTTCCTATCAGAGTGAAACTGTGACCCAGTCTTGGACATGGTGGCTGTTCTTGCTTGGGGGGTTTAGGCTTAAGACGCTTCCACTCCCAACGCGAAGCTTGCAATTCATATAATTCGTTAGAGTACTTTCCGTACTCTACCATTCCTCCAAATACTAATATTCTCGTTCCGTCTACCACGAAACCATACGCTGCACAGCCGGGAGGTATGTCTCCCTTTGTCGACGGTACAAACCATTGATTTGTTGCTGAAAATAAGGGAAAGAAAATTCATTTTATGTTCATGTTCATGTTCATGTTCATATATTCCCGTTCCGTAATATGTATTTCGCGCTAATATAACGCGCTTGGTATTAAAGAGCGTAAAAAGGCGGGTAAATTGGCGATAAATTTCTAATCTATTATTGGCCGTTTCCTTTAGAACCGGCGAATGAGATAGTCGGGATAAGTTTAGCGGCAAAGTGTATACAGAGCGATTCTGTGAAAAATCACGCGTCTCAAGGTAGGCTAACGGGAAATGCCTGAATTGAACAGATCAAACATCGACGATTGGGTTTTATTCATTTCGTGGGAAATAAAACCCAATCGTCGATGTTTGATCTGCTCAATTCAGGCGTTTCCCGTTGGTCTACCTTAAGGCGCGTGATTTTCCACAGAATCGCTCTGTATAACACGATATTTGCTTTGCGTGCCTTTGACGCCTGCGCATATAAAGCGCGCGGGGAGTGTATTACGAACAGGTAAAACGCCAGAGTAAAACTATCGCGTGGGTTTGTGGGTAATGGTTGA
Organism: Tenthredo notha; assembly: GCA_914767705.2. Taxonomy (NCBI): domain Eukaryota; kingdom Metazoa; phylum Arthropoda; class Insecta; order Hymenoptera; family Tenthredinidae; genus Tenthredo; species Tenthredo notha. Next base: position 7,395,180 of record OU611923.1, on the reverse strand, counting down.
ATACGACATGGTAGTGGGGGTTGTTATCGAAAAATGGCGGCTCCCGCGCGTATAAACATGAAAAATGTCATACGATCCAACGGCGATATGAAGCTGTTTATAATGGGATGAAAATATGATGATTGCGAAGGGATTTGACACACGATAAATAATATCCAATCGTTTTAAACTGCGATAGAAGAGCTGCGACATTGTTATACTACGAATGCGGCCGGCAACAGTCTTGTCAACGTATGCCGCCATCTTGGCTTCTCGCTTCGCGCTACTTCTACTAAAGCTTGTTAAAATCATCACCTGTATTGTATACGTGGAGTTCGTCAACAATTCCCTCGTTACCACCGCCGAAGACAACCATAAGGTCCTTAATCGCGACCGCCCGGTGCCCATGTCTCGGTCTTGGCTGAGGCCCGGTCGGATTTGTGATTCGCTTCCACTTTAACATGGGTGCCGCCATGACGACCGCCCGATCACATCATTTTTTCACACCACGACCGTGCAGTACCCCAGACGGGACATCGCTATATTTTTATACCGAGAAATATAAACGTTCTTCAAATATATAGTCCAGTATGAAATTTTTTGGTTAAAAATCACAGAGTCTAACGATGGGTAATTAATTTTCTATTATCACCGACTATTATACTCATAGCTATTAAATTTTATATCTATTTACGATATTTCCGTGTTTAGACGAGGTTATATGCTAAAAACGTTTCCATCTACAAACTAAAAATTCGTCAAATCAACTCTGTATTGTTTTATTATATATATATAGTTTTTATTTTTTTTTATATCAAACAATACGAACTATCACTTATACACAAACTCGGAATTCAACTACTGAACCGATAATAATATTCATACGAATATTATTTCATACGTTGAAATAAACCGCTGCTTTTAATCGGTTGTTTGACGGCACACACAAACGGACACTATACAGCGAGGTTCCACCATAGCGTGTATGCGTCGGTGTACCAACGCCCAGAACGACAACTTGACGGGCCTAATAATAATAACTTACCGTTTCAACCTCGCTGTAGCTTCCCTAGCTTACTAATGATTCTATTGGTGGTTCTGCTCTCGTGGTATCAAACTCGACACATGCTATTGGTCCTTTCCGTCAAACACGACCAATCATATCGCTTTGCTCTGCAGACTTTCGTTGTGATTGGTCGTAGTCAGATCATTTTCGATCATATCTGTGAAAGCTAGACACTGTTTGGACATCGTGGCGCCGCCACGAAGCTTTTCCCAGCGTCGTTGAGGAGAGAAAAATTTGGAATTGTGTTCATACTAGGTACTATTTACGAATAAAGTAGAGAGGATTGAAGTTTTGTTATAAATTTAATTTTATTTCTTATAAATAACGTCGTAGCTATGAGACCTCTCATTCACTGAACGGCCAATAGTAGTATTTGAAAACCTATACGTCTTCGTAAGTTTTCAATAATACAATTATTACAAGTAGCTAATAATAAATGCAGGTATGTAACACTGTATCATATTATATATCATATATCATGTATCAATTAATGTCTATATGTAGAATAACGATTATCGGAATTGCAAGGGACTAATTCTCAGTCCAATGGTTTCTTTGCCAACGAGCGCTACCTCGCATACTGTACACAGGGTATCTTTGAATTGCGGTTGATAGCTGGCTCCACAAAGCGAGCATTTCACTTCTGGTTTACCTCTGTAAATCGGAGTGTAAGTACCAGCACATAAAGCGAACGGATTATGCTCGTCGTATATGAGCTGGTGTTCGTCAACCGGATTTTTGTCGCAAGCCTGAAACGAAAGAAATGCGATAAATCGTTATAAAAGAAACCGATTTAATTAAACAAAGTAACTCAGAGTGAAAAAGTTACCTGTAATATCTTTCTGGCTTGCTGAGCAACTTCGGCCCTTGGACCAAGCTCTAACAATCTTCTGGCGAACGAGGCCGCAGTTTTGTAATTCTTCAGTTTGAAGAACATGTTAACAGCCGTTCTGAGAGTAAGAATCTGGTGAACAGGTTGCAGATTGCAATGCGTGAAGTAGGCGGCCATTTCGCAGAGTCTCTTCTGTTCTGCCAGGGTAGCTTTTGGTAGATTTTTCCTACTAGTTTCCATTTTAAGACCGAGAATATACTCTCTACAGATTTGTATCAGTTGTTGAGCCTCTGCAATGTCTTGTCTAGTATCAACAACGAGAAGTGGTACACTGAGGAGAATGTATTGAAGTTTTTCAACAGCCTCTGTGAACTTTCCACCCGTTGTGAGCTGGTAACAGACTTGCAATCTCTGCACCAAATCGGTCAGACGTAATCCGACCGCTGGTAATCCGTTCTTGACGTTTGCCTCCTTCCAATTTCTCTGGGGATATCCGTACAGAGATGGTATGCTAGGGAGACTTGAGTAAGAAGTACGAGCCCGGGCAAAAGTACTCAAGAATATTGACTGGTAAGCTTCAAATTCGACCACCCCTACTTGATCATTGAGTAATCTAAAGGCTGACTCAAAAGAGCCGGCTAAAATATGGTCGGATACTAGCTGGGAGTTATTAACCCAGTGTTGAGTAGGGGGAATCCCCTTAGTGGGTGGAGAATAGTATCCATCCTCGGTGGCAGGAGCAGCAGCTTCCAGTTCTGGTGGTAGTTCCAAATCTTCGTCGCCGACGTCCCATCCGGCGCCTTCTTCCGTTTCTCCAACATTTTCGCCCTCCCCTCCCTCCTCGTCGTCCATTCCTAGTTCGTCGTCGTTTCCCCATCCGTCTACAGGTCCGGACGGATCATCTTCTGGGGCCAGAGCAGCTGCTACTTGAGTTTTTCCACGGGACATCATGGCACCCTCAAAGAATCCTTTCGAAACTGTAAGCAAAGGCCAATTGTTCTCTGCTTGTTGGGTAGGAATCGGCGGCTGTAGATAAACGGCGCCGCGTTCTAAGTCGTGCAACTCTTCTTCCATCGATTCGTACTGAGAATCGTCTTCCTCGCTCGCGATTCCGTGAATCTTTTCGGTCACATAAGCCAGAGAGTTCTGACCAGAGTTCTGAAACGTGAAACAATGAGAGATTATTAATTTTTTGTTCGTGGGTGATGGAAATGAGAGATTTCTTTGAGACTGACCTTCAGAATTTTCGCTCTTTCGTAAATATCTCCCAGTAGTAAGCTTCCCTGATATTGACCAGATATATCCTTTCTTATTTCCGCTATTTTCGTCATTTTTCTAAGCTTGTCCAAGTTGCCAGTGATCAAATACAGGAATGCGAGTTTTTCAAAGTTCTTTGTTCTCTGATAACACATCTCTACGACCTGGTGATTTCCCTGGAGAAGAGCAGCTTGGGCCAAACTCTCCCAGCAGCCTTTTTGGTCCAAGGTTCTCGCGGCTTCTAAAGCTACCTCGATGTTTCCGCACTCTAGGGCCAGACCAAATCTCGTCTTTTCATCCTTTACAAAGTGCAGAGCTACTTCTGGATATCCTTTTTGTTGTAGATAAGCTATTATCGATTGTCCGACTAAATTCGCGGTCCGTACCATGTGCAGTACTTCTTCATACTTTCGGTTAATCAATGCAAGTTTAAATTTATACTCTGTTGGATCGATGTTCAATATTCTCGGCCTGCATTCGCGGTCTAGACAGAAGACTTGATTCCCTTTCACGCGAGTTATGTAAATCGGTAAATCCAGAGTACGGATAATCCCATGATCGCCGTTGTTTATCGCATACTTTATATGATTGCTGGTAGTGTAAATGAATATCCCAGAATCGTCCCAGGCCCCGGATTTCACTCTAGTATTTTCATGAATCGAACATATCGATTCCAAACGTCGATTGCATATGTTTACTGTGTGTTTAGCCAGTAGAGCAACATGCGACATGTCGTTAGACCAAACGACGTATCTGCATTTCGAGATCTTCACCTCTGCCAATGTCCGTTTCTGCTGGACATCGAAGAGTATGACTTGCTCGGCGTCCCGCAACAGCAGCATTCCGGTTCCGGCGTAAAATATCTCGTCGCAATTCGGGATTGGTACCTTTTTCGTCACCTCGTTCTTCAGGTTTTTGATCACCAGCTGAAAAACAAAATTCAAACGTTTTAAATTCCGAATATGAGATCGCGAGTTGGGAAAGAGAACTCTTGAAACTTACCGAATAGGCTCTGTCCAGTACTGCGAATCTGTTTCTAGCCACCCAAATCGCGGTAACCCCCGATGCTCTCTTGGTTTCTGGATCACTGTTCGAATCCCCGTCCTTCGGGATCATGTATAAATCGTAGGTGCTGTTTTCGACGTTCAAAGCGGACCTGGTGCATATGAGAACGGCGTTTTCGGCCTGATTGTAGGACATGCTGAAGGCAGGAATCTTGCCTCCTCCCCGTATTTGCATTACAGAGCTGTCCTTCGAAGTTGAGAAGTCGAGTTTTCGCAGGAAACGATCCTTGACGTAGTACAGTAAATTACCGTACACGGCATAAGCCGGACGTTCTCTTTCGAGCTTGAAAATAGTCATTCCCGAATCGTGACCAGCGGCGAATAAATTGAGAGTTGGATGTGCAGCGAAAACCCAAAACCTCTCGTGTTCTCTCCTGAATGTATGAAGACAGGCACGTTTGGTCATGTCCCAGACTCTGATACTCTTGTCCTCTGAATTGGAGAGGATCAATTCTTGCCTGGGATGAAAAAGCACGCATGAAACATTGTTGTAGTGTCCTCTACAGGTGTCCACTTCCCAAGCCTTCGCGTCGTTCATTCTCCACATCTTTATCTGACGGTCATCAGCCCCTGATACTATCAGGGGTAGAGTGGGATGAAAACATGCCCAGTTTACACCCCGGTCATGTCCTTCAAGGACGTGTTTCACCACTGCATCAGCCTGTCCGAACAGATCAGTTGCTCCAGGGGTCTTCAAGTGATCTTCGAGTCCTCCTGGACCAGGTGCTACACTCTTCTTACGAAGCCCAGATATGTCCCATACTCTTACTGTCTGATCGAGGGATGCTGATACTATGATGTCCTCGGAAGGATGGAACTGTGCACACATCACGTAATGATTATGTCCGGTCAGTACACAGATGCAAGTTCTGCTCTGCCAGTTCCAAATGCGTATTGTCTGGTCGTCAGACGCGCTAAGTATCCAGGGGTACTCGTGATGGAACATTGTCGTTCTAATGTAATCCAAATGGCCCAAAAGCGTGAAGATGCAACGGCGTTGTTTGTAGTTCCATACTTTTATCTTGTAGTCGTCTCCCCCCGATACGAACAACGGCTGTTGATTGTGGAAGCAAATTCCACGCACTGGGCCATCGTGTTCATCGAATTTGTCGAGCAATGTGCACATACGGTAGTCCCAGAGCTGGATAACTCCATTGTGCAAACTGTAACGAAAAAAGAAAAGAATCCCACGTCAATTAGATCGCGAAAATTTTTATTAACAGTCGGGACTTTCTATCAAGCTGGTGTGCAGTTTGATTGAAAAAAAAATTTTCCTACCGCGATTAACTCGCCCCGAGGCGCAGTTACGAGCCGTTTCTTCGGTTCGGTATTATTGCAAGAGATTTGTAAGGCCGATTTTTTAATACCGGACAATGGAGGGAAATGCCGGTTGACAAAGATTATTATCAAAATTGAATTAGATCGAGCTCCAGTGGAAATTATATGTCGATGACTGTAACAACTTTCTACTTGTCTTTAGGGTAATAAATATGTGAGTTCTTAATGCAATTGCGTAAATAGTCCATCTTGCAAAATAATATCGATGATGATAATTATCGAACCCGTTCGTGAAATATTTTCGGTTACGAATGACATATATATGTAACGAGTCAGTGGACTTTGGTAAAAGCATGCGTAAAACCGGTCGTTTGAACTTTTCGTTGAACATAGAATATCGCTAACTGGTAAGTAAACAAATAAGAGAGAAAAATTATTCACCGTTCTCTTCCTCGTATAGTCAGTAAAATATACTATATGTTTAAACGATTACGAGAGAGTAACTATAACAACATCGCGCTGCTGCAAGGTCTAATTACTTTTCAAACCCGGAGACAGTACAGAGTACCTATATGTCGCGTCGATTACAAAATTCTCTTTCAGACAGTAAAGGTCACATCCGATCTCGATATTGAGGAGATAGTATATTGGGCCGATATACGTATATATACCACTTTGTTAACACGCGAGAGTAGGCGTGGTGATCGATTGCGAAATAACACCATACCCTGGACTCAAGATTGAGCGTAATTGCAATTCGACATTATTTTTTACGACCTGTAATCATCGTGTCAAATAAAATTCATTCAGAATCAATTGCTGCTGGAGTCAATATTCGGGATTTGGGAATCTACTAGGCGGTTCAATCGCGCGATGATATTCTCATTTTCATAAATGTCGTATAAATTTATATTCGCGAAATTAAAAAGTATATTAGATGTTGTCCTTGTCCACCAACGTAATATCTGAAATTATGTATACCTAAAGTGTATTTCATCGACAGGCGCGGCCCCATCAAACAACTTTTCAACCGCATATTATTTTTTACTCTTCAGTTATTTTTTTTCGCTTTCAAACTAATTCGCTGAGATTATTTTTCCGCTTTTAGCACCTTTTCGCGATCGTCGACTACGCAGTGTAAGGATGGAACGTTAAACGGTTTGTTGGTTTCCTCGTGCAGATTTTTACGACCATTTCGGAATATCTTACCGATCGATCAGCGAGAATATTCATAAACTTGTTTCAAGGTCCTTGTGCGATTTAATTTTCGCGAATTATGAATTAGGGACAGGTGACTAATCCAGGTATAAATAATTACTCTAGATGTCACGTATATACACCCACTACTCCTGCATTAAGTAGGTATATTTATATTTTGAAATGGCAAATAATTCGCACTTTTTTTTCCTATGAATTTGACCGATATTCTCTATTCGTTTCAAGTCTTTTCGGGTTGAGTAAATTGAAAAGTATCTTCACAAGGGTGAATCACCGCCTCGCTGCAGAAGTTATTTCACACTCTAGGCAAGGAATAATTGACATGTTTAAAGACCTTAACTAATATAAGTATAGCGGTACTAGGTCAGGCGTAAATAAGATCTGCACTGGCGGAGAAAAAAGGTTGAAAATTTCTTCAGCCCGATATGGTTATATAAAATAGAGGTCTCGTTCACGCGCGGATGTATATAATATATGAATGACCTTTAGAGAATCATTGGTGTCCAAAAAATTTATGAAAAAAAGAAGAATGTAGACGACCTCCAAAAACGAGACTAAACGACCTTTTCCAATTCCTGTACATTCGTTGTTCGACGCGGAGTAGTGGGTAAGCGTATACTACACGGTAGCTAAAACCGAGACAAATATACACTTAGTACACGTACTATTACTCGCCTAACTTAGTTAGCGCAATTAGCGAAGGCGAGCATTGGGACCAGTATTTTTTTATTCTATATGTATTATATTTCTGCCGAGTAACGGAGTCATGCAAACCGACGAATCGTGCCCTGAGCCCTGAGGCATCGCAGAGGAACCGGGCCACAGTCTTGACGACAGAAGCTCAGGTTTTCTGCCGGTTTTTGGTGGGGTAATTCTCCGAGTCTATATAGATCACATCTTATAGCAGAAAACCGGCAGTCTGTCAGAGGTCTTTGATCGGTGAAGTGGCGTAGTTTTTTTCAGCTTCTGATTATCGAGGCATCAACATGTTAGTGACGCGGCTATTTCCATTGTGCTTAGTAAGTATAGTAGCGAGATATTTCCTGGCTATATTTCGACCATCGTATTCCATATTCTCATACTTTTAATTTTATAGATTATCGCACTCGCCTCTTCGGCCCCCGGCACATATTACCATCCGTATGGATACCCGGACATCCAGCCGCCTATATCATTCAGTCCGCATTTGTTCTACGGGTCAGGACTGACCAGCGGAAATACAGACTTCAATGGATTTTCTTATTTCACCAAAGATTTCAGCGGCGGTGAAAGCGACGTCGTATTCTTCACCGGACCGAATTCTGATACCAAAATGACGAAGGAAGTAGCGGCTATGAAAGACCAGATGACTTCGTTGCCGTCTTCTACAATAACGGAGACCAAATCTGACAAAGTGGAGACGCCCGATTCTTCAGCGACTCAAAATGCCGAAAAAATCGCTTCGCCGATTCCGGTCGAAACCAAGGAAGTCGTTAAACAAGAAGAGGCCACTTCCAAAACCGCGGAATCGAAGACAGAAGACAAGAAAGAATCCGACACAACTTCGGGAATAATTGTTGACGCACAATTTCTGGGCGAACAGGGATCAGGATTCGCAGCACCTTATCCGATTCTCCGACTGGGTGGAGGCGCAGCCCCGTACTACCCCCATCAATTATCAACGTCGTATTCTGGCTTCGGCGGATACGAGCCTTCGGATTATTTCAGATCCCAATACTTGCCGGTTTATAATCATTACAACTCTTATCAGACTCTTTACAACCCTCTGTACCCGTCATTGGATACAGATTATTACAACCCTGATGGGTTTCCGTCGTTCTATCAATCCCCTCTGATCACGAGTTCGCCTTCTTTTTCACCTGTGAGTAATTTCATTTCGGCAAAACCGGAAGAGGGTGTAATTAATAACGACGGAGTTATCGCACCTAAGATCGACAAGAGACTCGGAGGTGTTGAAAACGCAGCCGCAACAGATTCCGACAAGAAGATCGAGGAAGTATCCACATCAGAAAAGGCACCTGAATTATCTACGACGACTCAACAAATAGAAGACAAATCAACCACAGTATCAGAAACTATTCCAACTACGAGTGTCGATGATGACATCAAGGAAGCTGCTACTACTGTCGTCAGCGATGCTGTTGCAGTTCCTTAACTCATATTTATATCCTTAAAATGGAGATAATTGAATTTGGAAGCCTTGAGGATGATTCGTTTCTTCCTTTTGAGACATTATGTGTCTACGATCTATATCTATGACCCTTTTCGTTCCTCAATCGAATCCCTTATTTCCATTGTATTTATGTAACATACGATATCTGTATTCGAACTATACTTCCGAATAAATTTTTTTTTTTATGAATCTCTCCCTCTATTTTCCTTTAATGACTTATCGCCCTTGCGAGCATGTAGTCGAATTTTTATGAATCTGAACCATCCCCGTTGTTTTTGATTCTGAAATTAAGATATTAGGAAAACCAAAGGTTCAGAGTATCAGATGATAATTATCGAAGATAATAAAGTCCGTAGATTTTAGAAACTAAAGGTGCCTTTTCATTTCAAAACGCGTTCATTTTGTCATCACGTGACTTCAACATTCGTTTCATCCGTTATCACGTGACTTTATTCAATTTATTTACAGGCTGGGCGTCAAAGCGTCAAAACGACAGCGTCGAATTATCGACTACATGTCTGCAAAGGCGATAAGTCGTAAAAGGAGAGAGAGAGAGACAGAGTCGAATTAAAAGGCGCGTTTATTGTGATCAAATTTTGATTTGAAACCTGCGTTCAATCGGTAAGATAAAATTCTACCCGCAACATATTCAATCTATGAACATGAATCAACGGACTATTTAAACCGTTTTGAATCATCAATAATCACGTCAAATTAGTCCATAGTTTTTAGGTTATATTGAGAAACTGGTGACGTGTCTTGTACCCGCTTGTCTTATGTTTTATCACCGTGCATTGCGGTAATAATGTGTCGAACGCTTTCGAAAAACAGTCGACATTATTACCAAAGCTAACATATGCATCACGGTCATTTTACTATCCATTAAAAACGGAAAATAATTGATAAAACTTGAGGGTAATGAAGGCTGGGTGTTGCATAGTATTTTATACATATGTGTATCTCATATCACTCACCTCGCTAATACCCACGGTCTTTTCGGGTGAAAAGATAAGCCCTTAACACGTGCCGATTTTGTTTCAAACTTGGTCAACATTTCCGTAATTGTTAGATTTTTCACTATTAAAATCGCATTATATCCAAATTCTCTGTGTTACCAAAATCTTAGGCTTGAACAGCACCAAGACCACGTCACTTAGCGGAATAATGATGGCCGCCAGAAACACTAGTCGTGTAATAGTCATAGATGACTCAGACCGTTCGATGCTTCTCTGTTACGAGTCGCAGAGCCTCGCGCTGGTGGCCAGTTTCATGAACTAAAGACATAACGGAAAGTATACGGAGAACTCAGTCATCGATCTGGACAAAACGGAATGGGAATCCCCGTAGGATTTCAAAATTCATGACTTCTACAAAAATAGATATTTACCAACGTATTTAATAGTGATCATCCTTCAAACTATTCACTACAATATAGCAAGAACGAAAAATTCATAAACTTTCATTTTCATATAAATTATAAGTCAACATAAAACGGCAAAAAGCGGCAAGTAGTGCGGGAGAGATGCCTCACGGTTCCCAATGATCGAAACCAAAATCTAATCAGTTCTAAGTTTGGAAAAGCCACGTTGTAGAAAGATATCTCCCAGAGTCCTCTTTCTCTACGGAAAGATGTATCCCCACGTATAGGTATGTATTATCGTTGCAACGATTAGTTTATAGAGTATAATAATAGTTTTATTACAGCCCAATTATAGTTCTAGCTAATTTCCCAACTGGGCAAGTGTCAAATATCTAGTTTCCAGTGATATACGTAATATATTATACGTATTACGATAGCATTTACAATTTTTCCAATCAAATATTCAGTCTTGTGGAAATTGCAATGAAATTTTTCTTAAATACTCGTTACTTTCGTAATGTGTAATTGGATTTTCATCTGATTACACGTTACTTTAGTAATGACTTGATTCAATTACACATCACCAAAGTAATGTGTAATTGAATCAAGTTCATTACCTTTAAATAACTTTATAATTACTCTTACTCTATAATTACTTTAAATTACTTTACTTTATAATTACTTTTACTAATTAAATCGAGTTCAATTACACGTTACCAAAGAAATGTGTAATTGAATGAAGTTTATTACTTTTCAATACCTTTACTTTATAATTACTTTGAATAACTTCTACAATTACTTCAAATAAATCGAGTTCAATTACACATTACCAAAGTATTGGGTAATTGAATAAGTAATTTCATTAAAAATGTAATCAGTGCCTCGCAACACTGCAAATATCCGTATAATAATAAGATCGTTTATGCAATAAACATGTATTATTATAGTAAATTGGCGCATTCTTGAATAAATATCCCTTGAAATTGTAAATCATCGATCGTTGAATCATTTTCCCCTGTCCTTTCCTTGCCTATAAGTCGAAAATCATGAAAATCGCATGATTTCATAAAGCCCCGAACTATTTTTGCAATATTATTTACTACCACGTGTTTTTCGGGACCACGTGTTTTTAGAGTCTAAAACCACGTGTTTTTAGAGTCCAAAACCACGTGTTTTTGGAGCCTTTACCACGTGTTTTACGAGTTGTTTTCGAGTGTTTTCCGATTGCCTATATTCAGGCGTATTGAACTTAGGAAAAAAATTGTAAAAATCGCTACTATGAATAAGCATAGAGAGACGTGCATGGAGCAACGCATGCATGCCTGTATCAATACACTATTCCTTCCCGGGGTATCAGGAGAACATCTGACCCGAGGAGGTGTGCTGAAATTTTTGGAGGGGGAAAGGCATAGTGTATTGATACATGCATGCATACGTTGCTCCATGCACGTCTCTCTCTACGTTCATTCATGTTAGCTATTTTGACATTTTTTTGAATTTTAACTCGAAAAATACCTTCTGGTATCAGGAGAACATCTGACCCGAGGAGGTGTTCTAAAATTTTTGGAGGGGGAAAGGCATAGTGTATTGATACATGCATGCATACGTTGCTCCATGCACGTCTCTCTCTACGTTCATTCATGTTAGCTATTTTGACATTTTTTTGAATTTTAACTCGAAAAATACCTTCTGGTATCAGGAGAACATCTGACCCGAGGAGGTGTTCTAAAATTTTTGGAGGGGGAAAGGCATAGTGTATTGATACATGCATGCATACGTTGCTCCATGCACGTCTCTCTCTACGTTCATTCATGTTAGCTATTTTGACATTTTTTTGAATTTTAACTCGAAAAATACCTTCTGGTATCAGGAGAACATCTGACCCAAGGAGGTGTGCTAAAATTTTTGGAGGGGGAAAGGCATAGTGTATTGATACATGCATGCATACGTTGCTCCATGCACGTCTCGCTCTACGTTCATTCATGTTAGCTATTTTGACATTTTTTTGAATTTTAACTCGAAAAATACCTTCTGGTATCAGGAGAACATCTGACCCGAGGAAGTGTGCTAAAATTTTTGGAGGGGGAAAGGCATAGTGTATTGATACATGCATGCATACGTTGCTCCATGCACGTCTCTCTCTACGTTCATTCATGTTAGCTATTTTGACATTTTTTTGAATTTTAACTCGAAAAATACCTTCTGGTATCAGGAGAACATCTGACCCAAGGAGGTGTGCTAAAATTTTTGGAGGGGGAAAGGCATAGTGTATTGATACATGCATGCATACGTTGCTCCATGCACGTCTCTCTCTACGTTCATTCATGTTAGCTATTTTGACATTTTTTTGAATTTTAACTCGAAAAATACCTTCTGGTATCAGGAGAACATCTGACCCGAGGAAGTGTGCTAAAATTTTTGGAGGGGGAAAGGCATAGTGTATTGATACATGCATGCATACGTTGCTCCATGCACGTCTCTCTCTACGTTCATTCATGTTAGCTATTTTGACATTTTTTTGAATTTTAACTCGAAAAATACCTTCTGGTATCAGGAGAACATCTGACCCAAGGAGGTGTGCTAAAATTTTTGGAGGGGGAAAGGCATAGTGTATTGATACATGCATGCATACGTTGCTCCATGCACGTCTCTCTCTACGTTCATTCATGTTAGCTATTTTGACATTTTTTTGAATTTTAACTCGAAAAATACCTTCTGGTATCAGGAGAACATCTGACCCGAGGAAGTGTGCTAAAATTTTTGGAGGGGGAAAGGCATAGTGTATTGATACATGCATGCATACGTTGCTCCATGCACGTCTCTCTCTACGTTCATTCATGTTAGCTATTTTGACATTTTTTTGAATTTTAACTCGAAAAATACCTTCTGGTATCAGGAGAACATCTGACCCGAGGAAGTGTGCTAAAATTTTTGGAGGGGGAAAGGCATAGTGTATTGATACATGCATGCATACGTTGCTCCATGCACGTCTCTCTCTACGTTCATTCATGTTAGCTATTTTGACATTTTTTTGAATTTTAACTCGAAAAATACCTTCTGGTATCAGGAGAACATCTGACCCAAGGAGGTGTGCTAAAATTTTTGGAGGGGGAAAGGCATAGTGTATTGATACATGCATGCATACGTTGCTCCATGCACGTCTCTCTCTACGTTCATTCATGTTAGCTATTTTGACATTTTTTTGAATTTTAACTCGAAAAATACCTTCTGGTATCAGGAGAACATCTGACCCAAGGAGGTGTGCTAAAATTTTTGGAGGGGGAAAGGCATAGTGTATTGATACATGCATGCATACGTTGCTCCATGCACGTCTCTCTCTACGTTCATTCATGTTAGCTATTTTGACATTTTTTTGAATTTTAACTCGAAAAATACCTTCTGGTATCAGGAGAACATCTGACCCGAGGAAGTGTGCTAAAATTTTTGGAGGGGGAAAGGCATAGTGTATTGATACAGGCATGCATGCGTTGCTCCATGCACGTCTCTCTATGCTTATTCATAGTAGCGATTTTTACAATTTTTTTCCTAAGTTCAATACGCCTGAATATAGGCAATCGGAAAACACCAAATAGGCAACAAAAATTAACATGGGCTCTGTCGTTTACACGAATGGCATGCGGGTTGCATATGGCAAGGCGCATTAATATTTATTTCAAAAGCAGTTCGAGGCTTTATGAAATCATGCGATTTTCATGATTTTCGACTTATAGGCAAGGAAAGGACAGGGGAAAATGATTCAACGATCGATGATTTACAATTTCAAGAGATATTTATTCAAGAATGCGCCAATTTACTATAATAATACATGTTTATTGCGCTGTTTAAACTTTTGCTTATCAAATAAAAATAATAATAATAAATAAATAATCGCAGGGAGGGGAAAGTGGAAAATACCAAAGCAATTGATTGTTCATATATCGAAGAATAAAGGTATGTAAAATTCGTAAATTGAAATTGATTCTCAAAAATAAATATTATATAAACATAAATTGGTCGAGTATCTTTATTTGGTTCCTGGCATAGGAGTTATCTCGTCATAATCTACGTCCGTATGACAATAAGATACTACTTCAATATAATTAATTTTACAAAGAAGGACGAGTGTTATATAATAACACTGCGATTTCTATCGAGTCTCGTAACGCAACCCCATGCATACTCATCGACGCCACGAGGACTACTGAGTTCACTGACCCCGTGACAGGTGCTATGAGCCCAAGTCAGTGGTCGCATTTGATGAACATTGTAAGTGTATTCCCTATCTCTGTACAAATTTAACAGTCAATTTATTTAAATAAGTAACATATAAGAATTTCAATTATTGCTTAATAAATGGCTTAATAAATATGTATATAATATCAAGAAGGTTTGAATTATACATTGATAAGCTCTTCAAAATTCGTTATAATATATTTATTTATTATTATAATATTAATACTCAAGTCAAATATGTCGAGGATGAGTTAATGTTGTTCAGATGATACGAATCTTTTGTGTTAGAGATGTTTGAATTCTAGTAAGTATTTATCAATACAATTTTTATTAAAAATACAACTACTATTGGTTTCTTTATACATAATGACACAATAACACAGAGGAAGTGATAATATATAAGGAAGGTATCTTCTTTTGCTTTTTTTTTTATCGTACACACATCGTAGGTAATCAATTGCTTATTAATTCTCTTCAATTATGTATAGTATATTCAAGCCCTTTTCACAATTCGTATACTCGCTTATCATACTACACTTTAGTAATATTGTGCTATATATTCCTATATGTATATTATGATTATGAATAATTATTGCGATAAATAACTTTTTATACTCGAATGATTGGTAATCGTGAAAAAGGCTTCGTAATATATAATATATCATCGGTCTCGTTCATATAACAATACAAGAGTTAGCACAAATACGAGGAATTATAGGATTAAATTTCGGCAGCCAGTTTCTGTTTCTTTTATTCTCTTCATTAATTTACATTATTATATATATATATATTATATATTCCGTACGCGTTAATTAATATAACGTCTTCAATTATCTTTCCACGAGGTGTTTATTTTATTTTATTTTATTTTATTATCTTATTATTTTATTATTTTATTTTATTGTCTACGACAGAAAGTGGACCATTGATAAATAATTTTGTTGAATCGTTACGAACAAGAATAATAAAAAAAAAAAAAACGAACAATTAAAAACCAATCTAAAATTTTGGGATTCCCAAAAATACATGCTAGTAGTCGTTTTCTTTTTTCAATTAAAAATGTGTGTAGATATTCTGAAAATCAATCGAAATATGAATTATATACTCAACTTTCGCATAATTATAATGAATTCCCCAAATTGTTATGATAATTTCTTCTATTTTTTTTAAATTTTTTAATTTCCTTATAATTATATTCCTAGAGTATACGATAGACTGTGTTTATGTGACAGACTAGAGATCACTATTACGGTCGTAGCTGACTTCCATCATCATTAGCTAAAGAAAATTACACAAGAAAAATTAATTAAGAGCAATAGAATGACGAATTTTCTTTTCTCTTGAAATGATTGAAAAAAAAACAGTTATTTTTCTTCTCTTATTCTATATTATTCTCGATATAATAATCCGCAGTCACGACCGTTTGTCACTGATCGTTGTTATATATTCATCTTCTATATTTAGCGACAATTATTTCTTTAAATTCATGTTATTAACAATTATTATTATAGTATATGGATATATACCTATAGTCGCCTTATTAACTTATTATCAATTTTCAATTTTCTCAACTATTATTAACTATACTATAATAATATGATCCGTACAGTTTAATCGTATAGTAATTATTATCAATTAATTTTAACAATTGCTTTACCATTAGCAACTATTAAATATCTTCTATGTATATGTATTATTGTATATATGTATATATATATGTATATACATATGACGACGGCAGCTGGTACTTGACGTTATTGTTGCTATATTATACTACATATATACGTGAATAAAAAAAAAATAATAATTAAAAAAAAAAAACTACAATTGGACAAAAATTTTACAAACCTTATCTAGCTTTACCATATTTATTATTATCATCATTGGCGGGCTAAAATGCTAAATAGTATAGATATGAATTCAAATCGATATAAATTAGTCGGTATGATAGCTATTCGTTAGCAAAAAAAACCAAAGGGATGATTTATAATAATTATACAAGGTAAGAAGCAGTTCTTTGTGCATTTTTTCTCGTCACGCATATAATTATATGAAGTTTTTATTGTTTTTTTTTTTTTTTTTTTTTCATTTGCCAAAGAAAAGAAGATAATAAATATGCTTTCTCTCTCTCTCTCTCTCTCTCTTATTAATTTATTATCAAATTATAGTATATACTATATGTATATTATAATATAATAATATACAACTTTGAAACGCAAACGTCAAATCTATTGCTTAGAATTTAATGTTGTAATTTTAATCAATATACTATATACTAAACTTTTGCAATTCAATTTTTAGCATATAATACTACAAATATATACATTATATTATAATAAAAATTAATTCAATCCGCGATTTTCTTTTTAAAACGATATTAATAATTCATCGGGTATTGTATCGTATTGTATTATTATTATTATTATTATTGATATTATTATTATTATTACTTCTCGTTGCAAATTATCTTACAAACTACCATTATATTAATAATAATTATTATTATTAATCAATTAATTAATTTTTTATTTCATTTTTTTATACAATCTGGGATATAATTCTGTTATGTTTTTTTGTTGTTTTTTTTCTATTTAATTCTCATTTCTTACTTCTCGCTACGATTTCAGTCAGTTTCGACGCTCTATGTAACACGTTGCATAGAACAAATCACGAAACTCGCATTACACACATTTACGCACATATTATTATAAGTGAATGTGTGATCAGATTCTTTTTTGCGGTAATAAATATCTTATAATATTTATAAAATCTTATCGATTGATATTACATCGGATTGGATCCTGCCCAATCGCGTGGTACCACAGAATCAAAGCCAATTGCAAAAAGTCAAGCTCAAAAAAGTACTCGTATATGAAAAGAAGTCCCGAAAAAAAAAATTGATCATTCCAAATTCGATCATCGGACGCAACGTCAAAGTTATAATTTCATATTTAAACTTTGAAAATAGCCTCGAGCTTAACTTTTTGATTACGATATGGTTCAGCAGTACGATCCTTTCACATGAACCGGATGCAAGATTCATACTTCTGTTGTACGACTGTACGGCCCAGTATCTTCAGATCTCGATGGTTTTCGTTCGCGTTTAGCGAAAAGACCTCCTAGAAAAGACGGCTGCTGAGCCAAACCCTTAGCACCCCCAGGGATAGTTGCCCCCGGGTGAACAGGATGATGCGGTTGCACCACGTTTGGATTCTTCACACCCTGGCTCATCGAGCTGGCTGAAGTAGATTGAAATGAAATTGACATACCGCTATCCAACGAACCAACGCTTCCACGACGCTGTGGCTTTTCCCCCGCGACTGTAAAACGAATTGATATGTGTAAACATTTCGGTTAAATTATCATCTCTTAGGCGAGAAATCCCCCTTTTCCAATAAATACGATATCTTACATTGCTCGTGGATGTCCAGCAGCGAATTACTCAGAGCGGATCTCTTCAGCTGTGTGTCGAGATCGGCGGTCTCAGTCCTTTCCGTGCAAGTTCCTGGACAGGGACAGACCTCCACATCGGCAACTCCAGAGTCTCGATTTTCGGCACTACCTCTAGCCCCGCGACTGCTCTTTTGTCGTTCAAGCTCCGTCTCTATTCTCAGAGTCTCCATCTCGTCCATTTCGCTTATAGACTCTCTGAGGTCTTCCGCAAACTTGCATCGGTCGTGTTCGTTTCTCGCGTTAAATGTGACCAACACCTTGCCGTCGACACGCTGCGACAATCTTATCCCGTAAGGATAATCTGAAATGAAGGGGGAAAAAAATAAGAACAAGATTAGGACCGAGTTGCGAACGTGAAAATAAAGGTAAAGGTGTAATAGAATACTTACGGGCAACTTCGAACAATGTCACGACCATTCCGCACAGTGGGAAACTCTGTCTGAAGGTGTATGTAACGCTGCTCTTCTTTTTGCTAAGTATCTTAGTGACGACTAGAAGGTCGTTGAAGAGGAATACTTCCCTCTGATGAACACCGGGTCTCTCTTTCTTGTGGATGTCCGGTATTTCGTACAATCTACAATAGCATACAAGTCTCCGGTGGGGTAAAGCCATGTTTGGTTTCTTTCCGACTATTGTAGCCTGAACCTTCATGACTTGGGTGACATGATCCGAGCCAGGTTTGAACTCGTTCGCTTTCACCCTTTCGTATATTCCGACGAGTATGTCCCTATCGATGTCTCCGCAGTCGTCAATTCCCCTAAGATTCTTGATAAAGTCATCTAGCCGCATTCTACGCTCGGGTTTCAAGTTCGGTGTGTGCAAGTCCGTGTTTAGCATTATTATAGCAAATGCCAGAACGAATACCGTGTCCGGAGAACGAAGTCTTGCCACTACGTCAGGATTACACTGACAATAACGTTGGCTGTAGATTTCCATCAGACGTTCTATCTTCTGAGCTTCACCCGGCATTCGGAAATATGCTTGAAACTTTCTAAGCGCCACGTCCACTTGCATACCGGAGAGATCTAGCTCGTGAGAGAAGCACCTGTAAGTAAACACCTTGTTATTTCATTCACCTTTCGCGCCTTATCATCGTTGTTTGAACTGATTATGACGTCTATCGTAAAGCCTTTGGCAAATAATCGACGTGAATCAAAGCAACACGTGATTTATGGAAGATTCCGGGCACGGTATGCACTACTTACTCTAAGACAGCCATGTTGAAAGAGTTCTGAAGGTTTCCAAGGTACTCGCCGATCATCTGCTTTGACAAACCCTTACGGCTTATCAGAAACCTCGCCACACCCTGAGGACTGTTCTCCAAAAATCCTCGTCTGATCAGATAGCTTATACCCCGTTCCGGTTTCTTGTTAAAGAGGTTCAGGCCCACTCTGTACTGTCGTTTTCTGACCGTCTCTGAGACCTTGTAACTTGTCTGTGGCGGTGCCTCGGTGTGGTCCATCAATGGTAGTTGGTAACCGGAACTCGCGTGCGAATGACTAAGTTCTTTGATGCTGCTCATCGCCCCGCTGCTCTCCGTTGTGTGTCCACATTCTTGGTGCTCAGGTGAACTGGACTGAAAGATAATAGAAGAGGCATGATAAAACGCTCGAACCCCTTTCCACAGATGAGAGATTAAAACGGGAAACAAATATATGACCGAAGACTTACGATCCCTTTGTGTTTCCAAATCGGCGAACCCCTGTGAGCGTCACCCTCGGAGCTTTCGCAATTTGTCGAATCGCTGCCGGAACTTTGTACAGAGCTGAGACTCCCGTTTTCCACGCTCTTGCTGAGACCGTTGTGCCTGCCTTCCATAGATCTAGAAGTTATCGAAGACGTTCTCTTCGGGACTTCCGGTGGTACTTTTTTACCCGAATTTCTACCCCTTCCTCCGGATCCTGATTGAGAATTTGAGCCCCAAGACTGGGGAGGTGGCGCTTGAAGATTCTGCGGAGTAGACGGCGAGGTGCAAGGCGTTCTGTGCACATCTCTCGGTGGTGTGTCCTGTCTCAGACCACAGAGAGCCTCCTGCGGATTGTAGTAATGAATGCTGGAACCACTTCCTTGGGAACTTGAGTCCCAGCATGGACTCGGAGGCGGTTGGTGTCTCCCGCAGGGACTTGGCATCAGGGAAGGTGTGTGACGACCGATTTGATGTAGACTGTGATTGCTCTGATGCAAGTTATGGTTATTTTGTTGAATATGACCGGACGCCGAGGTTTGGTGAAGACCGACTTGGATCTCGCAACGTCCGCTCTGACTTCTCGGTATATGTGACGATGATTGTGAATTATCAACGTGTCGTCTCTCCCTTAACGACATACTCCTTATCGGCATTGGTCTGTTGTTTTGCTGCTGGGGTTGTTGGATGTATATCTGACTGTGATACGCGATTCTTTCGCTCTCCATTGCGCTCGATGGCCGATCGTTTGTCTCCTGCAATCTTCTGCTCAGTCGTTTTTCTGCTTTGGCCATAGCTGTTATTGCTGCAAATTTTTTCAGCAATGTGTACCTACGAAACGCTCTCTGGATCGTAAGTGCCGCGTTTCTCGCCTTTACACCTCCGTACTTTCGCTCCAGCATCTCAATCTGCTTGTCCAAAAGATCTTGCGAGAGCTCGTACCTGCGAGAGAGGAAATCACATAACGAACGTTCAACATCTCCGTTTCTTTGGACAAAAAATCGATAGAATTGGGTAAATTGATCGAAGGATTGTTCACGAGGATAAAATCAGCTCTGTCATTAATCGACGCGTAATTCAATTTCATTTCTGCACACAGTAAATCAGCAGCTAAAAACTCTACTACAGTTTATACTACGAGTGCTAACGCGATACTGATATCTTGAACGGTAATAGTTACGTCTGATGGCAAACGAGTTAGATAAACAATAAAGCCTGTAGCACACTGTGTTTCGAGATAACGATTATATTTCTCTTATTTAGTATTGTTTGTTTAATTTTTTTTTTTTTTATTAGAGAAAGGAAAGAATAATTAAAATTTCGCATCTCACTTGTGGAAGAATATTATTTCCCTCCACAGATAGAGAAAAATTATTGAAGAATAAAAAAAAATAAGAAAACGAACAAACAAATAAATAAATAAATAAATAAAATTTAATTTCGAGGTACAGCTGTAGCGCCTGGATGCACTAATGATTACTTGAGTAGACGGGAAGGGGGCTATATGTCGCACATACGTTGAGAGAATTTGCTGACGTGAAACTAATTACTGCTTACGTGGTTGGCGTCGCGTTTATTTAAACGCGTGCAAATAAACGAGCAAATATTATGATTTTTTTCTTTTCTTTTTGTAAGTTTTTATTTAACTTTTTTTTTTTTATTTTATTTTCTTCCACCTCGAGACTCTATAAACCGTATATACTATATGTAAGAGTATACGTAAACATACCGCAAGTGGCAGCAATTACATTCGGTATAAGTAATCGTCGTCGTAGTAAGAATAAATGTTAGAAATGTTTAATTCGCGGTGAATTAACGCAATGTCAAGATATAATTGACATGTGGAAAAGAAACGTTCCTTATAACATCAATCGGAAATTTATTCTCATCTAGTATACCTACTAGCAATTTGTCCCGAAACCCGCGAATGTTTAATGCAGTAGTCGCGTTTATCCATCCTCGTAAAGTGACCCCATCTCATAGCCTTTTTATTTTCAAATTCTGTTCAACGTCGAAAAGAAATCGTCGAAGAAAACTCTTCCTTTGAATTTTATTGAAAATAAAAAAGAAAGGAAAATTCACTTACGCATTTTGAGCCCGGCACCGTTTCAGGACGTCTCCGTTCCTCACTGATCCTTTTTTGTGGAGTGGTTGCTGATAGGAGGATTGCGGTTGTCCACCGTAACCCTGGACCATAGCACCGTAGCTTTGGGGCTGTGAGCTGGTGTATCCAGCGTGTGGAAATGCCTGGGTTGTTGCAGTCGGGTACGAAGTATGAATGTAATTCTGTCCCTGGATGTATGACTGTCCTGTTATGTACGAAGTAGAGAGCGCCGACTGACTTCCGGTTGAATACATCCCGTGGGAACCTACGGCGCCGTGAACTTGCCCAAGACTTGCACTGTGCGAAGGCCTTTCCATTTTTTGTGGAAAACTGAAAGCAATGATAAAGAAAAACAATGAAAAATTAACCTGTAGAGCCAAAATTTCAATCAAGTAACCGTTGTAGGGTGGGTCTTTTTGGGAACGTTATCGACCCTAGGAGGCATCCTAGCAACCCGCTCCCTCTTCTTTATTCCCTTCCCTCATCATCGTCGTTACTGATCAGAGGATGGATGTCATTGAATCAGTTGGTGGAATGTGATTGTTGGAAGGTTTTCGGTCTAATACGACAGATAGAAAGAGAAAGAGAGGATCCGCAGTTTCGATTCGTGAAAAGAAAAGGGAATTCTAATCGAATTTTCGTCAACGGAGAATAAAAAAAAAAAAGAAAAAAAAGGGCGAAAAACTCTTCGCGTCACACTTTTAGAGGATCAAGCTGACTGACGACGATCATAGAGAACAAAGGCATAAAGAGGAGGAATAAAGCTGGTGGGCTTTTAGTCCCGAGTACGCCTTTGTTCGGTGTATGAATTAAAATACGATTTCCCAAGGTTCCCTTACTACAACCATGGCTACTGGGCCTATCCTGTTCATTCCTCTCACAGAATATCCGATTCTAACTCATTTTCCCAACGGATGTACGGTCCAGCGATCATACAATTAATTTCTATACCATGCATGTGCCAAAGTATAAAATGATCGTCAATCGGTTGAACGGAGAACAGAAAGACGTGATTTCCCATTGGAGACCCTGGAGATAAGGGTACTGGCCGATGAGACTGCAGATACACGTCTTTACAATGTGCCGTGTGCGGATATGACATTAACACGCTGTTATCGCGGTTGAATACGAGCCTCGTACGTGATACATGATATATAAATATAGTTGTATAGTATATATGCAGAGTTTGTTAAGTTGCGCAAGTTACGCATGTGAAAGTGAACGGGGAAGAACTATGCAGCGATGATATCACATGGGGACATACATGAATATGTTCTAAACCGTGTATTTGTTATCGACAGGACACAGCGAGATTGGTGTATCAAGTTGGGTCCAGGAATGGCTACAGGACTTTAATATCCGTTCGAAGTAATTGGCGAATGCAATTTCCTCTCTGTACTTTTGTTTCCGGTAGAAACACGCGTGTCAATTTTGAAGTCTGGCGAGGATGATAAGGTTTGGAGTATGCGGAGGTAGTTTTCGTAACCACTGATACGTATATTCGATTGTCTCTAGTGTGTCTGTACTACATACCCAACGAGAAATCCTGACACACAAATGATCATTTTGATGAATGTTGAAAAATCACTTTAACAAACTTCGTCAACACCAAAGAAACGGAATAGAGATCAGCCTTTCACGTTCTGTACCAGACACCCGTCCGTAGGACTCAACTTCTGGCGGTTGACTGAAGGAAACAGCTAGAAGCGCAGCTGTCCTTAGAAAGGCCCCTTCTTCAAGGGCAGTACCAAAACCGTAGTTACTTAATACGGTGGTAGTAGAGAGGTAGATCCAAAGGCCCAACACATGTCTGTCAGCAGGTAGTTGCACCGAAAAAGAGGGTCCGGGTATTCCATGCTCAAGACCCCATATATCCAGGCTTATTATTGCATAGTGAGATTCGATGCCGAAGAAATTTGTATCTTTTCGACCTTTTGGTATAGAAGAAAAGTAAGTTTCCCGCAGATTTCTGAGTATCCAAACTAAAGTTTGTCCGTTGAACTCCGTACTACGCTGTTTATTGTTGAATTCAAAGGGTGAATTCAAAGCAGACTCAAGATATCCCGGGAATAACTCTTGAGTACCTGTTTTGATGAGTACCTACTTTTAGAGTATCGGTATGTATACACCACTTATGCGTAGAAGATTGTACCGAACTCGTATTATATTTTAAGCTGCAGCAGCAGCAGCAGCAGCACCGGCTCTTTAAGCCCCGAGAGTCTTGAAACTGATCATTCATGATAGGCTCATAAAAGGGTACTATAGTGTTGTTTGATCATTTACTTTGGTCAAAAAACAATCGATGATTTAAAATTTAAAAATTCGACATTATTTTCGTGGAATAAAATGTGCTTTTGGTAAAGGTGCAGAGGCAGGAACATCTGCCGAAGCTGTTGCAGTAGCAGCGGCAGGGTGTTTGTATCTCGTGGCACGTTCCCCAGGCCAGTTTCTTCCTCATTCGATATAGTATGTATGTAGCTTCTTATTTTTTCTCTTCCTTTATCCGCCTCTCTCATCATCGCTAACACATGTTCACCCAGATCGCACCTGGCCAAAGATTTTTTTTTTTTTCTTTGAAAAGAACGTCTCCTCGTCTTAGGTAGGTAGAGAATAGCTAGGTAGACATAGGAAGATCGGTAAAAATAAAATAAAACTCGGCAGATGGTTTTTCTCTTTTTCTTTTTGAAGATAGTCAGCACCTGCATTTTGATTATTAGACTCATACACCTAGCTATACAGTCGCACAGAATTATTCATCTAGAATTCTTTATGCTTTGGTATACTAAATATTCTCCCACCTTAGTTTCAGGGCGATTATATTCCTGTTCAGGTAACTCTAATGAGAAGCTTAATGGGTTGTCGATTAGGCTAATGATCATTTCTCCAAAGTAATCATCATCGGTGTTATAAAAATTAATCATTTTTTGGCATCTCTTCGGCTATCGCAATTTTACAACATACTTATTAAAATTGTCAGGATGACTAGACTCGTGGGTCATGGGGTAGGTAATCCCTCTTATTGTTAGTCGTGAGTAAAATGGTCCTTTAAACCTTTAAAGGACCTCATGGTTTATCTTTGAATAATAAAAGAAGCAGGCGAGTATCGGTGCGGGAATTCCGTTAGGGATTTTCCCCCTCTCCCCTCCACCCCGCCGATTCAATTCCTCGTTTTCCATAATGTTTTCCTAGATTTAGCATATATTCAAAGAGCCTAGGTATTAGACCGCAAGGTATAGGTAATACTCCTTCAGTTCGTTATATCCTCCACTTCCTTTCAATTATATTGAAAATTTATATTCTCCGCAAAGTTTCAGGAACTCGCGGTTTAAAAAATCTGTTGCGAAATTAACTTACGGACAAATTATTTGCATATGACGTACGTTATCCGTGTATACGCATGCATACTCAAACATTTTCTGTCCCCACACGATTTCTATCGCTCTTCAGACACGTTTTATTATTTTTTATTTCCTTTTCTTTTTATACAACATGCATGAGATCGATTCATTTTGTTGTAAATCGTCATGGAATAAAGTGAATATTTATTTTTTCCTTTTTTTTATCTCTCTCTTTCTCTCTCGTATAACATAACGTTGCTGCGGTTGTGTTATTTCATACTGTGATACCATGTATGTGCCAGTGTGTGGCCATCGGACATAAAAAAACATCTGCCCAGTGTAGGTATAGCACGTGTCCAACACTCTGCCCCTTCCAAAGCCTGGCTCTACCAAAGTGACTCATCACATCGTGGCACACGCGCGAACGATAACCAGATG
Organism: Tenthredo notha; assembly: GCA_914767705.2. Classification (NCBI taxonomy): domain Eukaryota; kingdom Metazoa; phylum Arthropoda; class Insecta; order Hymenoptera; family Tenthredinidae; genus Tenthredo; species Tenthredo notha. The sequence continues at coordinate 7,369,703 of OU611923.1, read as the reverse complement.
ATGCTAAGAAGAAGAAGCAGGAGAAGAAGAAGAAGAAGAAGCCGCAAGGCACTCGACCCGACCCTCAAAAAAAAAAAAAAGAAAAAAAAATAAGTAGTAGAAGAAGCAAAAGGATCGAGTTTTAAAGTCGTAAACGAAAATGGGTTAAAGGGTAAAATATTTATTAGTGAATTTGTAAACCGAAAAGATCGGGCTTCCGGCGAAGAGCATGTACCATTTATGATTTATGATTTGTGTTATTCCAGAATTCGAAAAGTTGCAGATTTTTCTCTGAACCATTTCACATGTCTCACTGACAATGAGCCACGACATCAGACACTTCCACCTACACTCGAGACAAACCCTTAGACTATGTGACTTCAGGTTTCTAGTGGTTCACCTGGCACTTAGACACGCGCGACGACGAAAGCCTTCATGTAGGATCGTGTCGTGTGTCTTCTCTTCTGATATTATTACTCTTTGCACTGACATACTCACTATTTTATAAAGTAATATAACATATTCCGCAATCGTGTGTAGCCTTACGGATGCCCGTGATGTAAACTGATGCGGAAACAGCTGGTGTATGTGTGATGGGTATTAGATCCTCTCTTACTAATCGACCGGACGCTTCGCTGTGTAAGATTTCGGAAATGATTTATACCAAATTGGAAAATCGAGGAAACTGAGAACTCCTTTGGGAATAAATTTTGTCTATTCAAACCACGACCTGGCCTTGATCCCTTCTGATCGAGATAAAGAAAAGTCTTCCTCCGAGTAATTCCCCAACCTGATAATCCGGTCTTTATGACAAAGACTTTTTAGCGTTTCTTAAATTTAAACAATTTACCGGTTCGCGATAGTAACGAGAACACGAATTATTTATACCTACCCAGTTCTATACGGTAAACTGGCTTATATGTAGTTTTTGCCTCAGACTTGAATCGGAACAGCAATTCTTGCTGGTGATGTGCGTGCGCGAGGTAACCATCGAGTTTATTAACACTGTAAACTCTGGTCTTGGTAATAAATTGACAAACATTAGTCGAAGCGTTATCGCTACGAGTAATATAAGAAAAACTTTCCATCTATGAATATGACACGATGTTTATGACAAATGCATGCGTGAACAAGTACGTTAATAATCACTACTCCTACCCTGGCTATATATTAGACAACCGGAAAATCAACTGGTTTAATCTTTGTCGTTATTAACACGTACTTTTGTTCCACTGACACAGATACCTACAATGTTTACGATATGTAAATCCTAGTCTATATTAACGTCGTCAACCCTTTATGCCTTTCTCTGTGCACGATCCAGTGAACAAACTAATTCATTGAACAAAGGTACCTCATCCTGGGCACGCGATGTGTCGATAGTTGTTCCCCGCCCGCCTTGTGCTACTTGTTCGATTATAACATGAAATCTGATCGCGATAGGAGTCGGATATTCGGGGCTAGACCATAAAATATGAAATACTTGCATTAGGTCATTAAGGAAAGATCAGGATTTAGGGAAGGACCGAACTGGATCACGCAAATACTACGAAACTACAGTTAGTTCTGGTCACCGAGCGTAAATACGGCATGGCATCGTGTTTCTAGCTATTGATCGGACCTGTCAGACCCAGAGAAGTTACAAAACATACAACAGTGGAGTATAGTGTACGTTTCCCACAAGTATTTCCCATAATTGTAGTCCTGGTACGAACTTTAGTACACATTGAATGACACCGGAGTAAAACTCTGTGCGCTTTTGAGGCGCACGTGCTTTCCGTTAGCGGAATACAGTCACTGTGAACGAGGTGTGACCATATCCAACCAACGTTCCAGTTCCCGGTTTCCCCCATCGCCAAAGTCCAGTTACGTATTTAATTCGGCATACAGAGAGACCCCATAGTTGAAATTTAGTTTCAAAGTATGGAATAGTAATTTCTGAAAAAGTTCCTAAAGCTGAATAAACGATTAGAGGTATGCTACCAAAATTCCAAGTCATAAACCATCAACGAGAACTTGGTAAGGCGCAGGAGCAGGAGTTTGGTGGTTATAATTATTACTGAGCAATTAAGAACCGTTGATTGCTATTAACAGCGACCGCGACTAGATATTATGTTCCTGCTTGAAATAATTTACTTAGCAAGCGTGAAGCTAAACCGTTTCATTAATACGATGATTATCGCTATACAAGTAATTACAGAATCATAGTCTTTTAGTGCGTAGTAGATTTTTCTTCATTTTAATTTATTTCTTTCTTTATAGGAATATCAAATATGATATAGAAAATTCAAATAATAATAATAATAACCACCTGAACAAAATAGGAAATAAATTATGAAGATATCCTTTCGCCCACCAAAAATTTTCGACGTCAACAACACCAGATGTGTGTGTTTTCCTTTACGTTCACGTTGGCTGGGTTTCGTCGTGACTTCAGTACCACTCTGTGTCTTGACTCTGCACACCAACAGCGAACAACCTTTCATCGATCTATAGTATATAACATATAGCATATAGCATATAGCATACAGTATATTTCCCCACTAGGTTCAAGTCAGCCTGTGGTGACGGATAATTGATTGTCCGTCCTGTTTTTACGGAGTGGACGACGGTCAATGCGTTAGACGAAATTGTGACTTCCGGTTAATCACTTCCGTTGAGCGTCAATGAGCGGCCATTTTTGTAATATATCTACTGCTTATGGTATCTATGTATGATATACCATACATACAGATACAAACAGGGCAGACTAGTTACTAGTTGAAGAGTCTAGAGTAGTAGAGATGCTGCATCAGCGTAGAGAAGAGTCGACGTATCGAAGCATCCTTTCAAAAGATTATAACGTAAATGAATTTAGCACAGCATGGCGACTGGCCATATAAAGGCAGAGATATTATGTAATCGAGAGTTGGCGATGGCGTATATACGTGAATAATTATGGCAAAGAGTGAACGTTGGAATCGCAGCCTCTGATCACTGGCTGGCACAGGCTAGCCTTAATCCAAGGTTTCTTTCACTGAGTTACCCTGAAACTCAGGGACGATGTAAAAACCGCCTTTTACATACACCTATGCTGCACTTATATCGAAATTCATACGCAAATAGAACCGTTACTTTTATTTAGCTATACGTATAGCCGAAATATGAAGAGCGGACTAATTACGTATCATTAACACCTATGGCTAACTCATAGGTATTGTTTTTTTAATCCTCTTCCCTCTTCCTTCCCGTGATGTTGTATGTAGCATGTATTTATCTTACGTAACGAAAGCTGTAAGGCAAGACAAGACATGTGAGGTATCATCATCACGTTAGTATCAGACGATCTACGTGATAGGATTCTTCGAGATTAGATATTGTTCGCTATTTAGACGCGGAACGTTCAATGAATTCATATTCTTTAATAGTCACAGAGAGAAAGAGAGAGAGGAGGAGACCCTCGGTAATAAACTTGAATACATCTTATTTCGAAGCTTCTCCTTTGTTGATTGCCAGTATTGTTATTATCGATGCTAATTGAAATAATTAACTTATAAACTAAGTGGCTACAAGTCAACGTCGCCAGTAGTCGTCGTCGTTTTAAGTCTCGTACCCTGCAGAGAGTGTGACGAATGTAGATACCATTTATGGATCGAGCTCTAGGTAGCACGGTCTCGAACGGTTTGTTATTCAAGTCAATGCTTTGGCAGTAAGACACATATGTGTGTATGTAGCCATTTATTCTTATTCTTATTCTTATTCTTCTTATTCTTATTCTTCGTTGACCAATAAAACAATACTAACATGTGTGTGTTTATGCCGACCCGATCCATCCACGAACACAAAAAGCCAGACTGCATAAGCTAAGAACTTGTAACTGTACATATAAACCAAGTGAAGATGATCCCACTATGTGCACATTTCATATTCTAACCACACTGGTTTTTTTTTGCTTTTTTTTTTATCTATCCACCGGTTTATAGCTTCCGCGATATTTGATCCCCAAGTTTTGCATGAAATAGAAAGAAAAATGTAAAAAACTAGATTACTAGCCGGGGTTTAATACCGATATATTATAAGAAGATGAAGAATAAGAAGAAGAAGATCTTTGGTCAATCTACGCCACATCATAATCTGACCACCTTTACCATTGCACGATGCTACACAGTCTAACGTCTTACGTAATAACGTCTACTAATTGAGGTATAAAATTGCCTCCCATTAATGGGAAATAGACGATTATTGATCATACCAGTATGCTTTGTAGAATTGATGAAACTACGCTGTTAATTATTGGCCAATAAAAGTTATACGGTTATATTTAATTCAAGAAATGGTTGTCCAGGTCGGTTCGAAGCTTATGGTTTGAGCTACCGTTAAGAGGTGGGTGTAATCGTCCCACTGCTGTATACACGCTTAATGGTAAGATAAAAGAAAAAAAAAAAAAAAACAGGAAACAAAAAATGATTGAAGAAGAAGAAAAAAAGTAAAAAATACCGATGCATGAAGGCAGTGGGTGTAGAATATCCCAGCTGAAGTCTCGATCTGACGACTCTCTCCTGGACCGTAACTACTCTTGTAGTTCGTGAACTTTGATGAACTTTTGTAGTCCTGACCATTTGATGGTTGTAATGATGGTGATTTTGCACTGCACTGCATCCTGGCGGTTTTCTTTCTCGTTGTTCCATAACCGTTACACCAAACATAATAATTCTTTCTATCTATTTGGTTTGGTTTTTTTGTTTTTTTTCACACTTGTTTAATGAATAAGTTTAGGTCTTTTTTTTTTTTGTATTCTAAAAAAACGTCGTGGGTAACATGTACATTCTATACGGTATCATAATCGGTATCACAATTTATCTTTGGGTTCGTTCGATACGGTGCTTGCAGGAAAAGAAAATAAAAACGACGATGAAACTCGATTCAGTCCTGTTTAAGCACCGTGTGACATTTATCCATATCCATGTTAAAGAAAGAAAAAAAAATCCATGTGTTTTCTTATTATTATACCAACAGCGCCGTTTAATCGTTCCTCATGATGTGGACGGTCTCGTCGTCGACCTGCTCTTTGAAACTAAATACACGTCGTTGTACGTATTTCTGTATATTATCAGACTAATGGAAGGCTCTTGTAACGCGTTATTTGTACGAGTTAAACTGGGTCAACACGAACGATTCGAAGTTGTCACTGTTCGGTTGAAGGCCAGTCAAGGTATATGCCTCTATCTTAAACTCGGGTCAACCAGTGCCAATTTACACTTTCGAAACGAAAATGCCAAGCCGGATAATGGTCGTTTAGAACAAACGGTTTGGTCAACTGATTCAGCTATATCGCGTTCTCGAGATAATGCGATTATGGTGTTATCGACAAGGCAACACTCCGAGGCTGCATCCTTGTCAGGACCTTGAAAAAGAGTGAAAATATCCTTCTATAAACGGACGAAAGCCTGTTTTTTTTTATTACGCGAACACCGCATACTAGCCCACACATATTCGCGTATACCCCCTGCACACGTACACGCACACACACAGACCTCCCGCAATACTTGACCGATTAAAACGGCGCTCGTACAAGATCACAACATGACACTGCTTCGGCCACACACTCACAGTAGTTTATTACAGACTTTTGCAACGTTCGGTCAACCGGACTGAGTGAGTGAGAAATCTACGAGAGAGGGAGAATTCGAATGGGTTATTTGAGTGGGGAGATACCAGCTAACTCCCACTATCGATAAAACTTCGGTTCCAACTTGATTCTATGGGTTTATTTTTATTCGTCCTTCAACTTGGCACACATCATATCGCACGCTTATAAGTATATTTATCATCATTTCGTTTTTTTCCCCCAAATGAAGAAAAAAAAAAATCTAACGATCTCACGATAGAACTTATACGGAAATATACGCTTCGGACTGCACAACGTTGACCTCAATAAATAAAATGCGACAAGTTTCTTAATGCACTAATGGAAGGAGGGACTGAATGAAATTACACAGAGAAAATAATCGCGAAGCCACAGTAGGCAGAAACGGTTTCGGTCGATGGACTGACCTTACATACACGATGCCATATTACCTGACGCGTAAGACACGGTAGAATTTGCACAGGACTAGTTTATACCGATAGATTAATGTCCTTAGAAACTTTAACCGGTCTTCGACTGATCTATTAAACTTGAGCTTTTGGAAAATAAGCATACTATAGTCAAGCGGATAGGCAGGCAGGAGTCTTCGAGAAGCTAAGAACCGCTTGACCCAGTAATCCATGAATAGAAACTACTAGACTTGTAGTTGCACCGACAGGAGGGTTTCCCGTACGGAAAAGTGCCATTGCAGTTTGCAGATTTCTTCATCACGGTTCAATCGTGAGAGAACTAATTACGGAAATTTACTTTTTCAATAATTTCTATGTCTTTCACGGTTTAGGAATGACTCTTGACCCGTCGAGTTGCGGTGCAGCCCTAGTTTCCTTCCTCTGTTAGAAACGGATCACGAACTTGTCCCGAATAGCTACTACGTGGCAAGGTGAATCCAATTGAATTAAAGCCGATAGGTACTCGGGTGATGGGTGTAGTTTGAAAAAAAAAAAAAAAAAATCTAGAACCTATAGATTCACGGCACGAATTAAGTCCGGCGGTTCTATTGTTCCCGATTTGGAACAATCGATATTATTTTCTATACATATATGTATCAAGGGATTTGTGTGCTGGTGCACCGCCACTACTTCCGTAAGAAATTAGATCGTTAAGCTATTTTATTACAAGTACAAAATAATGTTGGTCCCGAATCGGGGTCAGACTATGAAGATGCTTGATTAACACTATCCGTGCATAACGAGAAACTAACAATAACTAATTCGGGATTAAACGAAATGAAAGGAGAATAAAAAGATTTAAGGAAACTGGGCCAAAACCTTTTCCCTACTGTGTACTCTCTAATTTGAAAAAAGCGGTGAATTTTTAAGAAGATGAATCTAATAGGTGGGGTTTTATAGATCGTGGGTAAAAATCATGTTCATATAGTCGTACTAATAAAGATACTAATTTTAGTAGATACTTGATACGGCGATTCGTGGTGGGCAGTTCATATCGCCCACACTCTTAGCCATAAGGTTAACGGATATTTAGAAATCCTCAGATTACGCACATCCTGGATTGATATAAATATTCAGACATACACGTGCAGTACGTCATCGATGTATTAATCAGAGTCATAAAGGTCGTGCGAATAATACGGGACAATATTTCGAACGTCTGCGAAAGCGTGTCCTGTAATTTCTGTATTTGTCTTCTTTTTTGTCTGATTTTTTTTTGTCCGAAAGTTGAAATTTGAAAAGGAGAATACTCCGTGCGTTTTCTCAAAGCGAATACAACGCACCTTATAACTCTTGCATACAAATGTCGTTTACAGCTAACCAACATCCATACTGTGTCAAAGAACCGCTTCAATGTTAAAACCGTGTTTGTTATTCTGCTCGTATATGTGGGACAGTCGATATTATAGCAAAATCGAGTTAGTATGGTTTGAACTTTGGATAGGCATTTGCACTAGCTGGATGCGATTTGTGACATTCGGTAATTCTGATCGATTGATCAAACCGATTGGCACATGTATGAAATATGATGAAACTGAAGCAACGATCCAATGTACGATATATATACGTGTAAATTGATAAATGTCCGTGTAAGTTCATCTACGTCTATACCCATATGTTGGAAAAGTAAAAGTTTACAATCTAGTGAAAGTTAACAACTAGTTAGACAGAGGCGTAGGCCCATAGTCGCGAGAGTCTCTTCCTCCTTCGCGAACTACCGCACGTGATAATCTTACATTATATGCTTGTCTTCGGTTTTTTTTCTTTTCTTTTTTCCCACCTGTTCTCAAGGTGCTGCAGAATCGCCATTCAATTTAATAACAAAGAAATTACAGGTTTGGGAAAAATTTTAAACGCCAGAAAATTATTCTACGATCGACGAAACAGAAAAAAACAGAAAAAACTACGGTCCGATTCGCCCTAGTTAAAATAAAACCGTGACGTGGGAGGATTTTTACTCGATTCGCAAAAATAAACTAGAAGTTTTTTTTTTAGATCTTTGAAATTATATTTTAGCAACAGTTCTTATTTTTTTTTTTTCTCTTTTCGAATAATCTCAATCGAAATGTTTATTGTATACAGTGCGGATATATTTGGCTGTATTATACATGATTTACGTATATATGCATGAGCTCTTGTTTTAATTGTACACTGTTATATATCTACATCCGCAATTCTTCTGCAATGATCCTCGAATTTGTATTATATACGGTTTTTTTTTCTTTTTTTTTTCTCTTCTATATACTATATAGATGAAATAGTAGATAATCACCTCATGACGGGGTTTTTATTTGTTACACAATTACTACCCAAGGTAGTACTACACACGTATACTATACTCGGTCTATTACATATATCGGTATAGTATATGCGTTACGAAATACTAAATAATGAATAGAAAAATAAACATTTTACGTATACGTAATGTAAAAAACGATAACGATTGCTTTGACGTCAAATATAGAATTATCAAAAGAAGACGAAGCGAATACGGAAACCTGAACAGAAACTAGAAATTATCGAAATCCATCGGACTTATGTTTAAATAAAAAAAATAAAAAAATAGGAATCATATTTCGGAACTTGAATCGATCATTGGGGATATAGAAACTCATTCGAAAGTATATTTGAATGAATTTTTTATGCGAAACAAGCATAAGTTGATGTCTATATTTCGATTGCAGATATAATTATTTTTTTTTCCTTTAAATTCTCTTAATCGGGAGAAAGTTCGACCTCTTATCTACCTCTTGAACTTCTCTAGCTATACGAGAGAGTGGCACCGATTAACACTACGAACTTTGCACCAACTATGAGAATCAACCATATAACAATGTGAGATATAAGGGAATAGTGGTTTGCGGTAGTAATAGTCTTTTTATTTATTAAACGATGACTCACTGGCACAGCTGTTCTTTTATCATTGATTGAACTCCGAATTGGCAAAAAGTAAAAAAAGAAAAGAAAAATATATGCAAAGCATTACAGTCTGAATAAATAGAAGAAGAAGAAAAAAAAAAGAAAAGAAAATTTGCGATCGTGTACGTCATGGGTTAATTTTATTCAAACGCATTGGCTATAATCATTCATTGTGTTCGCATTCTCTCGCGTTATCTATATAATATACAATTGATATTGGTACGGTGCATGTGACGTGTGCGCGATATAAAATTCGCGATCGTAACTCGCTTTGCATAACTATAACGAGAAAGTTATCAGCGGTGTAGTTTTTTTTTTTAATTTTTTTTCTTTTTTTTTTGTCGCCCAACTTTCGACAACGGGTAATATCGATAGAGAGACGGGGACAGATTCTACGAGCCATTAGATCCCTGGATTCGATATAACAGAGAAAGACGAAAGTTGGAAAGGCCGATCGGAAAAACGATCATTGGCACTGGTTGAACTTTATGTACACGTCGTTATTTTCGAACCTCTTATAGTATATTGCACTATTCAAACTGATCCTCGGAACTTGGAAACTTAGAACTTGAAACTTGGAACTTGGCACTTAAACTTCAACACTTTAATTTCCGACCCACGAAGACCAGCAGTTCTGCTGTTTGCAGTTGCCAGCGTTTGATGGTTTAAGCATGACTGGATTCTCTGGTGTTGGTTCGTTCACCACTACCTCATTCTGTAAACCACGCTAAAATCCCCTTCTCCTTTTAACCAGATACACTGTAATGTTTCGCTTTACTGTCGCGTACGTACTGGTGAACACCGGAATGGCATATCGTCGTCGGAGACACGAGAGTAGCTGTAGCTCGTATATAAGTAGCTGCTAATAGTGGTGCAGGTTTTGCGGTATGTCTGGACTGATTTTTCCACTCAACCACTTTGACTAATTGCACAACGCCGTTGGTTCATTTTTTTCTTTTCTTTTCCTTGAGTATTTGTGTCTTGTTCGCAAAAAAAAATAAAAATTCACACAATCAAAAAAGAAACAGACTGACTCCGGACTTTGTTCGGTATCTATTGTACGCGTTTCTTTTTGTATATATACGAAATAATGTCCTGCACTGCAAAACGAACTCTAACTCGAACTCGATAGTAGATGTATAAGAAAATTTTTACGCCACGATGTTCTGTCTGGACATATCTACTATACGAACCTCCTGCGGTTCTTCGTTCTTTTGGAGTCTAGTTTTTAAAATAGATTTTTCAAGTAAAGATTCGAGACTTGGGGGAATAGAGAGGAACGCGTGCAGCTTACTTATTTAACGAATAAAAAATTTTCGGTATATAGGTATAAGAAAAAAATTGGACGGTATCCAAAATCGCGTTTATATATTTTTTATTTTTTATATTATACTGAGAGCTACGAAGGCATAACAGTTCACACGATGTTTTTAGGCCTTTAAAAATTCAATCTGTTATTTCATTACTCCGCCGTTTTTATCCTTATTTATTCTATACGCGAGAAGAAAACGGTAAAAAAGCGTAAAAAATAAAAAAAAAAATTCATCCTTGGTGCTAGTTTTGTCAATGTCAGTTGCGCTGCTCAACCGTATCATTTTATTTCCTAAATCCGATCTATGGATGTAGAAAATCCGTCAATAATTTGATTTGACGGTTCAAATGGATTGAAAATTATTCGCCTATCTCATATTATAATGAAAAGTTTTTAAAAAAATTTTTAACTGTTTTCTTTATATACTTAAAAACGTATATATATTAGTTTCAGACACCATGTGCTGGATATGTATGACGTTTCAGCAGATTTCTGCTTATACAGAGTATATAAAGTGAAATCAATATTAATTCAGCAGTGACGCGCGTTGCGTTTAGTTCGTAATTATAACCGCGGCTTATGATACTGGCCTGAAGTAATTATATTCGAATAAAGGTGTTAACGTAATAGGTAATGTTTCGTATTGTATGTATATACGATTTTTTTTTATTTCTTCTTTATATCAAGGATGTCGTAAAATGATGTGAGAAATTTTTTTGTTTAATTTTTTTTGTTTTTTTTTTTAATATCTGCCATTCCACTGCAGCAATTAGGTGTAAGAAAATTGACCCGACCCCGTTCCATAATAATTTCTTCTTATACAGACAATTATAAGTAGGTATCGTGGAATTGAATTAATATAGAAGAATCTAGATAAGACGTCCTTATAGAACAGAGCCGAAAAAATTAATCCGCGAAAAGAAAAAAGGAAACAAGAAAAAGAATAAGAAGAAGAAGAAGAAAAAATTGTATAAAAACGTGAAAAGAGATTTGGTCAGCTTTCTACATGTACCGTATATATATATACACACCTAGTTACGTATAAAGGAATGTTTTCTACCGGTCTTACTGTGTTTCATGTTTTAAAACTAGTCCAAAGCTCGGAAATAAAACGTAGAAAGTTTACCGCGACGAGGTATTATCCGTTTTTTTTTTTATTTTTTTTATTTCTTATTTCGATTGAATTTCAAAAAAATCAACTTCTTCTTCTTCTTCTTCCTTATGGTTATACCCTCGTAGAACAAATAAAAAAAAAAATTAACTAACGAAATAATGGTTTTTTTATTTTCTTGAAAACATCTCCGACGACCTGAGCTAATATGGTATTGAAAATGAACGACCATATCAGACTCGAACCGTTAGATGTCTGGCCTAATGTACTACAGTAGCTAAAGACCTGGTGATGTTGGATAAAATTATAAGATAATCTTAGAGATTTAAAACGAATTGCTTATTATATCTGTACAACGCGGTGATATAATATAGCCGTGAATAAAGAGGAATAATTACATAATATATACGAAAGGGAAGAATAATTAAGACATGGTCTGAAATTCGATCTCAAACGGACGCGAGATCCTTCCGATTCACCCTTGAATCTAGTTTTGGTTTTAGATTTGTACGAGGAATCCATCGGTGTGAAGAAAGCACCGCATTCTGTATCACCCTGTATATATATAGGTATATAGAATTTTATCATATATTCTATATTCTAACGGTAGTTTTTCTGCCGTATAGGTATAATGGTAGAAAAAAAAAGAAAAAAGTCCAGGATATGATACCTTTATAATAAGAGAATTAATAAAATACAGTATCATCGCTAAATTATGTATTTTACAACGCAGGAAATACATAAAGTTGGCGTTAATAATTGCGGTAGTGATTTAGTTAAAATCGTATATAGGTATAATTGGTCTAGTCTGTATGAGTGATCAAGTCTTCAAAATCTGACATTAGGATGTTTGAGGAGATAAAACGAAGAAAAATAACCATATAGGTAGATGAAATCGTATCTTCCTTATACAGTTAAATCTCGCCAGTATTAAATTGGTGAAAAAAGAAAAAAATTCGTTAATATTTAAAAATACATTAGGTATTACGATACAGAAAAGAAAATTAAAAATCAATCCTCTTCGATTTTCTCTTATTTTCTCATTCGAATTCAAGGTAGGGTAATTATTAGAAGAAAAGTAATTACTATTTAATTACCATAAAGTATCTCTTAATAAAATTTGACCCGTCTGATCGGACCCGTGTATGCCTATAGCGTGTCGTCGAACAGTTATGTTGAAAAATGTTTTTTTAAAAATGGAAAAAAAGAGTTCTAAACATTTTTCTGGTTTTTTTTTTCCCATTTTTTTTCTCTTTTTCTTCATACTTATGATTATAAGCATCAGACAGTCTGCGAGATCGACTGCATCTTTTTAGTGGGACTTTAGCTGGTTATAGTTTCTTATCACACCGTACGAACTCTTTCGAGAGGAGGTGTGAAAATAAAAAAGAAATAAAAAGAAAAAAAAATAGCTAATCAAACTACGTCCAGACAGTAATTTCTGAATATATTTTTTACAGTCTATAAAAGTGTAAACGAACGGCTCTGCAGTTGTGACGTAACGTTAAATAACGTAACGTAACGTAACGTAAGTTAAGTTAACTTAACGCAGCGTCACCTCGCCACGGGCTTCGCTCACTCAGCTCCGTTACCTAACTGAGAAATGAACAGAAATCCTGTATTTCTAAGTCCGTATCTAATGATGATGACGCTTTTATTCCCCATAAATTTCTCGATAGAAAGAAAATAAAATTCATCGTTCCAGTATAGGAGTTCAGAATAATGGAAAGTAAGTCATATACTCGAAGGAAAAAATTAACGTGACGAGGGTAATGAAAGTAAAAAAGACCTGTGTGAAGGAAATGAGTAAACGGGGTTAAAACATGGGGATTAAAAACGTCACAGGCAGGCCTTTCACCGAATCCCCCTTGCCTTCCGATCTCGTTTTATAAAATAATGTTAAAAAAAAAATTTAACACACGTTTCAACAATTCTGTACCTATATAAAAGGCGAATAAAGAGAAGAAAGGAATGGAAAGAAAAAATGGGGTACACGATTTTAATTATCAAACAATTATTTGCCTAATCACAATTTTTCTCACCCTAAATTCTAATTCTTTGATTCTCTATCTTTCTCTATATATCTAAGAGACTTTTATTACCGGAACAATAAAGAATAAATGATATATGCGGTGATTATATGAAATATGATATAAATTCATTCATAAAATTTGCGCCTGAAGATATGGCAACACAACTTACGTTGTTGTGGTCTTGTATCGGGTCTATCAGGAGTAAAGAATTCGAATCGGGTACATTAAGTGTTGCTGAATTAATTTAATTCGTACAAGAAAAATATCCCCTAGGTAATAAAATGGGCTTTATTTTTATTACCGGTAATATTTAATCGAAAATTAACGTATAATAGAATAAAAGAATTGGTATAATTCCATATGCATCATACTACCGCATACCGTAGGTATATAAACCAGTTAAACCCGTTCACTCTCCTATTCTGCATAGCGTAATCTTAAATGCTAAAAATACCTTCGAGTTAGATAAACAGCAGCTGAGAAGTACCCAGTATTATTTAATAACAATATAGTCAAATGACTAATCAGAGTCGCTGGTAAAGCTCACCTGAAACAGATAAAAATAAGAAAATCATTATGAGATTCTAGTTTATCGAAGGGCTTTTGATTTTTTCTAATTAGCATAAGAATGATTAATATACTCTATCAAAAAACCCAAGAGGTATAGTCGATTATTCTTACTTCGTTATTTTTCGTCTAAAAGTATAAGTTTTGATTTTTATTTCTTTTTTAAATTTTCTATTCATTATTGATTATCATTTTCATTCTAAGTTGTATATTTTTCAATTTTTCTTTTTTGTATTCTCTACCTATAACCGTCCCGTCGACACCAAACGACCATGAAGCACATTTTAATTTTATTAAATATCCAGTATGATCGGCACTGAGTTTCACACATCGATTTATAAGCCCTGGAAACGGTGTATAAAATAAGAAATAAAATCATCAAGAAAATGACAATTGAATGAAAAAAAAGGAGAAAACGTCACACAGCACCGTGAGCATATACTCGCGTTCTATACTATACGCGCCAGAATATCGATCATATTTAACACAAGATCAGACAAGCGAATACAAATTAGTACGGCTATCTTATCTACGATCCTGAACTCCGATAAGCGACTTTAAACGCTGAAAACATCGAAACCGCTGGATGACGAAGGAAGTCAGGCTTTTTAAAAATCGGTTTAAATGTCTATGAATCGGTTAGTGTGCTGCAGTTTTGTATCTAGATAATAATTGGTGATCATAATGATAATTTATTTTATTTTATTTTATTTTCTACAAATTGGAGGTGGGGTTTTTTAATTGGATATGGTTGTCGATGAAATATAGGTATATATTATATATTTATATATTACTATCAAGAAATGATTATTTATATAGGTTGCGGTAGCTCGTTAACTAATTAGCTCTGATTAGAAATTAGTTATAGAAATAGAATATTTCTTAGTAAATGAGGAAGAATATAAGGTGGCAATATATTTTCGGACGTGTTAATAAATTTAAATCGTTTTTACGTAAAATCGTAGTTATTCATAGTATCGTTAATATATCTGTTAACCTTCACACTGCACCAATGGGCGTTTCTATATTATATATGTATGATAAGATTCGCACAGAGACACATGTAAATGGAAATAATAAAATTCGTTTATCACGTTTCCACATTTGAAAGAAAAATAAAATCGCCTAATCATTATTATACAGTATCACGTTATACGTATAGAATAACAACAACGATCCTCAACATAAACGCCCCTGAAATAAGTCTGACTATAATAAATGCGATAAAAAATAAAATTGAAATTGAAGTGAATTTTTTTTTTTTTTTTTTCATACGAATCTGTAAACATGTTTGTCGCTTTTAGCGTGCGAACGGCGTTGTGTATACAAAGGCGAGTGGAATTAATATCTTATACTAATTATTGACCCGATGTGACAGTCGTCGACGTTGATTAATGCGGTCAACGGATACCTTGACCGTCAATTTTCACTTGAATATATCATAAATAATTACAATTAAACACCGACCAATATCCTCTATTAATTATAACTCGTTGCAAAAGTTGATAATGGTATAAATTCTTAACTGATAAATAATCAATCGTTTATCTCTATCGTGCTTAACGTTATAATTTAACTTCCGGATTAAGGTAAAAAAAGAAGGATTGTCATTATCATTATCGTCGTAAGTCGTAATAGAATCTGTCGATTTTTTCCATACACGATCTTCTACATCGTAAGATATATTATACGATTTTACTTGAAGTCGTTTATACTAGTTTTTTATTCCGTAATGAAAAAGAGAAGATTAAAAGAAAAATGTACAGTTTTTATTCCCGTTCAAACATCGCGTCAGCTTTAGTCGAAAAGAAAATAAAAAACTACACGCATCTAGCTACATGATACACTATATACTTATGAATCAGCTATTGATTATGAAGAGACACACGACACCCTAGTAAATCGAATTTCTACGCCTGCCGACTGCAGCCTGCTTGGCGTCGCAGTATTGCAATTTGCATGAACCAATGGCGTAGTGAATTTCGGTCTAATCGTATGATGGGAGAGTTTGATCGCAGCTACAGGGATTTAGGGATTATATATTTCTTTTTCCTGGATTCCTGGTTTCATTTTTGTTTTTCCCTGTATAATCGGATACGAGAAATTAAATAAATTCGCAATATTATGATTATCAAAATAACGAAAGAGTCGTTATACTCCGCCACTGCAAGTGCAGCTGGCATTTTACCCCACATATAAATTGCCTACTACTTGGGGACTTATGGTGAATTTAGCTTCAGCTTTCCCTTTCCCTTTCCATTTCCCTTTTTATCCAAGGCGGCAGCACCATAAGCTGCGAACTACAATCCCTTGGGAGTATTTCTACCCCATCCACGTACCCCGTGCACCGATCAATATAACACCATGAGAGCCATGGGGGGCGCATAGAATAGGTACACATATACGGCGTGTAAATCGTCGCGTAATGTTCAAATGCAATATTATAGAATTAGTTAATCGGATTTGTTTGATTATTTTTAGAACAAAAAAAAAAAGAAAAAGAAAAAAAAAACGAGGAAAATATATCCCGAGTTTACGGAAACTATGTACTACAGGTATATAAGATTCTTCGCTTATTTTTAGATATTTTATACATTTTTACAGGTATCGCGGAGCTACGTATTACATATACTTATACATAGGAGGTAGGTAAAGCTTAATCCAGTTATATTTAGCTTCGACGTCGATATTGATTGGCATATTATAAAAAGACTCGAGCGTTAAACTAGAGGAGCCCTTCGAGGAAGGAAAGAAGAAAGAAGAAAAAAGAAAAAAGGAAATAAGAAATACGTACAGAGACGAAAGGCGAGGGATGAGGGATGAGGGGTCAGGGGTGAAACTCTCGAGCTCATATTCTCAACAACTTATTTCCAAGTTCAAAGAGCTCGTGAGTTTACGATAGGTATCATAAGTGGACGTGTGCATGTCTTGTGCAGTGCAGTGCATTGCATTGCATCGCGTTGCGTTGCGTGTGGTAACGCCCTCGCTCACTGCTATGCTGCTGCTGCTGCTGCTGCTCTTGCTGCTGCATATGTGCACAACTGTTCTCATATACGTGACTCTTTTTCTCTTTTTCCCATTATTTTCTCTCTCTCTAACTTTATTTCATCGTGAGTCATTCCCCTCTAATTGCAGCCCGGCGATCACGTGGCTTATGGATCAGGGTTTGGGGTTTTCTAGGTGTCTAGGTGAATCAGAATCACTCGGTGAGGGTGTAGTATTCGTAATCGATACATCAAACAACGTTTACCAAAAATTGGATCTCAATTCTCTCCGCACTATCCACATAACTAAATATCAAGATTCAAGAAATATATCGATATGCAATGTCTTACGAGACTAATTTACATCTCAAAGATTTTTCCCTATTATTTGAGAAAAGTACTACATGATACCTATACTCGTATATCTCTACCAAGGATCGAATCTAATTTTTGATTAATGCCTCTGTTACTGCAGGGTGCAATAAAATTCATCATTCCGCGTAGACTAGACCCTCTCGATTCCTAAACTGCACAACCACCAGGACGACGACGAATCGATACTTTTCGGAGTATTGAAGTTATATACAAACTCTTTTGTGGGGTGTGTTTGTACGTATGTATATATATTCGCTTTTGTTCAAATTTTGGCTAAATAAATACGAAAACGTTTGTTTCGTATGAGTAAACGGTTAAGCATGTATGTACAGGGATCGTATATCTATATATTACACATTATACTGTGGGCGTTTTCGCGTATATACAGTAAATAGTACATAAGAGATAAGATTTCGCTGAAATTTATCAATTAAATAAATAGATAAGTAAATAAATAAATAAATAAATTTTATGTATCATATGAATCAATTTAATAATTATATTCGCAGTTATATACCAGTTGGCAGGTATATAGGTACTATATAGCCTGCATATGTATATTTTTTTTCGTTTCCTTGTTTTTTTTCTTAACAATCTCTTTAACTAGATAGCCGTTACCTACTATATCAGGTATGCTATATACACGGTGTTGATTTTTTTTTGATTTTATTTTTTTTCTCTTTCTCCTCATAGTATATAAGAAGCGGTTTGCCCACGCTGAATTGTTTGTAGGTTAAAGTAAACCCACGCTTATGAACCCGCAGTCGCGACTTGCGTCGCGGCGCCCGAGACGCCATCTTTTATAAATCTTTATATCATATAATATTATAATATTATACCCGCGAACGATGAGGAAATGGTAAAAACTAATGCGGAAGATTTAAATCCTGCAGGAAATATCTTGAGGTTCAAGATACGAAAAAAAAAAATCTTATTAATTATTAATTATTTCATTATTATTGTTTTCTTGCTAAATTTGGTTTTTAAATTAATTCCAAGACCGTATAAGCTGTGTCGTCGATTTTGTAATAGTAACGAATAATTTATAGATCCTTGACGAACGTAATTACGTTTTCGTATGCATAGTGGATCGTAGGCACGTTGTAGTTATTGTTTTTATTTAGTCAATGACTCTTTTCAATAAATGGCATTGAACATGGAACAACGTTTGCATATATACTATATATATATATATAGTTTGTATAATTTAATTGTTTATATATATTTATATATATGAATTTATATATTATACATAAATAGTCGAAGAAATTGACCGTTAGATTTATACAGTAGCTGAAATAGCATCTAGTTAGAATAGTGGAGCCTTGAACTAATAATTAACTATAACTATACAACGTGTAACGTGTAACGTAAGTATAAGTAGCTAAGTAACTAAGTAAGTGAGTAAGCACGAAAAGCTGATGAATATATATATCCGAACGTACTATATATATATATTTATATTTATGTATGTAAGTAATATGTATAAATTAATTAATACTGACGCAAGTAGCCGTTGCAAAGATCGTTAAAACTGCTATAATATACGAATATTAAACCGAAGAGTTGAGACTAACATAAGCTGATGAGTGCGAATATGATAGTAAGAAATAACGCGAATGCAAGAAATAAATATGCGTGTGATAATAATTATTATTATTATCACATAGAATACCGAAATTTTTGTCCGTCACTTATTTCTTCTTTCAAATATATATTATGTTTTAATAAAACTTGTAAAACTAACTGACCTCATGTTAATATTTCTGCTCCTGCGAAGTGTGTGTATATTATGTACGAAGTATATTATTATAGTATATAGTTTTTAAACAGTCCAAGGTATTAATATATTATCAAATTCGCAGCTTAAATTAAATTATTGCAATTTATTAAACCTCACTGAATTTCCCTCCCTCTCTCTCTCTCTATTTTTATTTGCTGTTTTATCTTCGTTTTTTAAAATCCATATAAATAAATAAATAAATAAATAAATAAATACGTCACGTCTTTCTTTTCATATTTACGTATAAAACTAGAAATTCGCAATTAATTAATCATTAAGCAAGTGCTGATAGTGAAGTAACAAAAAAAAAAAAAACAGCAAAGAAAAGAAGAACTGTTCGTTTTTTTTTTATATAGTTTAAATACACGTGCGACACCGTGATTCCCGCGTGACGTCACTACTACTAGGCACTTTTCTTTTCCTTCTTCTTATTCTTTTTTTTTTTTCCTATCCCTCCTCCGCGTGGTTCTTTTTATTTAGTCTTCTTCTTCGACTTCCTCTTTTTTTTTCGACGTCTATTTTTTTTCTTTTTTTTTCGCGATGCACGGTCAATGAAAGACCCGACGAAGAATCGTTAGACAGTACTACTGCCGGGTTGCTTTGGCGGTGGGGACAACGGCGTCTCGACGCCCGGCGTCATCACTACCCTAAACCGGCGTCTGCGCTCTCGTTCACAGCTCTTCCTTTTTCCCTTCTCTCTATATACGTATTTCTGCACAGTTTTCTACGTTATCATATATATCTATACTATATTATCCATGTATGTATAATTTGACATTCGAAATACAAGAATTCTACCCCAAAAAAAAAAAAATATATCACCAATGGCAGGGGAGAGACAAAAATTGTTTTATTGTTCAGTTAATTTTTTCGGATAATAGTAAGTATATAACGGATGATTCGAAGGTTTTATAATCTTTTTTTTTCCCCTTTATTCTCACAAACAATGAAATAAGTGTAAAGGTTTATTTTTTTTTTCTTTTTTTCTTAACGCGGAGGCGAATGTATGAGGTAATTAATTATTCGCATAAGACGAGGCTCCGCAACCAAACTCTGCACTGCGGGGGGGTCGAACGAGTTTACCAAGCGTAGCGGAAATTCTCACAGACTATGTATATAGTATATACACTCGGATAATTTAATATATCCTCAACTTCCACTTCCACTTCCACTTCCACTTCCACTTCCACTTCCACCCCTGTAACACGGGTCAAGTTTCTAATTAAAATTTGAAAGACGAAAAAAAAAATGATGAGACGTTTTGATAATCATTAACTGTAAGAACGAAGGGAATGTTTGATTGGTAAAAAAAAAAAAAGGTGTATATATAAATAGAGTAAATATGTATATCTCACATACATATAGAAAGTAGAATCTTCTATAACGCGATAATTAAGACTCGAAAGCAAGTCTTCACGGTCAACGACAGTAATTACCCGTTGACGCGAACTCCCTGTTTACTACCAGGAAGGTGAATAACCCCGCGGGAAAATAGTGTCTAAGATAAACAAGACGACCCCTTTCCAAAAAAGATCGTTTATTATATACAATTTTTAGAAAATTTAATTACAACGAAATTTGGAGTTTTAATTAATTATCATTGAAGCTAGGTGAGAGATAGTCTCAGTTATTTTTGCCCAGAAACTGAATAAAGAGAATAACAAAATAAAAATACAAGAGAAGTATAGAGCAGAAGAGATTTTGTTAAAAATATATATACAGGGATGAAGGGGAAGAGGGCAGAGTCGAATAAGGCAATCCGTCAAAAATAGACGGTGTCAGAACACCTGTCAAAAAATTGAAAGAGAAAAAAGAATTTGTCTGTCTTTCTTGGCACGAGGAAAAAATAAATCTCGTCATCGCTTTGTATTTCGTCTTGGTTGTACGGGTGGGGTGATATTGCGGTGGAAGTCTTTCGCAGTAGCGAAATAAATTCATCTTTTTTTATTCTTGAAGTGAAAATTTTTCTGTGCGTATCGTTGGTGTATATTATTTTAGATAATATATACTGATGATGCAACCTTTTTTTTTTCTTCTTCTTCTTCTTTTTTTATGTACTTCGTAATACATAAGAGATTTCTTGGAGATGAGGAGAAAAGAGAAGAAGAAAAAGAAAAAAAAGAAAAAAAAAAATACCCACACCCTACGACGAGGCGCTATCGCCTCTCATATATACCTAGTAGCTATTTAAACAAAAGCAAACAACCCCAAGGAACGCGTCAGAAGAAGAAGAGGAGGAGGAGGAGAAGAAGAAGCCTCTTTGCGATGGTCCAACAGAGTTTGAGATATATTTAGAGACCTCAGTTGAACTACGCGAGCTTCAGTCCAACTCGGATATACTTATATTAGTACATATGATACAAGTGCAGAAGAAGAAGAAGAAGAAGAAGTGGAGGATTTTTTTTTATATCTATTTTTTTTTTTTAGACTATACGACCTGCGACACACGATAGAATACCTGTAAGTATGAAAAAGAAGGAAAAAAAAATAATCAATCGAGAAACGAGTAATTCGAAAGGAAAATCCCCAACGAATTCGCACATCCGTTTTCGTCACGTGACTCACGCAGAAAGGATAGAGGCAATTTATATTCGCGGTCCAAAAACGTTGGGTGGATGATGATGATGTGTGTATATGTGTGTATGTGTTTCGGTTCGAGGTCGGTAAGGCGTAACCTTCCACTTCAATTAAATAATTCGCAGAATTTTAGCACCCATAGGTATAAACAGCGAGTATAATAAACGCTTCGGTAAACCATTAGAAAAGTATCAAGAATTGGGATTCACGTGTCTTGAAACGAAGCGTCTGAAATGTGAGTTAAAAATGAGTGTTCAATCAAAAACGAGAGAATAAAGAACCCTGTGAAGGGGTAGCTTCTTTATTTTTCATTTCTCCCCCCATTTTTCATTTTCTCGCATATATTTTTTTTTTTCTTCTGTTCCAGGTATAGGGAAAAATTCCCCAGGGTTCTCGATGGATCCCCGTGCAGGGTAACAGCCGATTTCTTTCCTTCCAAGAACTCGACGAAATAACTACGTCGCATTTAGTTTTCAAACATTTTTACACCGTCGAAATCGGACTGTTAAACCCTGGGTGAACGATGCTTGGCCCACGACAGACGGACCCTTTTTTTTTCTTTTTCTTTCTTCATATTCTTATACACGAGTGCTTCACAGCTGTGTAAATAATAAAATGATATTTCGATGTAGTCTGATGACGCATTTATTTGGGGGATTGCTGATGAGCCGAAGAAGTCACGGATGGATATCGAAGTCCCTGACTCTTTATAGGGGACGAATGAAAATTTTCAGAAACGTTCATAAGTCTAGAATATATAGAAATTCGGAAAATCTTGATATTTGCGTATCTTAAGCGGTTTATTTAACCTGTTACTCCAATTAGTATCGAGCAATGAACAGCACCGACTTACTTACTCACTTGCTGCACCACCGTAAGAGGCGTAAAACCATGTAACGAGGTTAACTGCAGATGGAAATGTAGCCTTGCTACCATAAACGGTGGTGTACTATGCAGTTTACGTACTTGAACATAACTTGGTGATTTTAATCGAGTCTATTCTAATAATAGAAGATTTTTTTATTTTTTTTTCTTCTTTTTTAAGGAGTAAAATAATCGGAGGTAATTGAGCATGAATAAGATAAGAAGAAGAAACTGGTCGAGACTCTATCGTATCTTATACCTAGATATACTAGCGAGAGTTCAATCCCACGCTATAAAAAAAATCTTGACCTAAAACCATACCATGTTTTATTACATTACATTCCATTCCATTCCATTTCATGAAAAAAATAAATAAAAATAAAATAAGATAAAACTAAGTGAAATGATAAATGGGATTGTTTAAACGGTAGAATAATCTACTTAGGATTTAATTGGTCTTAATTGGTGAGACGATCGTTTCATACATATACATCTATATATATATAGAATAAAGAATGATCAACGACGCGTGCCAGTACTAATTTTTCTTTTTTTTTCTCAAATTTATTTACTCCTCTTTCTTGATCTTTCCACGTTTCGGGGTAACGTTATTTTTGATTGGAGAAAATCTGCCCCGTTGCACTGCAGCGGTCGTCTTATATCTCTGTAAGATGAGGAGGGTGACCACATTTCACCAGGAATTTATTTCAAAATTCATTGTCCTCCTAGTCCGTCATGCGGTACACAGATGTGACGTAAAATTTATGTAATTTTCTTGTACGAACAATAAGGCTTCTCTTAAGACAGAATTATTTCTAAAATTCTAAAAACCTGAGTGATTTATACGATCTGAGTATTTCCACTCTTCTTCTACTTTTTTTTTTTTTTTTTTGAGTTGCGATTAGCAATGGTCACTGCGGGGAGGCCTTGACCACCGTAAGGTTGTCTACGTGTTTCGGTTTTTCTTGGTAATTTATGACCCTGACCTCGAGAACCGAGTGCCAACCGTTTAGCACGAGATCCGCTAGTATTTCGCTAATATATACGCTGACTTATCTGAGTCGAAAATTTATTTAATTAATGGAATTTTGGTTAAATTATAAAAACCGCCATGTTCTTTTTTACACGCTAGTTTTCTATCATATTATTGTCACGCAAAGTTCCCATTCTGTCAATCATACGGTGTGACTGCGGACTCGGTTAAGGTGACCTTAGTTTGCCAAATTACCGCGAATCGACCCGACCTGAACCTCGACCTTTTCTCAAAATTCAAAAATATCGAATGTCACGAAAAAATAGAGAGAGAGAGAGAGAGAGAAAGGAAGGCTCCAGTGTTTGCGTTAGGTGTGCCAAGAATTTTCTTTCGGATTGTGCTTTTCCCGCTAAGGGTCAACGAATCGATTTCCTTTAGAGTTTAACATCCAACGCTGGTATCTTGGCACTGATGCAGGAATCCGGAGAATCTCGCATACTAAAATAACCGAATTTCAAATTCTTGACATGTCAAGTTAGCCGCCCTTGATCTGATTCGAAAATTAATCGAGCTCGATTTACTTTCGAAATTAGTTTCGTCATTCATTTTTCTCTTCGCAGTGCTAAAGTGCATAAAAATCTTTCAATACTTTCAGCATCAGCGCATCACATCCGTCATTTATCTCCCTTTTTTGACAAATGGAGGAAATTTTCCATAAAGATTGAAGCTTAAAAGATTAAAATAAATTCGATATACCTTTTCCAAAAACCATGACTTGACATAGTATTGAAATTCGGAATATCAGCATGGCCTCATTGCCACCGGACAGAGGAGTGGTGCGGTTAGCGATAACGAGATAAGAAGCCCACACGCCGTTTCCGAAAGAGAATAAGAATGGGAAGGAAGCTCTTTCGAAAAGTGAAAATTAAATATGTCGAAAGAGTGATCGGTGCGAAAGAGAGCGTGTCGAAATTCAATTATCATAATCAGAATCCAAATTTCTACCAAATTTTCTTGATGATTTCTTTCTGAATATAAGTATCGAAAGAATTTGAACCGCGTAATCAATCAATGATAAAAATGATACCTATATCCATATATGTTCACGCACGGTTTATTTATTGCAATTAGTAACGGTCACATGATTCGTACTTATCGCAAAACTCGTTTAATCATAGATGATGATACGTACGTAATCATTCGTACATCTCTAGATATCGACAGACGACGTTAATGTGCACAGCGAAAAGAAAATGCTGAGATGTGACATCCGAGTGCAGTATAGGTACTTGTGCGATATACTACTATATTTCAAATACAATTATCATTCGGCTATTAAACAAGCTTCAAGTATCTATGTATACAGTATATGTCGTGTTTGTCGACAGTCAGCAGTTCGAGATATCAATAGAATAAATAACCGAAGTGTATACTATATACAGATAAGTGACATAGATTATCGGAGAAAAAAGAGAGTCGATGTCGTAACTGCAGACGAATAACACGTTATACAATGCTATGTGATGATGATGATGATGATGATGATGATGCAGCCTTATGTGTCGCTTCGACGAGGAAGAGAAATGTAGAAAATGTAAAAATGGGTAAACGTTGATGAGTAACGAGAAAGCTCACCTGTCATCTTGTAGTCGTTTCAGATCAGCCATCTCTAGTTCGAATTTCAATTTTGACACTTCGCAAAGGAGGGCATCGCGCTCGCCAATGATGTCAGACAGTTCCCTCTGAACTCTTTCGATTTCCTTATATTGTCTGGCAATGAGTTGGTTCTTCTCTTCTAGTATTGTGCCGAGATCTGGATCCGGGAATCCTCCTGGATCGCCGATGCTGTTGGATTCGCTCATCTTGTTTGTTTATGTTTATTCTCACCCCCGATAACTCGGTATATTGTTGATTGGAGCCGATTAAAAAGGGTCTTATTCAACGGGGATGTAGATAAACTACCGGCGATATTATTTCACCAAATGATATAAACGAGCCTTTTATTTCTATCATAATAAACTGATAATCACCACTGATGAGAACAAAAAACCAATCGTATATTCATTCACACATTTATGTATATGTGGACGATTTCTTTAATGAAAATTTTATCACGTTATTTAAACAAAAACAAAAAACCACGAAGCGAACAATCATCCGCACACGTTCGCCATCTTGTATTCTATCCGCTACCCGTTCATCCAGCCGGTTGTATTAGTGCAGCGCTTACCTCTAAAACCAGTCTCGGACTTTCGACAGTGAACGAAAACCCTACCAGAGACGATGACTAGCTCTTTATGCGCTTGCGCACAAGCGTGGATCTTGAGCGATGAAAAAAAAAGACAAAATATGACTGTGTGTGTCGGTAAAGTAGAGCAAACGTTCTTTTCCGCCCTCCGTTATCGTGTGCACAAGCCTTCTGCAGCCCTTCTTCAATCGATCGTTACGATTTCACGAAAATCTGATGAAAAACGATTCAAATAAGCCACGAATGTTGCCAATTCTTATCACGATCGTTAGAAATCGGATCTATGGATCTCTCAGACGGTAAAAACGGTAATACCGTGAGTTGGCAGTTACTGGCAGTAAATCGCCTACCGTGTTGGGATTAAACCCCCCGGTTACCAGACGCCGCTTAAAGGCCGTTCATCGATTAGGCAGCTTGCGAATGGTCACATGGTATTTTGCACGGGATATAGGTACGTGTATAGATACGGGGATAAAGTTTATCGGATATTATAGATCAAGGATTTCTAGTTCGTATGAGAAACTGATGGGATTTATAACGCTAGCGCGTGCGGGCTTCGAGTGTATTTAAAAATAGCATTATCATTACGTCTAATCGAGACACAACAAGAGGTTTAAGACTAAGGATCGTCGTTATCGATTCAATTCCTAGGAATACTTCGTTCGAGTATCTGACCTCTTATCTTACAGTCCATAAATCGTAGGTACATATACGTGTGTTAAATGGTCACGTGACCATGAACTCGTATCTTCTCTGACCCCAATAAACAAGACCTGAAGCCTGGCCAACTTTACTCGAGTTTTCTGCAACCTCCCATCTCCTCTCTTCGGACGTTCCGGTGTCATTGATGCGATGCTCTGATCTCATGCCTCCAGCCTCCAGCCTCTTACACTACACCCGAGAAGGTCCTTGGCCTAAGGTCCTAACGCTGAATGTCTATGTCTATGCTAGACATACCAATGCATGGGTCAATGTACCCACCTGCACACCGATACGACTCTATATCTGTATATCTAGAGTCGTGTAGGATCAGTTCAGGCAGTCTTAGCTCTGCTAATAAACCCGGCCTATAAGCCCTCTGGTAAGCAAGCCACTGTCTGCAACCTCAACAGGCGCGCCATAGATCTTTGCATGCCTTCTCCGGAGGGATCAACAGGTATACCAAGTCAAGAAGGTATATTTTCCGGAATCTTTTTATAACGGCATGTCGTGTACAATTGTGATATGAGGAGTTAATGAGAATAGAGAGCGAGAGGGAAATGAATTGCTTGAAAAATGATAGGCACAATCGTATTGCGGTTATAGATGTCATTCGATGATCAAACGAGCCCTGATATACTGTTTGAATTGATTTAGTGTATATAAAATGTGTCCGAGAGATGCTTTTAGGATGAGCAAACGGCAGATGGGCGAAACGGACAGATGGACATTGAAACTGATATCGCGGACTGTCCATCGGTTCAGTGGGAAGAGAAAAAATATATATGTTATAAAGATTTTTAGCTACTGTTGCATGGAGGAATCACGATGATCAGAAATTAGTTTAAGGAAAAAAAAAATTCTTCAACACCGCTCCGTTAAACAGCCCAAAAGATCTCGCGATCGAACTCTCCGCACGCGATCGCATGGGTCAAGCAGATGCAGGGCAAAAAAATAAAACGCAAAAAAGAAAAAAAACAGGAGCCAGACCCCAAAAAGTACAACCGCATATTTTTTGCGTTCGTTTTTTTAATTTAATTTTTTCAATCTGAGTTTGAATGAATCGTTTTTTATCAAATTTTTTTTCATTCTCTCTCTCTCTCTTTCTCTTTTGAGTAGAAGTATGAAATACGGATATAGCGGAAAACGGCGAGGTACGCAAACGCCAAAGCCAAATCTCACGATCAATGCGATATTGTTACGACCTTCACTGCGGCCTATACGGGGTCTACGCGAGGGTCTACAGGGACCACCGGACTCGTAGCAGAGAGCGGTCAGTTGGCTACGGAAGGACAGCTGGACAATGCCTCCCTTTTTCTCCCACCTACCTTATACCTCGCGCCCCCGTACTGTGCCCCCCTTTGTCAGCTTTTTCTGTACATAATTTTTTTTCCATTTTTTTTTTCCTGTCTCTTTTTTTATTTTATTTTTTTGTCCCTTTTTATTCCTTGCTCTCTCTTTTCTCATTCTATATTATGGATACGATATTGAAACGCTGAAATTAAATGAACGGTGAAAAAAGAAAATCTGCGATATTACAATCGTATACATCCGAGGAAAGAGATCTAGAAATTTTCCTACGATTTTGCAATCGCGAAGATAAGAAGGGGGACGAAATTTTTTCTAAGATAGTTTTTAGGGGTATGTTTATTTCTACTTATACCCCTACGACGGGAAACCAAAGACCAATGACATCCCCATATAGCTATCTTATAGGTATATACGAGTGTGTATACCTGAAGGATCCGCATGGATTTATTTTCCAGGGTGAGGAACCATTGAAAGGCACGTGCGCGTCTCGTCCCTCGTAACTTGATATTCTATGGGTTTCCGAAAAAGACGAATTTCTTCTAAACTTAGCCCTAGTACGGTACCTGCTGTAGTCAGTAAATAAATCAACGTCACATAAAGAAATCCACGAAATACAAATTTTCGGACCTACATATGGACCCATGGTTTTCAGCTAATTCTCTATATCT
The DNA here is from genome assembly GCA_914767705.2 of Tenthredo notha. Lineage (NCBI taxonomy): Eukaryota > Metazoa > Arthropoda > Insecta > Hymenoptera > Tenthredinidae > Tenthredo > Tenthredo notha. The sequence continues at coordinate 7,341,225 of OU611923.1, read as the reverse complement.
ATCTCGGTCTTGATACCTCACCTCAGCTATGGGGTAGGTTAGTGATAGCGCAGCGTTAACTCCTTCATTCGTTGATCGCGGAAAATCCTTGGCTCCATCTTATCAGAGCCGGACCTCTAGTGGCCGTGGGGCATTAGGAAGTGAGTGTTGAGGTATAGCTTCTGTCGGTGAACTGTTGAACCGTTCAAGTGGTCAGTAATTATGAGCAACGTTTATTGTGTAAAAAAGAAAAAAAAAAAAGAAAAAAAAATTACCGCTAATTCTACATCGGGTAATAAATATACACGATATATGTGCGTGTCGCTGGTTTTATTGGGGAGAGTTCCCAGTCCGTTTTTCTTTATATATATATTATATGAATATATAGAAAATAAAAAAATAAAACCACAGACCATTTTTACCGATCAAAATTACAACCTGTGTACCTGAAACCCATGTCTTCCCATTTAATACCATTAATTTCTATACTGAATACACTTTCTGGCTTATTATAGTCGTTAATATTACAGATACTGTTGCGTGCTAGCTATGGGTAGGTTATTCCGAACCGAAACTATACCCACTGTACCTAGGGGGGGAGCCGTCTTTCCTCTAAATCACCTTATTTCATATTCAAACATAAATTATGCAGCGTACTATACTGGCCATTGTACACCGTGGGCTCCCACGCCGATTTTTGATCCGGACCTTAGAATCGGGGTAGTGGTAACGGCATTAGTCACTCACCCTTAGGTATATCGGGGGGATTGATATACCTGTTCCTCGTATCTGGAATAGAAAAACCGTATCTTCTTCTGCCTCTCTGGGTTCATTAAGAAAAATCGACGATTAGGTTTTTCAATATGAAAGATTCACGGTTTTTCGGAAGGGTGTTTTTTTCCCCGTCCTAATAGCCGATTTGAAAAACTTTCTGTTATTTCAATTCTAAAAAATTCATATCTCTTTACATTCTGAAAAATGGAGAGGAATTTTTTTTCAGGGATTTTCAGGCCTTCCGGGATTTGAGAATTCGGTACTTTATAACCCAGGCCCGAAAAATCGAGAAATAAATAAGAGTGGGTGTATGAAATGAAGGAAGTCTCGAGCGTAGCTCCTAGAGGCAGACTTGTCCGGGAGGCTAAACTAATTTGTTGGTTCTGCGAAGGGGCAAGGGAAACGGGGGATTTCGGGGGTGTACCAGGAGGGTCAGGAGAAACGCGTTTGGAGAGAGGGTGCTCGAAATTGGTGGGGGATTTTGGTGGCCAAATTCCAAGTGACCATGGGCCACCCTCTACGTCCCTTTCCCTTTCCGGCTCTCCCTCCTAGCCACCCGTTTCCTCGAGCCCTCGTTCTCTCTCTGTCATTTCGAAGCGGGAAAAGAAAAGAGGGAAGAGGGTAGAGGGAAGAGGGAATAAGGGAGGGTGAGGAATTGTGAACTGGGGTAAAAATCTACTCCGCGGGCGCCGCGCGCGCGGAGTCCGAATTGGAAGGAGGACGGCGATAGTTTAGAACGAATGTGGAAGTATGAGCTTCTCTGCAGGGGCGCGACGCCGCACCGCGACGCTCTATCTCTCTCTGTGTCCCTCTATATCTTCAATGTGTGCACGTAGGGTGCGCGCGCGATTTAGGAGGGAACGGGGAGCGGAGTGAAGTAGCCGAGGGTTTGATGAAGGGAGAAAGTGAACAGTGATGGGTTGCCCTCAAAAACTACCCGCGTCTTTCACCCGAAGGAAAACTTCCCTTCTTAGCCAATTCTTCGCCAACATCCTTATTCCTATTCTCTCATCAGTCGGCGTCCTGTCTGAGTCTATTTTCCTCTATTCTTTTCGAATTTTCATACTTTTTGATTTTTCCCTTCCTCACATCCGATTCACCAAAACTTCTCCATTCCAAAAACCCGACATTCTCTCTAATTATTTCGCGTCCAAAGCCCCGAGAGAAAAAAAAAAAAAATAAAAAACTAAAAAATTTAAAAAATTAAAAAATCCCCCGATCAAATTTCTTTCATAAATTAAAAAACTAAAAATGAAAAAGCTCCCACTATTCCCTGGCTCGTGCCATTCCTGGTTCTTGCGGCTCGTGGGGGTAGTTCCTACGCTAGCCTCGCTCGCGTAAGATCGGTGGGGGTTGCGGGGGCGTAGAGGGACGTTGCGGGGTGAGGGGAGGTAGAATTAGTGGACGGCCTGGCGGACAATGTGGGGATACTTTCTCATATCAAGTATGGCCGCTATCGTGGCATGATGGCCAAAACAATTGTAAGTAGCCGCTGTTAAAAAATGGTTTTTTTTTTTTTTTGGTTTATTTTTTTTTTACAAATTTTTTTTGTTGTTTTTTTTGTTCTACTTTTTTACGTACAATTTTTGGATTTTTTTTCTTGCTTCCGGTTTCTTTTTTTTCTCTTGTTTTCTATTATTTTCGTTTTTCCACTTCCACTTCGGAAATATACAGTCTTCTCTCCGTTTAATCCTATCTGTAACATCTTCTTTCATCAACGATCATACATTTCCTTTATTTATACAGTTTTTGTTATTACTGTATTAATTTTTCTACACCACACGTGTGCGACCTGATAGATACACGTATCTCCTCCTCTCTCGCTCTCGCTTTTCATTTCTCTCTACGTTTCTTCCTCATTTTTTCACTTATTTTCCCTTTTTTCTTATTCCTCACTTGACCACTTTTTTCACTTTGCTGTATTGTGTTTTTCAATTTCTATTTTTCTTCTCGTTGTACCGTACATCTGTATATGTGGTTTTTTTTCTTCACATCGGTGCATGTGCTCTGTCGTCCTGCTGTACATATATAAGTATACAAATTGTGTGCTCCACTCCCCCAACCCTTGGCAAGAAGATTTTTGTTTCTTTTTTCCGATCTATCCAAACACACGTGATTCAATGTGAAAATTTAGAAATAAAATTTAAACAAGGAGAGAAACCGATCCGATCCGATAAGACGACGATTCTAATAATACAAATCTTAAAACCAATTAATATCTACGTATATTATTTAAACAGTTTTGCATTAAAATGAATCATAAAATGAAATGAAAAAAACAATGAAAAAATAACAAGTGCCTGGATGAAATTTTTTTGGAATCATGTTAATCAAAAATTTGCGTCGTTCTTCATTTCTTCGTTTACTATTTAATAAAACGTGGTAAAGTGCAGGTGTTCAGTCGTGAATTGTGAGTTTTGATCAACCGAAGCGTTAATTATGGTTCAATTAAAAGAAACTATGGTTTAGCTAAGAACTGGTAATCACGTTCTGTTTCCTAAATTCATACATTATTTTTTTTTTTTTTTTTTTTTATAACATTTATTCTCGAGTCATATAATTGTATACAGATTTCTCTGTGCAACGATTTTTCATAGGTTCTTGAATTTCAATAATTTCAAAACTCTATTCGAACAATTTTCTAATAACTGAATTACAGCCTCATTAGCCATCGTCACGAATTTATTCAATTATCAAACTTGAAAGAAAGGAAAGAAAAAAAGAAAAACTGAAAAAGTGGTGAATAAAGTAAAAAGAAAGAAAATAAAACCGTGCGAAGTTTAATTATTTCATAATTATTCCGTAATTCAGAAATCGATCTAAATTGTAAAAAAATAAAACCGCGAAGTTGAAAGTGTAATCGCGAGTGTCCGTTGCCGACGTCATATACCATTAAATCGATTGACATCAGGGGGTGTTTTCTTTCTTGCTCTCTGAATAAAATAAAGAGAAAAATGGAAAAAAAAGAAAATTAATCGTTTTTTAAATAATTAATTATATACAGCACTGTCTTGTTTTTTTTCTTTCGTTTCTATCTTTTCCCATATGAAATGTGTGGTGGCTATCGTTGAATTTTCTTTTTGTTTTTCTTGCAATTATAAAACCATAGCCGATCATCTTGATTCGGCGTGATTAAAAATCGCGAATGAATATTTTTTTATTATACAACCGGAAAAAAGGAGAAAAAAAATCTCTCTTCTCGCAACGCAACCCTTCTGCAACTTATTCCTCTCGGGCGAGCTTTGCCGGGCAAGAGTTCCCAAGCCAGACTGTGTGTTCCCTGGTTAGGGGCCTCCCGCCACTAGGCGTCTTTTGCATGTGAACGCGACACGTGGGTTCATCTGACGCGGCGCCGTGCGCAGATCACGCCAAAAACTACCCTTATCTGTCTCACCGATCCTCAACCCCCTTTTAGTTACACCTGATATAAACAAACGCGATGCAGACACTGTGAAAATATACATCCAAGCCTAGGATGGGTTCATATCTGAGATTCATATGGAGTTTTCATCGTTTTTCAGAAAAGTAGAAAAAATGACAAAAAAAAAAATGATCCAAAGACAGGAAAAAATGTTCTTCTCTTCTTCTAATTTTCATTATACTTTTTCTTCAGGTCTAAGTTGACGAAAAATTTTCCTTTCTTCAGAATGAACTATATATATATATGTATGATATTAATTACATATATATATATATATAATAATTTCACAAGGCACAAAGTTTGTTATAACTTTCTCTATACTCGGTATTAATAAGCCAACTTTTCTCTTCTTCTTCTTCAATTTTTTTCATTTTTTTTTTCATATTTTCATTTTTTTTTTCTATTTCATTCTTTTTCTTTCCTTTTGCTCCATCTTCACCTCCACCTCCACCTCCACCTCCACCTCCACCTCCTTCCCCGAGCTCGAGCTAACGAACGAAATTAATTTGGTAACGATTTTCTGAGAAAGAAGGAAAATAAAATTGGGGTGAGAGAGAAAGAGAGAGAGAAAGGAATTTGGGGGGTGACCAACCGGGAATGCTTTTAGAAAGGGCGTGGCGTAGGTACGTGGCACGACGAGCTTTTATTTTTATATTTTTGAGTTTTTTTTTTTCATTTTCATCATTTTTCATAAACTTTTTTATCCGGACGAATTTTTGAAATTCACCAAAAATAAAGATCCCGAATTTTATATAATACCACCGAGTAACAGTTTTCAGAAAGTGCATTTCCCCGGAAGTTTAGATATAGCTGAATTTCAAAAAATATTTGAAAGACGTTCAAAATTCCGATAGCTAAGTATCCGGAAGGCGAAAACTCCGAAATTTGAAATTCACGCATGTATTCATTCAGTGTTTAATAACTAGGGTTGTATTGATCGTATCGAGTCCAATATAAGTATATGGTCGAATTATAGTCATCTTGAGATTTTACTTTTTAAAAAACAAGAAAAGGAAAAGTTCAAAAACATTTTTTGTCTCTCAGATCCTAAGAAATAGAGACAGAAATAAAATGATCGAATCTTCGATCTTTCCGTATTCAGATTTTTCAGAATTTCAATCTTTTAGAGTTTGATAAAAAAAGAAAATGTAGCGTTAAAAGAGAAACTATAAATCCTAACTACGATTTCAATAGAATAGGTAAAAGAGAAATAATTTCACGTCACGAAAACGGTTCAATATCGCGTATCTCGAATCTAGGCATAATGAATACATAGAATTCGTCAGAATCGTATAGAAGGCCTGACCAATATCACTCGGTCAATCCGATTGTCCGTTCTCGATCCGAATTTCAGGTTCTGAGGGGGTGGGTTCATTCCGCGTTGCTATAGTTTCAAATACTCTATACCTATGCGTATAATACATACATACATACATACATACACACACATATATATATATATATAGTGCGGGTGGTGTAAGGTTTGGAGTGGTTAGCGAGGGGCGCTCCAGGATATACTCTAGAGTCTAGGAGGCCTGAAACCTGCAGGAGTAAAGAGGAGGAAGAGAGGAGAAAGAGAGAGAGAGAGCGAGAGAGAACCAAGGGGACCTTTTTCGAGCGGAGGGGTTTACAGGGCTGGCATGACGATATTTGTCTTGTTTACGGGAAGACGAATGCGCGTGTGCCGGGAGCCCAAGTGCGTCCAGCACCGATCAATAGGCCTCAGCCTAAACTCCACATGGCCCTTCATTCCACGCACCAACACAATCGGACAATTTTAGTGGGTTTTAGAATTTTTTTTTTTCCTTTTTTTTTTCCTCCCATTTTCCACATCTTATTCCCTGATTTGAACGATTTCATCAATCACGGTCGAAACGGGGATACCTCCGACTCCCCTGTGCCAATTTAAAAAAAAATTTCAAATTCTAGACTCACGTTCGTCACACGCGTAAGAAACAAGCAGCCAGTAGTAGGTATAGACTATACGACGTGGAGAAATTTGATACCATGAAATTAGGATAGAATATTGATCGAGGAATTTCTTTAGGAAGAAAATTTAATGATAGGTATAGGAACTTCGAAATACCTGGACAAGACGATACGGCTTTGAATAGATATGCAATTATATCGATGTATGTACTCGATGCTGACCACGAAGTTCTACTTTATTCGATATCTACACGTCGGATTTACATAGTCGTTCTTTACTCGTGAGGAGGTAAGAAATTTACCTTTATAATCAAAGATGCAAATCTTCTGCAGACAGAAAATGACACCAATTTATCAGTCCATATATTTCCCGGCGTATTGTCTCACCCTTAACCGAAATTATCCGATTTTTAATGTTCTAAGCTTCGACGTATCAAATTTTCACCCCCGATACTAAACGTCAGTGAGTTGTCATCTAGCTGTCAAATTGAGGTATACGTATACATACATAGGCTGGAGGGTTGGAAAGAGGTGAGAGGGTGGAGGGTGGCGGGTGGCGGTTCGAAGAGGAAGTGTATCGGCAGGGATGATGAGGTGGGGGAGTGAATAGGGGTAGAAATAAGGTAAAGAAAGGGAGGGGGGGTTGGGATATGGACACGCATTACATCGTAAATCTACGGAATTACGAACTTTCAGCCGAAGCTCGTTCGACGTTTTCATTTCATTTGCCGGGTCTTTCTCCTCTTTTGTTTCCCTCGTTTCGTTGCTGCTGTTGCGGGGGACCGAAACTCCCGTTTCCTTTCTCTTTTTCTCCTTTTCTGTTTTTCCTCTCTTCTCTTTTTCTATTTTTCTCCTTTTCTCTTTTTCTCTTTTTCTCTTGCTGGTCCCTCGTCCACCCCCTAACGCACCCCGTCGGCGTCGCGGGGGAGTAGAGTCGTATATAATATCGAGGCGACGGTATTTTGTTATGAAGGAAAGGAGGAAGGTCGGTCTGCACCGGCGAGTAGGGACGCCGCCGGCTATCGCCGAGCCTTCGCCGAGCCTCGCCTTGCCACCCCCGCATCCCTCCGATTTGCGATGGGCAAAGGAAACGGAAAAAAGTGGAAATGCCGGAGGGGGCGGCGGGGATCGACGGAGCCCAGAGTTCGAAAGAGAAATAAAGAAAGAACGGAATCGGCCGATATTTGGTAAAATAATGGCCGACAGCCGCTCTGATAATTAGGACGAATCGATAACCTCCCTTCTTCAAACCCACGCTCACCCCTTAGGACCCGGTAGTACCTCACAGAGAGATTTACTTCCTGAGGACACTTTTACTCACCTTTTCTCTACAGCAATTTATTTAGTTTTTCCCATTCAATGAACGATTATTAAGGAATTCTTTACACCCCTAAGGTCATCCCCTTACGAAATTCTTGATTGTCAAATTCTGAGATGGAACAAATCTCACCAATTTTATTCACAACGAAACCAATGTAATAATGAACCGAACAGAAGAGATTTCGAACGGTTAAAGAAGCTGAGGAGAAAAGAGGGTGAAATTAAAGCCGAAGAAATGGAATAGGGGAAGGAAAGAAATAAGAATGGGACAAGTTATTTGCGCATAATTATTATTCTTCTTCTTCTTTTTTCTTCTTTTGCTTCTTCTCATTCCAGTTTCGAATAGTTGTTTGCGTAAGAAAAATTGTCTAGGCCGCGGCGGACGGATTGTGTGTCTGACAGACGTGCAGAGAAGCAGGGGGGGGGGGGTTTGGGGTTGTTATCGAAAGGTGTGTATAAAAGCGAGGTGGTAGGTGAAAAATAGGAATTATAGTTGCGACAGAGAAGATGAGAAAAATAGAAGAAGAGGTGGAGGAGTAGGAGAATGGGTTACTCTCGAAAACGACCAACTTGTTTGTCACATTTACCCTTTCATCGTTCCAGCCCCTACAGACCCCTGCACCCCGTTTCCCCCCCTGAAAATCCTACGGCTATTCTCTCCGCTATTAAATGCATTGAATTCTCCAAATTTTGGGAAAACGTTATACACAACCCTACTGTCGGATCAGACCCACCGAACCAACCAGCATACGGGCTTGTTTACGAATATTTTTGGAAAATCTGTCGCCAGTTGCGCAAACCTCGCGCTCCGCTGCACCTGGTACGTAGTAAATTTTTTCCCCAAAATTTTTGGCAACCCTCTTCCCGGTCGGGTCAGGATTTAATCTAGTTTCTATAGGAAACGGGTATCGATTGTATAATTTCGACAAAAAAACAAAAAAAAAAAAATGAAGTTTCCACATATTCGTTGCAGGGTGAAATCGAATCGCTAGGTCTCTAAAAATTATCGGAATCAACCCCATGCCTGGCTTTCTGATTCCCGTATAATGTACCACTTCGAGTCGCTGATTGACCAGACCTCAACGTGGACGTAGATATTTATTAGAAAAATGAAAAAGGTCTGAGAATATTCGGTGCTTCGTGTAGTTGCATAAATTAGTTTAACGCATTGGGGCGAAATGATCATTGACAAAAGTTTTCGGAAAAACGCATACAAATGATCGGCCAGCATATAAGGGCAGGGAAGGGAGAGGGGGGTAGGGCATAGAAATTGGGGATTCGACCCTTATTTCTACTGCTGAAGGTAAGGGGAATAGAGGGGGGGGTGATAAATTCTACAACATTGGGAAAAACCTTGGCAAAGGCGTTGCTGGATTCATAACCAGCCAACCAGCCACCGAACTTGCCACACCACACATGGTTCTGTCAAGCATGTATCTTCAACACACGTGACATACTATCCTGGCACGGTGACCTTTCGCACGCGATTCCTCACCCACATGTCTGTGCGTGTGCTTGTCTTTTTCGCTTTAGCACCGTTGAGTAATAAACACAGCATATAACACCTCTACTCGCGGATATCTTAGTTACCCCGAAACTGTACAAAAGTGTAAAGAATGAATGAACGCCGAGAAGTCCGGAGACGAAACACATACGTGGATACGTGACGAACTCGTTTTTTTTTTTTTTTTTTTTTGTGCAAAAGTGATGGGAGTGAGATTTAATTCGGTGAAAAAAGAAAACTATGCATATACAAGGGTGTATGACGACAGTGAGGAATTATTAAGGGCGAATATATATTTTCAACCCTGGTTTATTGGGGGTAAGTCTATGTCTATTCGTCCAAGTGTCACAGTGATAGATCTCCTCGATATCATTTTTTCCTCTTCATCCCCTTCTTCGTCATCTTCTTTTTTCTTTGAATTAATTGAGGAATAAAAACGTCTGCGAAATCTAATGTGAGTTCCTTTTTCTAATCCGTAAATTTAGTTTCATATATTTATCCAAGAGTTAGAATCTTGACCATTGAAAATGACGGACTGAGCTTATCGCTTATAATCATGAATCGATTCAGTTTGACAAACGTAGGTGAGTACACGATGAATCGATGTTCACTCACTCTGTGTCCACCGAATATACCGAGCAGTTATCTCCTTCTCTCCTTCTCTACTTCTCTCTCACCTTCGTTGGTTGGTTTCACCGCTGGCGTTAACAAGATTGACAATCTGGCATTTTTCACGATTTAACGATGGAACTAGTGGACATAGTGTGGAAATGGTAGTCCGCGTTGTGCTGCAACATAATATTGCTTACCTGTCAGAATCAGAGATGTGACATTCGAGGCTTCGTAACGACTGCGATGGGAGTGAAAAAGCGATCAATTTAGTTCTTTGTCATTCGTATTTTTCAACCTTTAGAAAGTATAATATAATTCGATGTTAGGTATGATAAGAAAAGCTAAGAATCTGTATGCTAAATCAAAATTTAATTAGCATATTTTTAATCAAAGGAAACGTCAGCGTCAAGAAAAAAGAAAGTTTTTCTATTTTTTTCCACCCCTCGAAGTATTTTCTTTTACTCACGCGAGAATTATCAGTTCTTACATCGATATACAGATTGCCTCTATTAAAATTCAAATCAACTTTTGATTAGTGTGACTCGGTGTATGAAAAGAAAAGGAAATGAAATTTCGTGTATAATAAGAAAGAGAAAAGCCCCGAGCACCAAATGTCAATGTCGTTAAAACTTTTCACGAATGTCAGTCAGAATGCGATAGAGTGCGGGTGGATGTTTATGTATAGATAAAGATAAAGATACCTATATATGTATATGTAATATATATATATGAGTCATGTGTCCATTCGTTTTCCCCCCCAAGCTTCATTTTCGACCTTCTCTGTCCACTGCCTTTGCTTTTCTCCTTCGTCCTGTACTACCTCGGGATGAAATACTTGTTAGGGTCCCTTTGTGGGCGGATATCTAATATATATATGTATATACCTATATGTGGCTCAAAGCTTTACTCACTGGCTCGAATCATCATAAGATTATAAACGAAAGCCTTGTCCTCGTCTATCATCTATTCAATGTATCCTTCTCTTTTCGTTTCATTATGCCATATCTTAGAAAAATTCGCCCCTCATATGTACCTGTACTTGTTAATTGGCAATGCGGTTAGTTGAAGAAAGGACCGTGTCCATCCGAGTTTCTGAAATCGCGTAACAAAGTGAGGAGTGTGTAGGGACGTAGAGGTATAATTTAGTATGCTATCGGCTGACTCATTGGCAACCAGGCCTGACCACCCCTTGTAGCCGGTGCAGAGTCTGGGAATCTCGGCTAAATTTCTGTCTCCCTAATCTGTGAGCAGTGTATGTAATGTGATAATGAATGAAACGAACGCTTCTGATCCACAGACTGGCGGTTTTTGAAGGCCATCGTGGCCTCGCATGAGAAGCAGGTGTAAGGGCGGCGCAGCTAGACACGGGTATGGCGTCGACGATAGCACGAGGTCCGATACTTCCGGAATCCGGTGACGGGGATAGCGATGTATCAAGCGGCGAGGACAGAGAGACGCTGAAACGTCCCCATGGCGAGACGGATACAGCCGGTGGAAAAAAGCGTAGAAAACAATCGACGCCGGTTAGATTTCCGGCATCGCTTATCGCCGATGATCGAGAAGAAGAAGAAGAGGACGAAGAGGAAGGCGAAGAGTCAGAGGAAGACGTAACGGCGGTAGAAGACAGCGAAGGTAAGCCCTGCACCGTCGAACGGATCCACCAGACGTCAAAGGACGAAAATTTGAATAACGAATTCCGCTGCCAATATTGTAGTCAATTGTTTGATAGCAAACAAGTACTTAATCACCACATTAACAGCGAACATAATCTGTCCGGTATATCGAGGCAGAGTCTACAGCGGTCGCCGGTTCACTCTCATATTAGCATTAAACAGGAGTTGAATACACATCAGGATACAGCCGAAAGTCCTGTCAATCTATCCGGTATAGGTATAAAGAGTTTCGCCGCGACATGGCTTTCGGGACATGTCCAATCCCAGTCGCAAACTATACAATTGCAATCCCAAACCGATGAATGGCCTCCTTCCGGTTCGGCCGGTTCCTTATCCTCGATTTCTAACCATCTTCAAGCCTTGCCTTTCCCCGGTGCATTGGCGCAGTATCTTCCATTGCCGAACTTCTCGCTGGGAGATTCGAGCCAGGTTGGCAACAGGCCGCCGATAGGTCCGGCACCAGTTAGGATATTCAATCCAGACGCGTACTGCGATTTGTGTAATAAAGAATTTTGCAATAAGTATTTCCTCAAGACCCACAAGGCGAACAAACATGGTATATACGTTGATACTCCCGGGCAAACAGTCGGGGAATCGGGTTTCACCGGGCCACCATATCCGGGAGCTTTTTTGACCGGCGGTATGAAAATTGAGCCGCAACAAACGCCGCAGCAACAACCGTTGAAATTGGAACCACCGAACGTCGGTGTTCCTACTGGACCCTTACTGCAAGCACCGCTGCCTCTAAACTCCGTCTGTGACCTGTGTCAGAAACGATTTAAGAACGACGAATCCGTGAGGAAACACAAGCAGAAAGTCCATAACGGGGATCCTAACGATCCGGATACTCAAATGCTGCCGCCTCACGCCAACGACGATGACAAAGAGACTTCTCATCACAGCCTAAGCCCTGGTGCAATGGAAGCTCTCTTCAAACAGGAGTTCGGAGTCGAACAGGAGGACACATCGTTCATGCCTGCACCGAGACATCTATCTCCGCAATCTGTACAGCAGGCGAGAGATTCGGGGTTCAATGTCGACCGGCTTAGGAGACTGGGAGTAATAAATCCCGAAGCATTTTGCGAGATCTGTTGCAAAGAGTATTGCAACAAGTATTTTCTTCGGACGCATAAGATGAAGAGACATGGAATAGTCGTTCACGATAATGAGAAGTCACCTAGTAATCCGGGCGCCGCTGCGGCATGGCATCACGTACAGACTAGCCCCTTGAATCTTATCGTAGGAGAGACCAGTGCCAATAGTTCAGAGTCCGGTGATCGTCCCGGTGAAGATTACGAGTGCAAACCATGCGGGATTAGGTTTCAAACTGTGGGACTGCACCAGGCACATAGACAAAAGATACACGAAGCGGAGGAACAGGACGTCTCGCCAAAGCCGGAGAATGAGGATGCGACTGACCAAAGGGCTGACTCCATCAGCGAAGATCTCCAGAAATTGCAAACGATGATTTTGCAGCTGAACGGTTTGGAGTCGGGGCGAGGAGCGCCATGTCCGATTTGCGGAAAAGATTACGACACTCGGCAGGCCCTCAGAAGCCATATGGCCATGGAACACGGTGCTGTCGTCGACGATACCGTCTCGTCGCCTTTGCAAGGTACAGAAAAATCGCCAACCCCAAGCAGCGGCTCTTTGACCTGCACGTTTTGCGAAAAGGAATTCTCCGGGCAGGAAGCCCTGAGGAAACACGTCGCCGAGGATCACCAACCGTCGACACCAACGCCGAGCGTTATTCCAGCCGTTGCCGTTACGACGCCTATCACCCCGACTACACCGACCGCTCAACCCCAGGAACGAAGAGCGTCTATTTCTATGACACCGACGTCTAGCTACTGTGAAATTTGCAACAAGGAATTGTGCAACAAGTATTTTATGAAAACACACATGCAGAGAATGCACGGTATCGAGATAGAGAACGGTGCACAGATCGGTGGTGTGATATGCAACATATGCAACAAGGAATTGTGCAGCAAGTACTTCCTTCGCGTTCACAAACACAACACCCATGGGATTATCGAAGAAGGAACGACCACGACGACCACCAGTAGCTCAGCTAAACAGGCTGATAACGATACGACGAGCAGCGAAGATCCGGCCCTGAAACCCGAGCAATTAAGCGACTTGACTCATCGCTACTACGCCTACTTCACGGAAGTCTGTCCGATTTGCAACAGGAGATTCAGGAGCACGAAGTGGCTGAAGGCACATCTTCTCAGTGATCATGGTAAGGCGGGAATCGACAAGTGGCGGGAATTGGAACAGCAATATCAGTCGGGACCGAGGAGTGGAAGGACGCCCGGACCCTCGCGAGGATCTTCGGTCCCGCACCAAAATCCCAGTTTAAAAATACCGAACGGTATTGAACTGAGCCAGCATCTCAAAACCGGAGACTATTCCGGGCTAGGTAATCAAGTACTCTCGACTTTATTCGGGTCCAGCGAAGATCAGCAATTAAAAAGCTACAGGTGCTCGTATTGCACATTCACTACTCCTGTCCTAGCGTTTCTATTCGTTCACGAAAGGTCGCACACTAGTCCGCAGAGCGGTACGAGCATAGAAACCGATAGAAATTTACAATGTCCCGTTTGTCTCCAAGGATTTTCTCAGCCGGAATTACTACAGCATCATTTACTAACCCAGCATCAATTCCCGGGTATAATATCGCCGTTTCAACCCCATTTACAGATAAATAGTTCGAGGGCTGAGTCCTCGTCTGAAAAGGACAGCGAGTCTAAGGATCGCACAGACCTCGATGATTCGAAACAGACGAGCCCTCACGCCTCGGTTCAAAACGTTTCGTTTAATGATGGTCAAAAATTGCAAAGACCAGCCGAGGACGCAACTGCTGTTCAAGTCACACCCCAGGGTGCTTACAAGTGTGCACAGTGCGGTTATGCAACACCAAATTTGAACCGTATAAAAAAACATATAAGGAAGGATCACAGGAGTGCGGGTAACGAGCCGCAGGATAGTGGCGTTATAACTGCAGAATTGACACGTACCCTTAGGGAGGTTGCCAACAAACACAAGATTCCCGCTAGTTATGCAATGCCACAGGATCTTAATTCGAATCCTGATAAAACTATAATGCAACAGTTCCTTATCGAAGAGTGCAGCGAGGCGGTTCATGGTGGTCCGGATACGAATACGGAGAAAAAATTTGGACCAGCTTTTGTATATCTGCCAGTAAGGACGCGGATCAATGCTCCTTTGTCCGCATCCTTTAATCTAAGTCCTACCTGAAATAAAATCAATGATAAAAAACAGTTCCTAAAACTACTAGTCGCGATCATATTTTGGATAAATTTTTTATTGTCAATGTTCGATGCAGTTTTATTCATTTCACATTTCTATGTATATAACTATTATATACCTGAATGTCTTTTTTGGGGTATATTCGTATGCATTGAAAAAAACAAAAAAAAATATATATATATATATACACATATACGGCGAGTGAACCGCAACCGCTGATGGCAAAAATAAACAAAAAAGTATAAATGAATAGATAAATAAAAAGAACAAATAAAGAAAAAGAGAAAAAAAATTACAAAAAGACAAAAAAATGAAAAAGTAGGAATATAAACTTGCAACAAAAGATATTTTTTTAACGAAACAAAGACTTTTTATATGCACCTGTGATTTTAAGTTCCTTCTTATAATTAATATATTCGTATAATTGTAACAAATCTTCTTTTTCTTCTTCTTCTTCTTCTCCTTACTTGTTGACGATGTAATGACCAGGAGAAGGAAGAGGAAGAGCTTCGTTTGATTATATGAATTATTGCGTGACAGAATATACACATACTACGTGTTAATAATAATAATAAATAATATACCATAGACTGTATATCCTTATACATACATTAGAAGAGGTGAAGAACAAGTTTTTTTTTTTTTTCCTTTTTTTTTTTTCTTTTCTCAATTTTATTTTATTCGCGGAGGCAGTTTACGGAAACCGTTTTGGTTTCGAATACTAATATAATACTATAACGAAGGAAAGAAAGAAGGAATGAAGAAATTGAAGAAAAAAGAAAGAAAAAAGAAAAAAAATAGTACGAGACGCGTTTAGAAACCACGTTGTTATAGGTATATAATATAATCGTGATGTTATTATTGTAAATATTAATTAATCATAATTAATATATATATAAAAAGATAAAAGTAAAATTAAAAATAAATAAAATAAACAAATGGGTGATTAACAAAGTTCCTATTTTAAACGCGACGGGTATACTATACCATAAACGGTTTCAACTGTCCCGCGCTATCGCCGCCGTCGTTACTATAACTATAATTATAATTAAGAAGACTAAAGATAAAATTTAGAAAAAAAAAAAGGAAAAATCAAAAAAAAAAAAGTAATGGAAACTTTTCAACGGATAAAAAAAAGAAAAAGAAGTTGCCGCACGATTTTTGTGTTCGCTGTAATAATCCTCGCGTTATTATATACATACATACATACATACATACATACATACTATATATTCTTTCATTATACAATATTATTATTATAGCTTTTCAATATTTCCAATGCTCAACGCAACATATGACTTACATTACTTACATTACATTACTCACATTATTTAATTAATTAATTGATTAATTAAATGAATAATTAGGTATACCTAATGAATGCGATTTTCTAACTTATTATGTACCAATAATCTTTATCGGTACGAATATATGGTATGCTATATACGTCTCTTATACTCTCAGATTCAAAGATATATTGATTAAAATTCGTATGTATAAATATGAATACATACGCGCGATCGTCTTGTTAATATTATTATTATATCATTTCACTAATTCATACATATAATATAACTAAGTCAATATTTTAACAAAGAAAAGAAACGAAAAAAAAATAGATAGGTGACTTTATGATGGTAACTCTATGAGAATGAGAAAGATAAAAAAAACCATTTGTATCGTGGATGAATTTATTGAAAAAATCGCGTTATTTTTCTCGTTTTTATTTATTTTTTTCTTATTCCTTTTCTACGATCGAGCTAGTCAAAAATTTTATGCCTATGATATATAGAAACAGGATGAAAGAAACGAAATGAATAAAATATTAAGATTAATTTTTTTCGACTTATGATATTCTGAAAATACATATGAAACGCTATCAAAGAAATTACAAGAAAAGAGATGAAAAAAAGATAATAAATACTATTACAATTTATTATAAATATTATTATTACTATCATTATTATCGTCTATAATATCGATCGACTCATGAGCTATTCAAATAATAATAATAAAATAATGAAATATTTAACTATACATACATTACATTACATTACATTACATACATAAATACATAATAATAATGATAATAATAATTGAAAATGAAATAACAAATAAAGAAAACACAACTCAGGGTGAAACACAGTATAACTCGAAACCAAAAGTACAATCATAATATATAATAATACCTATACACAGCCAACAATGCGATGATATAGATAAAAAAATAAGTTTAAATTAAAGAAAAAAAACTAAAAAAGAGAGAAAATAAATTAAAGAACAAAATTAATGAATTATGGATATAATAGTTTAAAATATATTATATATAAAATAGTATCATATAAATAATAATAATAATAATAATAATGATACTCTTTCTTTTTTGTCTTCTGGTTTTTTTTTTCTTTTTTTTTCTTTTCCTATACATTATATAAATTTATATAATAATAATAATCCGTACTCACAGATGAAACATAAACTGATACTGAATAATATATAAATATATATATATATAAAACATAGAAGAAATAAATTTGACAAAAAAAAAACTGAAAAATAAAGAATAAGGAGAAGAAAAAAGTCCAAATGATCATACTTATATTATTAAATATATTAATATACAAATACAGTTTGACTTTGACCAAATTATGGGAAAGAGACAGAATGAAGAAATAAATGAAAAAACGAACAAAAAATGGAAAACAAAAAATATAATCAAATTATCGGAGATAACAGAAGAAGAGAGAAATTAAATTGAATGGATATTATATATATCTATAAATTATTTGAAAATTGACAAAAAAAATAAAAAACATCTAGTCGGATTATACAACATTTATCTAGATCGTAATCTAGTCTCTATATTACATACGTGAGGTAAATAATAATAATAATAATAATAATAATAATAATAATAATGATAATGATAATATTAATAATAAATGAGAACGTATAATATTGAAAAAAAGAATTAAAATTTAAGAGGATGATCGTTGTGAGCGCGGAGGGCATCAGAAACATATAGTTCCTTAAAAAAGCTGTTCATACTCGTGCCTTGCAGCTTTTGAAACTGAAATCAAAATTTTAGTAAGAAGAATACATAAAAAAAAAAAAATTAAAGTAACAAAAAAAAAAAAAAAGAATACTAATCGACACGCGATGTATAAATATATATGTATGTATATTTGAAACGCGGACTAATGATTCGCGATCGTATAAGTTGAAAAGAAAAACTCGAACTATGTATCCTCGATACATAGAGTGACATTTGTACAATAAATGAAGAAAACAACATAAAAAGAAGAAAAAAAAAAAGAACCTAATAATAATAATAATAATAATATAAATAATAATAACGAGAAAACTCGATCGTGATATATAATATACGAACAAGAATGCGAAAAAACTAAAAAATAATGGCTTCCTCCCCCGCTCATCATTCGAACTATATTTTACTATATGCAGAAATAGAAAAATCATTAATAATATATCTTAGGGAAACTTATGAGAGAGGAGAAAGGAAAAAAAAAATAGATAGAAAAGGGAAAATTTGTTTGTCTACCTCAGCAGACAAACAGACCAAGTTTCCATATACCTATACTAAAATATATATGTACCGTTCATTGAACCGATTGAATTATTCATCGTTCCAATTCGACGTTGGACGATCCGTACATAATATAATGTACAGATAATATATACTATACTATATAAGTATAGGTAAAAATTAAACAAATTATATCAACGAAAAAATCTTATTCATCAAAATTTGATGATAAGAAATTTTCTTTTCGAAAATCATACCGTTGAAAATCTGTCGATTTTTTTATTTTTATTTTTATGAAATGCATACCTACTACTAAGGTAAGGAGTGTAACAAGTTTGACATTTTTCGGAGCAATACTGCAATGGGAAGAAAAAGAGAGAGAGAAAAAAAAAATTAACCACCTACGTAATGTAACGAATCGTGTTTTTATTAAAATGGGAATATTCGGAGGTTTTGATGCAGTACGTACTTAAAATTCAGATAAAAACTTAGGGTTTTGGCTACATTTTTTGATTTTTTTTTACATATATATCAAAGAGCAGGGTGAAAATTATATGAGTAGGTTTTTACCCTCCGCAGCAGATATTATTTGATATCCGGTAAACCGCGTTATTTTTTTTTTTTTTTTATACATATATTTATATATATACATCCGTACATTATAATTATACAGTCGTAAACGCATGGTATAATAATAACTGACTAAACGACGACATACGGAACTCGGAACTATGAACGAGAATTGTGACGACGGGTGATTTCCCTGCGTTCAGTCATCATTTAAAAACCCGCGCACGAATATTATACAATCGTAGAAAAACGACTCGCTGGGGGTTTACAGAGTTTATTGCATACTGTATATACCATATTATAGGTCTGTTTGTCTGTTCAACATATGTTATATATATATTCCTTAATCAGTTTATCATTTAATAAAAAAAAAAATAATCAATCTAAAACTGAAATGACTTTTAGCGATTTTATTTCGAAAAACTAGCTACAGTTTGACCATATATAGTTTCTGATATGAAGTTCAACGACAATTTGGAGTTGAGCTTCAAATTTCAGAATATACCCAATTGTTTCTTTGATATTTGAAAAATTTGAAAAATTTTGTATTTTCCAAACCAACGACTTATACGTTGGGCAAATTGCATTTTGCATAAAATCTATGATAGATCGAGAGCGTATGAGGAGGGGAAGCCATTAATAAAGGTCCATTGAGAAGCGAGGCGATCCGCAATTTCGAGAATCTATTATTGTCGCGAATAAGTCCTGCGGAGAAATACTATATGTACACCTATATATATGTATGTATACATATAGCGTATATAGGTAGGCATTTCGTACCATCTAACGCATCTGTTCGTAGGTCCTGAGGTCAATTTCGTGACCTTAGCTCGGCCGCGTGCAAGTCCATTGTAAAAATGATCGTAGAGGGGAGTAAGATTTTTCGGGTAATGGAGAGAAAAAAAAAGAAGAAAAAAGAATTTGACTGCATTTTCGAATAAGGGGAGTTTTCCGTACACGCGTGTGTCCGAATCGCCTATTATTACTAGACTCGTGCTGAACCTCGAACCTTCTCCAACCTCGTCCTCCCTCTTACCCCCAAGCTCACGCGTATAACGCATATGCATATGCATATTATAGAAACGCATTGGGTTCGACGTTATACAATGATCGCAAATTCGACTATAGAATCTCCTTACCGGTCGAATCCCATGCAAATTCAATATACGTGGGGATGATTTTTAATTGCCACAAGAACTAAGCCCATTGTACGTTTAATGGGGACCGATGCACGTATATAAAGGCCATAAATATTAATTGTTATATCTATTGAATATTGATAATAAATATCGATGAGGGGATGGATTGTACGTATTCCTGCCTATACACGTAGACAGAAAAATATATACATACATGTATATATATTATGTATATAAAAATTCGCGGTTATAAGGGACGACGAGAGGACAAAAAAAAATAAATCATAAAATCAAAAAATAACAGAAATAAGATAAATGAGAAGAAAACCGTTATACCTAATTCGTTCGAATAATACTACGATAAAGTTTACGCGGAAAATTATTATACAGCCAGATATGTAAATTAGCCCTTTACTTTATCCCCAACCCCCGATGATTTATATAGTAAGAAATGAATGATAGGAAAAGATCGTATCTATTATAATATATAATATATGAACAACTTGCCTTCAGTAATTAGAAGAAAAAAAGATAAATGAAAGAAAAAAAAAAAAAACTATTAAACAAAATGAGCGCAAAATCAAAAGAAAACAAAAAAAACTAACGAGTAATCGAGATATATTATACCTATATACTTATAACGGAGGATAATAGAACTCTATATATTCTATTGATCACTGATGATGATTATTATGATTATGATTATGATTAATATATATTATATATAATATACAATATATTTATAGGATTATAGGCTAAGCGAATGAGATGAATGATGAATGAAAAAATGATATTTAATTATTTAAGTTAGTGTCTCTCGGTGGTAGAGAGTAAAACCTAATGACAAAAAAAGAAAAAAAAGAAAAGAAAAAAAGTACTCGGACAGATATAATACCTACATATATTAATTTATTAGTAGTATTTCTAGTCATTTTTTGAAACGGTTTACAATTCCTAATTAAGCTAGTCAAAGAAAATTAAATTATTAAATAAATAAATGAATAAATAAATAAACAAATGAATAGATAAATGAATAAATATTACTAACGCGGTAATGATTATTAAACAAAAAATAGAAAAAAATAGAAAAAAACAAGATAACTCTACACGTAAAGACCGAGATTTTGAAAAAAGAAAATTCGTACGTTATTTATTTATGCATATATACCTATATAAATTGGCAATAGTTATATATATATATATTTAATATTTGTAAATTTTAGTTATTTTTATTATTTCTGTTTTTAGTAGGTTTTTCTTTTATTAAAAAAAAAAAAATTCTCTTCTTTCTTCTCCCTCTCTCTCTTTTCTTTACTCCTTATTCAAGTATCCATACGTATTTTATATATATACCAAACATATATTATTACTATTATTATTATTATTATTATTATTATTATGTCTATGGTTTGTCCCAATAAAATTCATTACTTTGATTTCACCCCTGTTTACATAAATTTATTTTATTTCTTATTCTTCTTTTGCTTTTTCTTCTATTTTTTTTTTCTTTTTTTACTTTTTACGATACACCACCCAGCTATATCGAGTTACTACCTATATAGTATACATAATTATATATATATATATATATATATATATACACCTCATACCGGGGCACGTGCTCATACCCTCGATCAAGTTGCACGACCTATAACTATACATAAGGTATATATATATAATACGCGTTATGACAATATTAGAGAGAATAAAATTCAAAAATTTGACAAAACTATATCGACTATATACCGCGATATATGTCTAAATGTATTTTTTTTTTCCCCCGAGCGGAGATGACGGAGAGAGTCTAATTTTCAAATTTTATTCTTCGTTTCCGGTCTCCAACTCCCCCAACCCCTGAAATAAATCGCGAGTATCGAGGAAAAAAATGATTTTTCGGTGAATTATGGAATTGTAATTTTTCGAGGGATTGGGGGTGGTTACGGGGTGGTTTCCCTTGTCCGGCACGATGCGGTGGCGTATACAGCAGCAGCACAGTATGGCGACGAATGAGTAAATGACACAGAGCGCGACGACCCGCACCTCTCCCACCCCCCCCCCCCGAACTCTCAAACACAAACATAGAGAGAGACACCCCTGGGGGGTGAAATGGGGTGGGTCCACCCTCGACATGGGCATGTGTATAAAAATCAATAATATCTTGCGGCTTCCGCGAGAGAGTGAGAGAGAGAAAAAGAGAAAGAGAGAAACGCGAGGAAAGTGAAAGGCGCGAACGTTGAGAAACCAGAGTTAAGGGACGCGACAAGGGCGTATATATCCACCCACACAACCATAGATATATATTTATATGGGGCATTCCGCGACACTTCAGCTAATAAAGAAAAAAAAAAAAAAATCCTCCAAGTTACAACAAATCAGGCTGCTATATGATAGGAGGGGAGTCATGAGATTTTGAAATTTTTTCGAAATTTTTGTTGGTCGTAATACACAAGTTTTTTTTTTTTTTTTCTATACGGTAACGATTGATCGTAACGACAATTTGAAGTAAAACAAAAATCTGCAATTTTCAAGACCCCCAAGGATCAAATTTATTTAGATTTAACAAAAAAAGGATCCCGATGTTTTGTAAATTGTTGGAGATTTGTTGTTTTTTTTTTGTTTTTAGTTGCTGAAATGACGCGAAATGCCCCATATATAATATATGTGTGTATGTGTGTGTATATGTAAGGGAAGAAGCGAACATTTTGGGGCAAACCACCCACTTCCACTTCACGCCACATTCCGTACATACATACATTACCTATATAACTATATGTGTATATACGAGAAATCGTTGTACGTTATTGGCAAGTTTTTAATTAAAAAATAAACCTTCCCTTACTTCTTCACAACCCCAAGCCCCCCGATCCTTCCTTCTTTCTTCTTCTTCTTCTTCTTCTTCTTTTGGTATATAACGTCCAGAATCGCGTACGAGACTCAAGAACCCTTCGCGAGGGTCTAATATCTTGCGTTTTATGTTGCCAAAAAGAGTTCGCGGGGACAGCGACAAGGGGTGGAAACGGGGTTGGGGGTTGGGGGCAGTGGGGCACCAGGGTTGTAGCAGCTAGCGAAATATTACGACGCTTTTTCGAGGGACTATACATACATACATACATACATATAGGTTTATATAAAATACATACACACGTCATCGGGGTGGTAAAAAGCGAAAATGAGAGAAGAAAAGAAAGAAAAAAACTCTCCCACGCTTCGAGGAAATGTACTGAAAAGGAACTGATTGTAAGATCACCGATTAATATACCTAAGAATTTGGAATAATTTGAAAAACAGGAAAACAAGAAAGAAAAAAAAGAATACATATATTTATACACTAGGTACGAACAATACAGGCGTTTTATATACTCTATGCGTATCTTGTCTGGTCCGCGAAGGGTGTTTCTTTTTTTTTCCGATTTTCTTCATTACATCGCGAAACAGTCTGATAAGAGAAATTTATAAATCTATCCCATTGGGGTGTCGGGGTGAAAAGAATTCGAGAGACGGAAGCAAAAGCGTACCTATACCTATATAGAAGAATATGAGAATGAGAGAGAGAGAGAGGGATGAAGGGTGGAAAATTCTGAATTTCGGGAATTCGGTCGTTATTGTCATTTGGTATAGAGAAAGAAAGGGAGAAAGAGGGAGATGAGGGTGTAGAGACCTGTCTCATGTCTCCTTCTTCCCTTTTCCCTTCAACTAAACTCTCCCTCCCATACACCCATCTCTTCTTTCTTGTTATTAATCAAGGAACACATAAAGGGCTACTACTATACCTACGCTAACCCACGTTGTATATATATTTATATATATATATATATATACACGAGGCTATAAGGTTCAGGGAGATATCGAACCGCAAAACTACCCCCACTTTCTTTATATTCTATATAAAAAAAAAAATATATATATATATATATAAGTATATCGTATATGTGCACCCAACCTGACTTATAACACTACTACCACCATACTACTTCCGTCCTGCACGCGCGCGACACCGTATAACCCCGCCTCGTAGAAGTGGATTGCAATTATCAAAGTCTATCCTCTCGAACCAACCCACCCACCCCATTTCATCCCCGTTCATCGTCAAGCCCCGAAAAACTCTGTTACCAGCCTATATACCTATACCTATACTATATATATATATATATATATATATTTATATACCTACTCGGAGGACAAGACGAACGAACCTTTACCCCATTTTTTTTTTTTTTTTTTTTCCTCACCCCCGAACCCCCACCCAGAACTCCTAGTCATCTTATACCAAGTTGGAAATTTCATCCTCTCGTAATAATTTTACCGTCTCTCCTTCCTTCCTTCCTTCCTTCTTCTTCTTCTTCACTCAATCCCACCCCTATTTCTCTGCCCCATCGCACAGACCAACCCCAACTACCCCAAGTATGAGGATTGGACTCTGATGACGTACCGCACGTCGTTTCTTAGCTGGATATTATGTGCATACATAGCAAAGAAGCTAAGGATATCGGTTCGAAGTTCCAAATTTTCAAACTTTATTCCGAAAAATTTCTAAAGCCAAAACAAATCCGTAAACAAATTTATTGAGAAAATTTTCGTAACCGTTTTCATCCAAGGTAATGAATTTCATTCGTATTTGGGCTGCTTTCCTAAAAATATTAATTTTTTCGATAAAAAAAAATTCGTCAAAGCCCATACAATTCTTCAACGATTATCGCACAGATTTTTTATTTTTCATTTTATTTCTTTTATTTTCTCATTGTGATAGAATGGTGACAAAAGGGGTTACAGGCTTATGGTGTGACAATACTGCATATACACAATACCTACGTACACAGTAGTTTCCGTAAATTTGGAAAATTGGTGAAAGAAAAATTTGGGGTTGTGGGGTTTGTAGTAAAAGCATATATATAGACAACCAACACGTGTGAAAAGATATTATTATTCTTACTATTGGTACATAAAGTACGATGAAATATAAGAGTATAAAAATAGTAACAGAAAGTTTTGCAACCCTTTATTTATTTTGCGATATCGTTATATATATATACCACTGAATACGTATGGTTCTTACTATTTCCACCCCATTCTTTCTCGTATGAAATTTTATGCCGATTTTGAATCTGTTTTTGGGGTGAAAAATAATTCTTCAGCTGCAGCGAGGGCACGCTTCCGCCTTTATACGTTGAATAGGTATACATACGATGATCGCCTCGATCCCTTCCTCCCCCCTACCCACCCCTTATCCCGATTTACACAATATTTTGGAAAATCTTTTATATTAAATTTCGGTGTTACTGCACCCTTCCTGTTCCTAGTCCTAGAAATGCTCGACGAACCGGGCTTACGACTAACGCGTGCCCGTTACCTATTGTAAATCTAATCGACAGATGTACGACCGATGAAAATAGATGAAAAAGAAAGAAGACGGAAAAAATGTGAAAAAACGCCTTTTTTTACAACAAAATGTATCGAAATCGTGAAATTAGGGTTAAGGGTGGGAAAAAAAAAAAAAAAAAAAATAGATATTCGAGAGAGAAGCCGGTGAATTAACATCTGCATTGTTAGATAGGGCTATCCGAGTGGAAGGGTGAAACGTAAAGCTATTACCCTTTTTTTTTTTTCTGCAAGGGCGGAAAAAAGAAAGGTAGGGATTCCTTTTTTTTTCTCTTTTTTTGCTAACAAATCGAAATATATCGGCAAATTTTTTCGATTTTTTTTTTCTACGGATTTAACGCGCGAATCATAGACACTGCAGTTATATATATATAACATCTGGTCGAAAATCCATCGGGCAGGTAAGGAAATTTTTTTATTTTTCATTATATTTTTATTTTGGGGTAGGGAAAAGTCAGAATGCAACTTGATCGTGGACGTTGATCGTGTAAAAATTATTATATATACATATATGTATGTATACTACGATATAATACATTAATTAGTGCACGCGGGCAAGAATTAAGCAAAAATGTTCCTATATATATATTTATATTTATATATATACATACAGTGTGTATATATATATGTATATAATATAATCACGTAAATAATACATAAGAGAAGAGTGAATGATATGAAATGAAATGAAGAAAGAAAAAAGTGAAAACCAAATATATTGCGAGAATACCTGAACCAAATTATATAAGTTCCTATATGATATACCCTGTGTTCCTAAATAGGTTTGGCTTTATTTTAAATACATAGTTTATAGTTGACAGTCAACATTTTCAATGCTAGTGCGCGATCCAGTCTAATCATTATTATCATTATTATTATTATTATTATTATTATATAGTAAATATGTTGAAAAAAAATGAAAATAAATTTAAAAAAAATTGAATAAAATAAGAAAATAATTATGACGAAGTACTAAACAAATTTTATTTGAAGAAATAGATAATGCACCGAAAAGAGAACATATATGTACTCTGACTTTAAACTGGGCTGGACCAAACAAAGATTTGACTTCGTCGTTTTTCATCGACGTTACTACTATACCATATAGGTATATAAAGGGAAAAAAATAAATAAAGAATCTGGTTAATCTGGAAAATTAAAGTGTTTGACAGAAAAAGTAAACGAAAGAAATCTAATCTATAGGCTATACCGACTCTGATAAAATCGAATATGGGTGAAGTGTATATCTACCTATAATGTGTATGTACATGTGTATATATTATATATATGTATATATACATACATACATATAAATATATATTTGTGTATGTAAATTTTAAGCACAAAAATCAAAATTAGATATTAAGCAGTGAAAATGTGTTGTTAAGATTATTATATTGATAGATTTAACTATTTAAGGGTATGTATAATGTTTTAGTAAGGTATTATAAATATTGATTGATTAATTAATCAAGTGAATAATTAATTAATTAATTAACACGTTTCATGATTCAGGGTCCCTTATAAGTTACTTTCTATATAAATATATAATATATAATATATAATATATTATAACATGTCATTTAATATGAGATGATAAATAAGTACAACTCTATGCCTGCATATAACCATACTCAAAAAATTGCAGGTAAATTATATATTATTGTAATTTTTTCAAATCAACGACTGGAGTGTTAATTATATTATTATATACAACAACAAAAAAATAGAAATAAAATAATAAAATAATATAAAATACGGTTTTTAATAACAATTTTATTAATTATATAGTATATGAAAAAAAGACAGAAGAAGAAAAACCGAAATTTGAAGAAAACTAAAAGAAAAAACTCCTAATTTTTCACTTCAGCAAGCACTCAAGTATCGAATGTTCCTAATCTAATGCTTTCCATTAACTAATTAATTGATATAGATTATTACTATACATGAGAAGAGTATAAAAGAAAAGAAGAAAAGTAAAAAAAAAAAAAAAATATGTAAAAGATAAAAACAAATGAGGAAAATCAAAATTGAAAAATAAAATGAATATATAATAATAAATAAGCTATATCTTGCGAACGAAGTTTGATAAGAGATGAAAATATAAATTGAGTAGAGAAGAGAGGAGGAAATAAAAAAATAAAAAAATGAAAAACAAACCTAGTCTTTTAAGAATACAATTAAAAAAAAAAAAAGAACAGAAGGATTCATTATATTCTTTACGAAATTATAGAGAGATGCGTATATATATATATATATACTTACTACATATATATACATACATACATGTGTGAAAAAAGTAATTTCGAACAAATAAAGAAAAAAATAAAAAAATAAATAAATAGTTAGGATAAAAAATTCGAACGTATATAATATATATGTATATAATATATATGTGTATATGTATAGTATATATATATATTATACATCCATGTATGTAATAATATTATATGACAAAGAATAATGAGAATTGTAAGAAAGAAAGGAAGAAAAATGAATAAAAAGTTACTAACAAAATATGAGAGGGTGAATGACACATGTGTGGGGCTGAATCGAGCGCCAAAAACGAATTAATAATCTAAAATCAAATTTTGAAAATCAAAATTATATTATAAGAAAAACGGTAAATTATAAGCAAAAAACTAAATAACTAAGTAAATAAATAAATAAATGAATAATTAATTGATTAATTAAATAAATAAATAAATAAATAAATAAATGAATAAATTATTATATTATATATTATATTATACATTATAGTTGAATATGGATATAACTATATATTACGTAACGATTATTATTATTATTATTATTAAATATACCTAACAAGTTATTGTATTATTATGATTTTTTTTTTCATTTCTCTCAATCATCTGTTTCATATTATCATTATTATTATATAATTATCAATACCTGTATTAGTGCAGTCACAGCTACTATATAATATAATATAATATAATATATAATAGACGAATCAATAGTAGAATTTTATCTTTTTTTCATTTTTTCATTATCTTTTTCATTCTCTGTATTTTTAATATTTTCATTTTTCTCTCGTCATTTTATGTATACTAGTCACTTATATAAAACTAGGTTTGTATGGTGGAACGTATGTATATTTAAATAAAAATTATAGATCAAATGATCAAAATCATATGGTTTTCAAGTTTTTATTTAAGCATTTATAGCACCGATATAACGATATTCTATGTTATTTCAGATAAACTATTGACTGATTTCAATTTGATTTAGAATTTTGAGAAAACGTTGAAGTTCAGCAGATTGAAATCATTCGAATAATTGATAGAATTCTTTTCTTTTTTTTCCAAAAAGTAAATCAACAGATTCATGCATTTTGAGTTTCGGAGTCTTGGCCTTCCGGATCTTCAGCTTTGGAATTTTTTTCACTTTCGAAGTATTTTCAAAAGGTAAGAATTAAGTCTGATTTAATTTGGAAAGTAATGGATAATCCATACGTATCTAATTGTAAGTAGACGACGTGAGAGTGCAGAGTGCGAAACTCGATACCACTGGCTATATGGAAGTTTAGGAATAGTGTGACGACCTCCAAGTCAGCGACTTTAGTCTCTTTCTCATATAGGTAGGTATATGATTACTCCTCTTCAGTCTCTTACTTATATTAAAGATTAACTTGCCTGAGAGTTAATATAAAGAAGACACATTATCACTATACCATTTAATGTCTAGTTCTCTAAGTAGACGACGACTTATTTCCACGTGTCTCGTCTATCTGCACACGCGCTTCTAATATCTCGCTTATCATTTAACACCTTCGCCGCGTATTATATAGAAGTTAGGTATTCGATTTCACGTGTCTCTACACAATATTCGCATTTGATGATGCACATTTTTTTTTCTCATCTCATCAAGGACATATTTTATTACTCACCTATTCTCAGTGATATTAACGAATCTCAATTCACATTCAATAATTAAATCTACAATCAATTTTTTTTGTTTCTTTTTTTTTCATCGAAAAAATGAAAACGTTCTAATCCACCGATCTAATTCGTCCGAATTATCGAAAAGACTTTCATTCCTACGTCTTAGAGATTTTTTAAATATTTTTTACACATTACGTTTAACGATTCGTGATCTTAAAATCTTGGGAATACTCGTAGAAGCTACTTATCTCAGCTGTGCAATTATGTATTCTGATAACAGCGAATTAAGAGGATTTAAATCGGTCGGCTTTAGGTAATCAATTCCACACATATACTACTAATCTTTGTAAAACTTTGATAGCATGTACTATATATTCGTGCTTCATGCATCCGTCATCAATCAGTGTAAATTTCCTACATATTTCTACTTTCTTTCATTACACGATAACAGAATTTTCATCGATTTATATATATATATACATATATTACGTACAAGTAGTACGCGTTATCATCTTGGTTTGATATCGTTTTATAAATTTACCGTGTGATCAATGAGGTAGGAATTTACGATATCGCAATAATTGTCAAAGTGTTAAAAGCGCCGTCTGAAAATCTCCCAGAATTTTATATCATCATCGCGGTTTAAAATTTTTTATTTTTTTTTATCATAATTCGAAGCATACTTATAATTGATAGATTTTTGATTAATTTCCAGAAGCTCGGTTCTTAGAAATTTATAATCACAGATATGTACACGTACACGTACGTGTATTGTATTAAGCTCTGAGAATTATAGTAGCGTAGTAATAATCGCTATTTACGCAATACACGTACGTGTATAGGTATAATGCGGTGTATTAAACCCTTGCGAGTGAGTAAATAAATCAAGAATGAATACCACTTAAAGCCCTGACCTGGAAATTGACGGTTGTACAATTTTCTATATCGTAAACCACATATAAACTGTAAAACGGTTATTATTTATGCTGTGATTAAAGAACAGAAACGCGATCAACAACTCGGATAAAAATCGACATCCTTGTTTGTTCCTCAAGAATCTCTGGAATCATGTGAAATAATGAGAAATTAAAAGAAGAAGAGATAAAAAAATCGAAAGAAAGAAAGAGAGAATTAATTATTATTAATTAATTTCTTCGATTATTTTCATGACCGTAAAAATCATATACGAATCGATATTGATACAATCTGGTTTAATTGACTCCCACTATCTTCTGCATACGATCTATTATCGTCGTTTGTGTCAATCGCGTAGGTAAGCTGTTTTTATAAATAAGTAATATCGATTTCAGGATGCGTATATCTTATATTCAGATTTAGCGATCGAATTTTTTCAATTCATTAGAAAACGAGTCGAGGATATAACGTGAGGAATTTTGTTTTCTCAGTTTACTGCTTCGTTTTTGATCTTTCGAATATTCGCCAATTTTGATTTTCCATTTTTCAACGACTAAGATTCTCGAATCGTATTTTTTAATCTATAGATGCAGAACGTGTCTCAAACCTTAATTAATCATTGTAATAAAGATACATCTTGTAGATGATTGATTATAATTGATTCGATTGACGCTCTTCTTTTGATTATTTGAAGAGATATTCTTCGTAAACGGTATCCACATACACTTACATATCGATGTGTGTATCGTATCTTTTCATCTCATTTTTTACTGGCACAAAAATTAATTATTTAATGAAAGAATAAGTAGAAGATAAAAAAAATAGACACTGTTTTTCTCTCTTTTTTTTTAAACGGACAAAACAATTTCGTAACACTGTACAGGTAATAATAGGTGCAAAAATAGGGGATTTACAATCTTACAGAATAACAAAATACATGGTATCAAGTACATGATTGTTTATTGGCAAAGATAATAATTGAGAAAATATAACTACGAGCTGAAAGAAACCCATGATACATAAATTTACTATAATTTTATTATGAAACGAAGAGGAGGAAAAAAAAATAACGCGTTTTGTAAATACCCGATCAATTTTACATAACATAAACGTAGAAGTTAACGATTCTTTCGTAATTTGCCATAGAAATATAATAACGGTGAGTAAGTGTGTGTACGTATGTATGTACATTCGGACTCTATAAGACTTCTAGGACTTATAGTAAAATCGAGGTATCGAAAATCAAAATATTTTGTTCCGAAGTATCCAATCGGCTTTGTGGTCAGTTGAGAAAAATTTCAATAGATAGAAATAATTCGCAGCAATTTAGTCGCTGTCGATCATTTCCCGAATGAACATACGCGAAGTGGTACGTATCCGATTTTTGAAAGTATTGCAGAGCTGAGAGTTTAGTCGAAGAGCAAAAAGCAAGAAGAAGAATTGCTGGGAAATCTATAATGTGGATCAGAGAGTGCGAAAGTTTCGGCGTTATTCTGGACCCAAACAGAAATGAACAGATAAGAAATTATATTATTCAATGCCGATAGGTGACGTAGCCGAATGGAAAATAAAATATTTTATTTCCCGAATAATCGTTTCTCCGAGGTAAATAATCATCGATTCTAAAGATAGTCTGGGAGAGTCAGCCGATACTTAATGATTGAGTGGTTTGAAGAAAACAATTTGCGATATGTAATCGTACGATACCTTATAGTACCCGGTGATAGAATGAGACAGTGATTGCCAAAGATAAAGATAATTGGAGAGATAAAAAATTGAAAAAAAAAATGAATCTAACATTAAAATGATTCGTATAGAGCGCCGAGGAACCGAAAGGACAAGAGCTTATCGTCGTATTCCAAAAGCTATAAAACTAACGTCCGATTCTTATCGTCACATATGTCGAATTGGAGCCTTTTAAAACAGACAGGTAATTAAACTAATGAATTACATATGATCGTGAAATATATTTTGTACATTTTTTTAATTTTTCTCCTATTCTGCCTAGATACGCTAGAAATTATATCTAATTATTTTTTTACCCACACTATATAAGATAGCGGTGGTTAATTTTCTTGGATATAATACTAATTGCATATGAGATCTGGTCAAATTGACGTTTTCTTCATTTTTTTCTATTCTTTTTTCTTCTTCTTCTTCTTCTTTTTTCTTTCAACCAACTATTACAGTCGTTTGACAATGAATTCACGAACTTATGCCGTGTGTTCAAGGCTGAACCGAGTGTAAGTCATTTAACAATAGCATCCCACGTACTACTAAGTCAGGGTTTTACTTCCGTGTTAAAAAATCCATTAAGCATTCTGTATACCTATACAGCTGCTGCTGCATAGAACGGAGGAAATCCCCGGATTAATTTATCGTAAATTTTTTATTTTTTTTCTAAATTACAACATTATATTAGTGATTATTTTTTATTTATTTTTTTCATTGATGGGGAAGCGAGTCAACAAGATAATACAGTTTTTTTTTTTTAATTAATTTCTTTTTCTTTTTCTTCTAAGTACGGATATGAGCACGAAGAAATGATAGCAGAGTAACAATAATTCCGATAACTATATACTTGATATTTAATCCTCTTCTTATTTTAACTTGTCGCTAAGTTGTAATCTGCTATTTCAATTATACAGTATCGGTGTGAAAAAAATTCCGACCTGCGCTAATTCTCTAGCGGATTGAGTGCGGCGAAAAAAATAAAAAAATCACTAAAACACAGAAGAACTTTTATCGAACTATGAGCTGATGATTACAGAAATTTTCGATACTATCTATACAGCCACACCTTTTACATTCATCTATGTATAAACGTGCGTGTAAAGGTATAGGTGGTAGTAGGATACATAATACATACGTGGATGGAATCATTCAACGATTTCTACGCTATTACAAGGCTTTATTTTTTTTATTTTTATCTATGGGAAATGATATACGACTAATATTTGTTTTTTTCCGTCCAGGACTTAAATTCGTTTTAATCATTCTTTAAATATTCGATTGATAATTATTTGATTGATGATCAAAAAAGGAGAAAATAAAAATAAAACGAGGAAAAAAGTAAGCCTTTTTGATTGATAAAATGAAAATTACGTCTTTCTTTTTCATTTCTCATGAATCGCTATTCCGAAATCGACGTTTTTCTCATTTTTACCTAATAATTTATTGTTGAAAATGGTGAAAAATTTCTATCCCCTCCAGGATTTGTTTTGTCCACGTGCCGAGCATCGAGTAACGTTAAAAAAAAAAAAATCATGAATTATAGTATTAACTTGCGGCGTACGGTCTGCGGTTTGACGTGAGTCAGTCAGTCAGTCAGTCAGTAAGAACCTAGAGCAGTTGAGTTATCAGAGAAACGTCGTTCGTCGCGTTGGGAAGTAGTGTGTCGACGGAAATAAAATCGTCTTATAAATTTTATTTTTTTCCTTGTTCATAAAACTTATGGAATTAATCAATTATTTTGTCAATTAGTTGTTCAACCGTGTATAAAAAAATTCAGTTACCTTTTATTCGAGTCGGCAAAGTAAAGTTAG
The DNA here is from genome assembly GCA_914767705.2 of Tenthredo notha. NCBI lineage: Eukaryota > Metazoa > Arthropoda > Insecta > Hymenoptera > Tenthredinidae > Tenthredo > Tenthredo notha. Next base: position 7,307,743 of record OU611923.1, on the reverse strand, counting down.
GAAGATTGACGGACGGGGAAGAAAGGCAGATTTTTTATAATCAAATAAAACACGCTGGCTCTAATTTATCCCAACGAATTTTCACCGTGAGTATATAATGTGGAAAATATATAATAATAGATTCTAAATTATATTTGCTCATAGACTTTCCCGTTTCAATTATTTTTATTCGCTAACTTTTGCGTTATCATAACTGCATTCATAACTGCATTGTGATAATGTGACAAAAGATCGCCTGTCAAAATAGGCCGATAAAAAAAAAAAAAAAAAAAATGTTTTCAAAGTTTTTTCCTTCATTCTTCCAATAACCATAGTTTTCTTTATCTTATTATTATACAACTGTCTTGCGATACATTTTAATGTGAATTCTCACGGAAGGACATATGATAAAAAAAATTGTCTATGTATACGTCCAATTTTTAATCAGCCTATAAGCTGCTTCCGATCGGACTGCAGTTATTCTTTCAGTTATATGCATAGCGCAAAAGTTAGCGAATAATCACCCAGAACGAATGGAAGTAGAAAATAAAGGGTGCCGACCTCCCCCGATCCCATCCCATGATCCTATAATATTTTTCGTTTGTCAAATTACCCTCGCGGATATAACATAGTCAAGTAAACAGAATCCAGTCCGAAATCTGACCTTAAAAAATATCGTAAAACTGGACGGTGCTAGGCGCGTATGATATAAGGAGCAAACATCGAATAGGAGAAGAATTTTATTATCTGCAGTAATAAAAAAGGCTGAAAACTTGCCCTACGTTCGCGTATCATTTATTATATAGGATCAAACCATTCTCTCCTATTTAAAAAGATTTTTTATTATTATTTTTTCTTGTACAAAGAAGTTTTCTTCGATCTATACCGTATCCCACGTTTGGTAATTATTCTATTAAATCCACAGATTTTGGTGGAAGGATTTTTGCCGATTTGAATTGCCAAAAATCTCCAACAAATTAGAGCGACCTCTTCGGCTGTTTGGGTTGAGATACTCCACCCACGATTCACTGCAATACAGAAACCGGTGAGTACACAGAGTTTTTATGCTTTTATATACTAAATAGGAGATCCGAAAATTTTGCGAAATCTATCTTTACCGTTTATTCCCTGTCTCTCTCTCTCTCTCTCTGTCTCTCTCGCTCTGTATCAGGGTAAGGAATTTCTGGACAAACACTGATACTCGATATCTTTACTCAGTTTCTTAAAAAAAAAAAAAAAAACATGTCTAGTCAATAGAAAAAGTCGTATGAAACACCTGATCGTATTTCAAGGGCGAAAATTTTCACCGTATGTAGGAAGAAGAAAGAAAAATATATCCTATTTCGACATATTTTCCCTTCCATTCATTCTCTAATCAGTTAAATTCAGCGAAAACTAGAATCGAAAAAAAAAAATCGAAAAATGGATCGAATGTTGCCAATCGGTTATTTCGTGGTGAAAATTTGTATTGATAATCAATCGAGGACAGGGCGTCGTGACGTTTCCGTGTATAATTCATTTCATTGTCACACGCAATTTCGAATCCTTATATCGCGTTCTTCTGACGTAGTTTTTTTTTTTCTCGATTTTTGATTTTTTTTCTTTTATTACAGATATGGTAGCCTTCCCGGATCAGGAAACGGAGCCGAAACGGTTGAGTGTTTCAGGCCTGCCAGACCAAAGCCCAGTATTATACAACGAGAACCTGGCTGACAGGATGGACGATTCTAAATCTAAACGAAAACGCGTTGATCCAATGAACAACAACGAATTGTTCACCGTCAATGACGACACGGAGATTTTTGCCTACGATGTTCATAATTTTTGTAAAAACGAAGACGACGTCGAGAACCCGGATCTCCCGGACCATATCAATGTCAAAGCAGGTAAGTCTCGCCTGAAATTTTCATCGCTGGTAAATTCGACGAAAAGTTTTTAGCTCTTTCGCGTTTTGACGTCAGCCTTTTCTTCAGCTTCGTTCATAGCGCCGATCGGACTTTACGTTGATAAAAATGGCCTAACGCCCCCGAGTCCAGGAGGTGATTCCTTGTCCAGTGGAAGATCGGTGGTCACTATTGCCACGATAACAAACTCCGATCCCGACCTTCCAAGCGGATCTCGAGACCCTGGTATGAACGAGAAGAGAATAGCGAAGGTGGAGAAATGGTACACAACGACTCTGCAGATATCCGTGCCATTCTTCATCGCTGGAATCGGCACGATCGGTGCTGGCTTAATGCTGTCCAAAGTACAGGTGAGATTCTGTCACTGAAAAAATGTTTCGAGGGTATCGAGGGTCGAGATAGCGAAACGAGACTATATAGGTGAATAAAACTTGTTTCATGAGACAATAAAATCTCGGTATAGAAATCCGCCATTTTGTATTGGATTAATGGACTACTCTCGTGGCGAAGTCAAGTGGGTCCTGACTGTTTTAACGCCCCATTTCGTACGAGATGTCCCCACATCACGTTTCCCGATATAAGAACAAAAGTAATAACTATGGTGAATCAGTATTATAGTCGCATATAGATTCTCCGTATGAAATTCCGCCTACCCCGATACACCAGTACACGTCTACTATCCACGTGTCACGTATACATACGAAATAAGTATAATGCTATATCTCGAATCACTTTCATTTTATTGCCATCTAGTTTAGTGGTCACCGCAGCCGATCATTAAATCGTTTTGTAGGATCGAGTGGTGCACCACGTGGAACGAGGACTGAAGAGTCTGAGCCGTTAAATCTTTCTCTTCAGTTCAATTTCCCGTATCTTCAATAAACTCGAATAAATTATTATTCCCATGGTTTACAGATGTGGCCAGTCTTCGTCGAAGTTAGCGAACTCTTCATCCTTGTACCGGCACTCCTAGGACTTAAAGGAAACCTGGACATGTGTCTAGCCTCGCGTCTAAGCACGCAGGCAAATCTCGGCAACATGACGAGCTACAGAGAGATAATGAAGATGGTGATTGGAAACGTGGTCCTGGTCCAGATCCAGGCCATAGTAGCCGCCGTCTTGGTATCGATATTCGCCGTTTCAGCTGCGGCCGTTATGCACGGTGGATTCGCGTGGAACAATGTGCTGCTATTGACCTCCGCGAGTGTCTGCACAGCAACGAGTTCATGTTTTGTCTTAGGTGAGTCGTCTTATCGGTAGATAGTATTCATTTCATCGCACATACGGGGAGAGTATCTACCGGACAGTCATTAGCTTCTCGGTTTTTTTCCAACTGGCAAAACACTCTTATTTGCTGATCCAAGCTGGCTAACATCACGTGCAGTTTCCAAACAGTCCCAAACCCGATCATCTAACATATGTAATGTTTACAGACTTCGTGCTGATAGGGGTGATTATGATATCACGTCGGTGTAAAATGAATCCTGACAACCTCGCCACACCGCTAGCTGCATCGATCGGTGATTTGGTGTCGATCAGTATCCTGGCGATAATAGCATCTGCCCTTTTCGACAGACGCAATGATCAGATATGGATATTGTACCTTATAATGGCGGGTTATCTGTGCATCCTTCCACTCTGGATATGCATAGTTCTCAAGAATAAGTACACAAGGAATGTTCTCAAGACTGGATGGACTCCGGTACTATCAGCACTTTTCATCAGCGGGTTAGTGACCAGATTTATAATTTGAGATGAAGTATAAGCTGTTCCAGTGTTTGCTACAGATTGATCAATCTGATGTTTCGTCGGTTTCAGACTCGGTGGGCTGGTATTGGATCAGGCAGTCGACGTTTTTAACGGATTCGTGATCTTCCAGCCGATCATAAACGGTGTTGGTGGTAATTTGGTATCGATTCAAGCTTCAAGAATGTCGACAATGCTGCACCAGACTTCTCTGCTTGGAATTCTACCGCCACATTCAAAGCTGCTTGTTTCTCCATGGGCAGCACTAATCAAAGGAGGTTTGTAGCATAAAAATTGAGCTCTGATTCATGAAACTTACGTTTTTTTTTCTTTCTGTTCGCAGTACCCTATGCTAAGACAGCGAGGATTCTGATCGCCATGTCTGTGCCTGGACAGCTACTTTTCATATTTGCTGCGGATTACATACAGTGGAGTTACTCAACCCTCCACGTCTACTTCGTATTAGCATATTTGACCGTCGGTGTATTTCAGGTAGGTTGTTTTCTGTTTTCGATATCTACGAGAATGAAGACGGCGTGTTTTGATCGTCATAAATGTTATTCTCTTGGTTCGTATATAAACGGATGTCATAAAGGTAGCCGATAGTTTTCTGAACCTTTATTATCCCGTGGAGTAGCAGCGCCACGTTATACGATTTGAGATAAGGTGGATAATAAGAAGAGAATAAGAAGATCGTAAATTAATTAACAGAAGACAATTACTCACTAGACACGATAAAACATTGTAAAAGCTTATCTGATCTGATGAGAATTATTTCAGGCCATGAATGTCTATAGTTCGTAATATTTTTATATATTTGAATGAATTTCGATTTTCAGGTAATACTACTTCTCTACACAGCTCACATAATCATTCACGCTATGTGGCGGTACAAAATCGATCCAGATAATTCGGCTATTCCGTATTTAACATCGCTGGGTGATCTCTCAGGTTCCTTATTACTAGCCTCGGCATTCTGGCTGCTGCAATCAGTAGGCCACGAGTATGGTGACTATGATTAAAGCGTATAATTAGGAAAATAAATAAAGGCATACCTAGCTATATATTAGAGGGGGAATGATATTAGAAAGATTGTGTGAGAAACAAAGAAAAAATGTTGACAAATTTTCTCATTCAATCAATCAGTTTCTTTTAAATCTTGAATTCAAACAAACGAGTCTGGATATTGGGAATATTTTATTTTTATTAATTAATTAATTGATTAATTAATTATTTATAAATAAAGATATAAGGTGGTTGTAGTTAGTGGGATATGGAAACTATTTTTATTTATTTTTTCTCCTTTCTTGTACAAATTTTTACGTTCATCAACAAATCTATGTTATAGTTTATGGAGAATCATCGTGATATCGATGTAATTTACTTTTCTTCGGTTTATTATTAATTACAGATTCAATTTTATTTATTATAATACAATCTTAAGATAATTTACGTAGCGCAATTTAATGTTTAGCTTTTATTCTGTCTTTGCCTTGATTATACTATTGATTAGTGATATAGATAAGTCTTCGAGTTTGATATTCGATCTGTGAATTTTAATTATAAACTAGAATCCGAGTGTCTGTTGCGATTTTATAAAACTATATGGAAAAATTTCTCAACACAAAATAAAAAAAAAAAACAAACAAAAATGATACTGAAAACAATAATTCGTTGAATTAGGTAGGTAGGTAGGTAGGTAGGTTACTTAAGATTCGACTGTTAGTTATAGTTATATCATATCTTCTTCAATAAAGCTCGATGAATTTATTCCTGCGCATTGAGAAGATAAAAAATGGTATATTTTATATGTATATATATATATATTTGATAAATAAATTATTTATTCATAAGTTATAAATGAGAAATAACATTTTTAAACAAAATAAATTTATGCGTATTGTATAATATACATGTTAATACTTCGTTGTTGAATAATATACATATGTGCTGTTTGAATAAAATAATTCGATTCAATTATCGACGGCTCCTAAGGAAACAGACGTATCTCAAAAAACTCTACAGTAAGTGGTAATGCAAATCGCACGGCGGAACTGCCGTATGTTAGATCGACTGAACTGAACGATCTGCTACCCGCTTTCATGCTGCGCTTCATCGGATTGTCAATAGCTCTAATAGGTTTTGTCTGCGAGATGATAAGCTACAAATACATTAGTTAATTCTGTTAATTGTGAAAATGATAGAAGAACCACGAGTAGAAATATGAAACGAGATCATTAATCCTTTATATGCCTAATTACAGTCATTCTAGAACTGGAGGTTTCTGGTACTTGGAAATTGTGGGAAATTTTGCTTGTCATCAGTATATCATTACCTTTATCATTACCAGTATTTTTTTATTATCGTAATCACACAGATATCTCCAATTAAAGAGTTTACAGTTTCCCAAATTTTGCGCCTTACAATTAGTATATGGAACTAGCAAATCATTTTTTAAATCGTCATAAAAATAATGATTTTATAACAGCACGGATATATCAATTTGGAATGGGGTCTAATAGTAAATTGAATAAAAAATATATCGCAATAACGAGGGTTTTATTCTTGACGCGATTTGTCTCCATGATTATAAACATTGCTGCATAGATAGAATTAATATTTGACCCTCGACTAATTTTCATTTTTGATATTAAAATAGTATGCAAAACTTGGGAAAGGTGGAAACGATATCTATCAGCTTGTTGTGGAGTCCTTTTAATAATATTAATCGTTTTTCATCGCATTGTGACTCGTAAATTCGAATAAAAATGCATTTAAATAATTATGTATTATAATATAGAAATAATCGCCGCGCAATGTCATTTTACGCTCTCTTTAGTTCCACAGTTTGACACCTGATAGCGCTAAAAGCGTTAACTGACCTACGACAACAGACCGCATTCCGATCAAGGCCGTCAAGGATGGGTTACATAAGCAGACCGGTCTAACCGGTTTCAGTTGCCTTCGTGGCGCCACCGAGTGAAGACGGGTCGGGTGTAGCTCAAGCTCCTACGACATACAGAAACTTACGCGGCGAATTAAACAACGTGTGAGAAAATGCTCGACATTCGGCACGCTGCGTCGTTATGCATTCGAGGAGATTTCCAAGTCGAAGAAACTGACATCAACGAAAGCACGTCGGATATAAGTGAGTTTCAAATATTCCGATCACTATTTTACCATAACCATAAAGAATTGTGAATTTTCAATGCTCGTTTGTGACGGTAAGAATCTTGCTGATTCGTTTCATACTGAAAATAATATTCGATACTTTTTCAACATATTTTAACCTGTCGCGTATTTCGATCAACAGAGAAAGTAACAATTAGATTGCTACAAGCAGACTTTGATTATAATTTAAGTAATTGTTGATTTTCGAGTATATTACTGTGTAAAAATATACATTTCTTACGAACATAACCGCTCAAGACCTATTTTGAACGTGAATATGATTGGAGAGGGAGTTTCATTTCATAACCTCGCAATGATTATCATCTTATTATAATAACAAGCATATCATTTCAAGCTCCTCATACTTTTATTCATATTTTATTATACATTTTTTTATCCTAGTTTTTTTTTACTCATATTTTGCGACTTCGAGGGTAAACTAATTCGTAGTCTTATTTTGAGTATACAAATGTTTTCCGGGAGCATACTCGTTCCCTGATTTATTCTTTTATTCGATTCTTTGACAGTATTATCAGTCGACGGAGATGAGAATGAACATCGCTGATACTTGAACTGCAAAGATCCTGCGTGCCTTTTGGTCGGAGATGGACGTCAACCAATACTGCCCGGCTAGTCCTGGATCAACGGTCGACCAAGATAATGGTGAGCTTTGTATTATATTAGCCAAAGACCCGATTTAACTATAAATATATGAAATATTTGAAATATTTGATATGAAATATAGAAATATTTGAATAACGAGGATCAAAACTTTAAGGTTTGAAAATAAATACAAGGGTAGATTGCTGTAGGCCTAATTAGGCATCACATTTATTTTTTAAACATGGAACATAATTCAATATTGGTGATAAATTACTCCAGAGTCTCAAGTACCAGTCATAACAATTGAAAGATTGGAAAATCTATTCATGCATGCACTAGTAATACTAGCTTATTGACATTCTTGATTCTGTTGAAAATAGTTGAAAGTTTATATCACATTCAAAAATGGTTCAGGCAGGCTTTCAAAATCAATCATAAGAAATATATTATAGTAAATTTCATACAGATGTATAATCACAATTAGAAATTCTTTGGTACTCAGTTGAGAATGCTTGCTTGAAAAACACATAAACTTAATCTATCCAATGTACACTATGTTTATCTAGTTTTTATCTTCACAGGCGTTGTTCATCGAGAGAAACTAGTTCCTGCCTATCCTCCACAAAACCTCTTCAATACCAGGACAGGAGATTCACACCAGGGAGTAAAGCAGTCCAAGCACCGGGGGAATGACTGCAAGACAACTCTGCATCGCGGAGTATTAATAAAGTAGCATCAGCGAATGGTTCGTAATTACAGTTCCTTTTGACTCAGTTTTGATAAAATCTCGCATCTGGTCTGGTCTATAATTATTTTCAATTACTTTACTTTATAATTACTTTTACTAATTAAATCGAGTTCAACTACACATTACCAAACCATTGGGTAATTGAATAAGTAATTTCATCAAAAATGTAATCAGTGACTCGTAACACTGCAAATATCCATGTAATAATAAGATCGTTTATGCAATAAACATGTATTATTATAGTAAATTGACGAATTCTTGAATAAATATCTCTTGAAATTGTAAATAATCGATCGTTGAATCATTTTCCCCTGTCCTTTCCTTGCCTATAAGTCGAAAATCATGAAAATCGCATGATTTCATAAAGCCAAGAACTATTTTTGCAAATATATTAATATATTAATATTAATATATTAATAGTAATATTAATATATTAATATTTTTAATATTAAGCTGCCTTACCATATGCAACCCGCATGCCATTCGTGTAAACGACAGGGCCCATGTTAATTTTTGTTGCCTATTTGGTGTTTTCCGATTGCCTATATTAAGGCGTATTGAACTCGAAAAAAAAGGCCAGAATTCTCGGAATTCAGGTCGAAAAAAACGGCAAAAAAAAATTCATTCAAATAACTTCTGGCAGCTGATACCTTATTTTAGCAGTCGGATTTCTGGCAGTTGATACCTCGATTTTAGTCGCATTAAGGTGTGATATCAAATGCCAGAAAATCGACCAATCAGGAGGCTGCTTGAGCCAATTTAGGCTCAATTTCTCGAAATGGAGCCTCCTGATTGGTCGATTTTGAAATTAAATCAAGTTACGGCGCTACAGAGGCTAGCCATCAGCAAAATTCTGGATTTCTGGCAGTGGCTGGATTTTCACGGCAGCAATGTACTGCCGCGGCGCTATTCGTTGTTAACTACATGGTTTACCTACGCTATTCGTTGTTAATCACGTGTTGCTGCCGCAGTAAATTGCTGCCGTGAAAATCCAGCCACTGCCAGAAATCCAGAATTTTGCTGATGGCTAGCCTCTGTAGCGCCGTAACTTGATTTAATTTCAAAATCGACCAATCAGGAGGCTCCATTTCGAGAAATTGAGCCTAAATTGGCTCAAGCAGCCTCCTGATTGGTCGATTTTCTGGAAGTAGATATTTCATCGTAAAGCGACTGAAATCGAGGTATCAACTGCCAGAAATCCGACTCTTTAAATAAGGTATCAACTGCCGGAACCTTTTTTTCGACCTTTTTTCTGAATTACTACAATGCGCCTGAATATAGGCATTCGGAAAACACCAAATAGGCAACAAAAATTAACATGGGCCCTTCCGTTTACACGAATGGCATGCGGGTTGCATATGACAAGGCGCATTATTATTTATATTATATAATATATTAATATTGTTATATTTATATATATTAATATTGTTCGGGGCTTTATGAAATCATGCGATTTTCATGATTTTCGACTTATTAGGCAAGGAAAGGACATAGGAAAATAATTCAACGATAGATGATTTACAATTTCAAGAGATATTTATTCAAGAATGCGCCAATTTACTATAATAATACATGTTCATAGCATAAACGATCTTATTATTACATGGATATTTGCAGTGTTGCGAGTCACTGATTACATTTTTAATGAAATTACTTATTCAATTACCCAATAGTTTGGTAATGTGTAGTTGAACTCGATTTAATTAGTAAAAGTAATTATAAAGTAAAGTAATTGAAAATAATTATAGACCAGACCAGATGCGAGATTTTATCAAAACTGAGTCAAAAGGAACTGTAATTACGAACCATTCGCTGATGCTACTTTATTAATACTCCGCGATGCAGAGTTGTCTTGCAGTCATTCCCCCGGTGCTTGGACTGCTTTACTCCCTGGTGTGAATCTCCTGTCCTGGTATTGAAGAGGTTTTGTGGAGGATAGGCAGGAACTAGTTTCTCTCGATGAACAACGCCTGTGAAGATAAAAACTAGATAAACATAGTGTACATTGGATAGATTAAGTTTATGTGTTTTTCAAGCAAGCATTCTCAACTGAGTACCAAAGAATTTCTAATTGTGATTATACATCTGTATGAAATTTACTATAATATATTTCTTATGATTGATTTTGTAAGCCTGCCTGAACCATTTTTGAATGTGATATAAACTTTCAACTATTTTCAACAGAATCAAGAATGTCAATAAGCTAGTATTACTAGTGCATGCATGAATAGATTTTCCAATCTTTCAATTGTTATGACTGGTACTTGAGACTCTGGAGTAATTTATCACCAATATTGAATTATGTTCCATGTTTAAAAAATAAATGTGATGCCTAATTAGGCCTACAGCAATCTACCCTTGTATTTATTTTCAAACCTTAAAGTTTTGATCCTCGTTATTCAAATATTTCTATATTTCATATCAAATATTTCAAATATTTCATATATTTATAGTTAAATCGGGTCTTTGGCTAATATAATACAAAGCTCACCATTATCTTGGTCGACCGTTGATCCAGGACTAGCCGGGCAGTATTGGTTGACGTCCATCTCCGACCAAAAGGCACGCAGGATCTTTGCAGTTCAAGTATCAGCGATGTTCATTCTCATCTCCGTCGACTGATAATACTGTCAAAGAATCGAATAAAAGAATAAATCAGGGAACGAGTATGCTCCCGGAAAACATTTGTATACTCAAAATAAGACTACGAATTAGTTTACCCTCGAAGTCGCAAAATATGAGTAAAAAAAAACTAGGATAAAAAAATGTATAATAAAATATGAATAAAAGTATGAGGAGCTTGAAATGATATGCTTGTTATTATAATAAGATGATAATCATTGCGAGGTTATGAAATGAAACTCCCTCTCCAATCATATTCACGTTCAAAATAGGTCTTGAGCGGTTATGTTCGTAAGAAATGTATATTTTTACACAGTAATATACTCGAAAATCAACAATTACTTAAATTATAATCAAAGTCTGCTTGTAGCAATCTAATTGTTACTTTCTCTGTTGATCGAAATACGCGACAGGTTAAAATATGTTGAAAAAGTATCGAATATTATTTTCAGTATGAAACGAATCAGCAAGATTCTTACCGTCACAAACGAGCATTGAAAATTCACAATTCTTTATGGTTATGGTAAAATAGTGATCGGAATATTTGAAACTCACTTATATCCGACGTGCTTTCGTTGATGTCAGTTTCTTCGACTTGGAAATCTCCTCGAATGCATAACGACGCAGCGTGCCGAATGTCGAGCATTTTCTCACACGTTGTTTAATTCGCCACGTAAGTTTCTGTATGTCGTAGGAGCTTGAGCTACACCCGACCCGTCTTCACTCGGTGGCGCCACGAAGGCAACTGAAACCGGTTAGACCGGTCTGCTTATGTAACCCATCCTTGACGGCCTTGATCGGAATGCGGTCTGTTGTCGTAGGTCAGTTGACGCTTTTAGCGCTATCGGGTGTCAAACTGTGGAACTAAAGAGAGCGTAAAATGACATTGCGCGGCGATTATTTCTATATTATAATACATAATTATTTAAATGCATTTTTATTCGAATTTACGAGTCACAATGCGATGAAAAACGACTAATATTATTAAAAGGACTCCACAACAAGCTGATAGATATCGTTTCCACCTTTCCCAAGTTTTGCATACTATTTTAATATCAAAAATGAAAATTAGTCGAGGGTCAAATATTAATTCTATCTATTCTTATATTATTAATTCTATATATTTATATATAATATATCATCTCAATTCTATATATTTTTTACGTCTTATATATTTCTCGTACATAGTATAGTATTCTGTAAAAATATAAGCTGCACAAAAATAAATAATCAAAATTTTACAATTTCTTATATATATATAAATATAACTGCTCGGCAGTGAATATATATATAGTAGTTAATTCTCGTACACGAAATATGATTTTTTTGTTATTTTCGATAATTGTCTTCATCGTCATCATCATCATCATTACTATTATTATTATTCATTTTCACTTCCGCGAAGATACATCTTTTTATCAAATTTATTATCATTCTGCTGCAGCTATCATTAATATTATTTCAATGAAGTTTCTATTTTTCATTTTCCTTTTTTCTTCTTTTATAATAACAGATTTAATTCACTATAAAAGTGCGGTTTATGCAAACTTTATGCAAACGAATAAATCACAGTTCAATAATGAACTTTCTTTTTCTATATATCAGCTTGCTATGCAAATACTTCATCAATGCTATATTTATATATATAACGAAATATTACTTCTAAGCATGGCGATACTCTTACATATATATGTATTATATATATGGTATATAATAGCACCATAATATGTATCCAGTTATAAATTATATCAATAATCAATGAAACTCTTCTTTTTTTTTTTTTTTTCTTTTTGTAATTAGCTGAAATTCATGGTGGATTTTTTTTTTCCTCTTTTCTTTTCTTCTTTCTACAGCTGATACACACATATCCTTGTTATTTTTATTATATATATATATATATAATATATACTTATATTTTACCACCGTACTAATATTTATATTATTTATAATATTATCATTATTATGATTATTCAACTAAACAAAAAATAGTTCGCATATATAACGTAGTTTTATACAGCTACAGCTGTCCAAGTACTATTTAAATAATAATAACAATAATAATAATAACGAAAAAAAAAAGCTATAGATTTTCAGCTTTCTATTTATTGGAAACACACGCCGCATCGAACGATTACTAATACCATCATCATAATTTATCGACCATCTGATATATGGATATGCGTCCGCGTCTAACTTCGTTAAAAAAAAATAAAAAGAACATCCAAAATCAAAGAACTAATTTTCTTCTTCTTCTTCTTCTTCTTCTTCTTCGCCTTGTTCTTCTTCATTTTCTTCTTTTTTACCTACATAGCTAGATAAATATAATATATGCCTCTATATAATAACTCTAGTATATAATCAATTGTATGAAACTTATTTAAATAACAAAAAATAATTATTCAAAATATCGATTGGCACTTTTACTTGGATCTTTACAGCTTTTTATAACTATATATACCTAAATATATATATTTATATATAATAATTTCGGGATTGATATATATCATACAGAGCTCAGCACATAATGATGAATATAATATTGAAAAATACCTTTATACATAATTTTTTTTTTCTACTAATTATCATTCATTTGCAACTCTAGCATTATTATTATTATTATTTCTGTTTTTTTCTTTATTTTTGGCTTTTCAAATTTCAATTATCTCAAACTAATCAGGTATATGTATATCTCAGCTTGACGATGACGAATGACACGAAAAGCCGAACTTCTTTCACGCACGATTCTTCGAATAAATAAATAATCCTTCCAATAGATTTTTGGGATAAATATCTGTGAAGAAATATATTTTTTTTTTCTACAATATACTCTGGTTAAATTCAATTCACATGTATACATAGGGAACCGGGTTTAAGTTCAGAATTTCGATATTAAACTATTACCGATTCACAGATTTTTGGTAAAAAATTTACAAGAACAAAATTAAAGCTACGAGACTTGAAATTCGCACATGATTTAGGTATATAAAATGGGTTTTCCGTGACAAGGATCTCCATCATAATGAAATATTTTTTGTCTTCATATCCTGAGATTTGATAGACCGAAATAAATTTTTGGATATTTTGGAGATTCGGAACTTGAACCTGAGCCCGTTACAAAATAATTACGGAAAAATTATGATAAAGATCGACCCATACATACGTTTATCGTTAATTTATTTCCTCTCGTTATAACGGCAAGTCAGAATCCTGATCCCCGACGAGATATAGGAACTGAAACGCAATAGCAAGTAGACTGATACCGAGAAGGTCGCCCATAGCGGTAAGATAAGGTATGGCCGAATTATCAGGGTCGATTTTTCGCTTCCACATCCAATGTATCATTATAAAAGCTATGTAAAGGAGAGCGGCGACCTGGAGTAGCGCTGCGCACAGGTAAACGAATACGAATAAAGGTGTCAACGAGGCGTTACCGTCCTTCATGTAATTTATCAAGTAAATAAATATTATATGACCCGGTATGACCATCGCCATTAAAACTCTCGTCGTCCTTGCGTGGAGTCCTAGAAAATAATAGAACGAAAGTCCATCAAGAGATACCGTGAAAAATAAAAAATAAAATAATCTCCCATCGCTACCGAAAAAATTCATCGAACCTTTTCCGAAAAAATTTGCTATCGGCGTGATGAATATTATCGGATGCGTGTGTCCAGGAGGTATAAGGAGCGTTCCCAGATCCGCCTGTTTGTGGAGTGCGGTTGATATCCGGCTGGCTTGTACAGCAACCAGATTACCACCCACGCCGTTTATAACTGGTTGAAATACGGTCAGATTTTCAAAACGAGATACCATGAATTCCAGGATCAGACCACCGCAGCTACGAGAAATAAGAGTGCCCTAGGTTAATCAACAGGCTTGATTTCTATGTCGAAAAACTCTAGGCGATTATTCTACCTGCTTATCAGCATTGCGATCATAACCGGTGTCCATCCATTGTACAAAACGTCGTTTGTGTGTTCGTTCTTCTTTGCAATCCAGACCCACAAAGGTGTGACCAGGACGTAGCAGGCTATTATCAAAGGAGCTAGCCAGTCTTGTTTGTCTATCGCTTCGTAAAGGATCGTTGAAATCCATGAAAGCAGAGCTAAGGACGTTATGTCTCCTAGACTTGCTGCTATTGGGGTTGCGACATTGTCAGGGTTGATGTTACAGTGACGAGAGAAGACGATAACTCCGGCTGTTATCAATCCCAGTACAAATGACGCGAGGGATGCTGTTACCAGACTGCTTGCACATAGGAGATAAGCGTGGTCCAGAGATACTGTGCCGTTGCGAAATGCTCCCATCATTATCGCGACTACCGAACCCAGGAAACCTACGACGATCGCTTGACACTGGAGTGAAAAATGGAGACTTTTTTTGTTATTTTATTTAATTTTTTTATCATTACGCCAGATATGTTTATCGCGTACGAGTTTCTTTTTCGTGTGAAATACCATCAGCCGAATATCAGACAAAGTTAGATCGTCTTTTAATGAGGGATCATACTATCGAGTAATCAAACAAACTCTCTTACACAGTATTTATCGAAGGCCAAAAAGACGTCAGAGCGAGGAGTGAAGAGAACAAATATTGAAAATGAGATATGAACGTGGCTTTGAATAATATCCGCCTGTTATACTTCATTCCGAAAAGTTCACCAGTTACGTAAAGCATCAGAGGAAGCTATTTTCGAAGCTACTAGGAGTGACGTCGATAAGCGCTTCCACCATCGATCCTTGATGCCTTGATGCTCTATTCCTTGGAACGAAAATTACCTGAATCAATACAAGGTTTCCAACTATCATTGACGATTGTGCCTTCGGCGTATCCATGTGTCCCAAATTAGCTTGAGTCGAGAGTCTCGAGGCCAATGTCATCTCCAGGTTACCCTTGAGACCCAGGAGTGCTGGTACCAGGATCATCAGCTCGTTTACCCTCTCGAAGACCACCCAATGCTGCAATAATAATTCCCTCCATGAATCGTTCGAATGATTTGAACCACTTTTAGTGGTAACCGTGAAGCCTAAAGATTTGTCATACTTGAACCAGATCGAGGACCAGACCAGCGCCTACCATTCCCAAACCAGCGACGAGAAACGGGATAAATACTTGTATAGTTATCGCGAGGTACGATTCGATGGGTTCGTCGGAACCAGCACCGTATAATTTCGTCTCGGCTACTATATCAGGAAGACGATTGCCGTCACCATCTTCGAGCATCGTTACCTCGGCACATTCTTCCTCGGCAAGTGACAGGACCGACGTAGCACCAGCTCCAATGTTGGATACGGAGGCTGACCGCGAACGGCCACCCGTCGGTGTCATCCTGTTCGAATGCCGTTTGTTGTATAGTAACGGCTCCTTACATTGCCCACTGTAAAATAAATTCAAATTACTGTTTTAGCCCGGCATTATATCGTTTCGAACTAACAAGACTCAAATATTTGCTTCATAGCTCTATCAGCTCTACTGTGTGCATGTGTAACCGAGCAAATTCGCTTGGGCGGTAAGTCTGATCCGAAAAGACTATTGCTCTAAGTTTATTTTATTTTTTTTTCAGAGTGGAGACGATTTTTTCATCACACTTTCGACTTGAATCAATGTGTACACTCGGTGTTTTACTCCCTTCACTTCACTAATTGAAAACGATATGAAAATAGTATCAGTTGTGATAAGAATGATGGTTATACTTGTCGAATCTTTTGATGTAAACCGTTGGCGAATAGTTTTGATGTTTTTCTGTCGGTTGCTGTACCGGAAGTGGCGGATGTACCTGACCGTCTATCATCTTACGACTGGTCCTAGCTCTGGCACATACTACCAATATATACCAATTCAGTTCTTTGAGAATGGAGATAAGATTTTCCACCGAGTATGTAGTGTGTACAGTGTACAGTTCTTCTACTGGCTCATTACCCGAGGTACATACACCTACCTACCTACACCTTATTATTCTTATTACGCGAGTTATTTAAGACACAAATAAAACTAATTGCGTAATCAAGATCGCGGGCGGCGTACGGCGCCTCGACAGAAAGGTTGTAAATCTAACGAGATCTCTGAGCGCCTATATATCTCGCTTCTGTCTTTTCGTTTGGACTTTCGAATGTTGCTGAACAAAAACAAAAATGAAAAAAAAATAAAAAAAAAAACGCGGGCGAAAAGAAGAAAAAAGAGGAAAATAAATTTACACGAAAAACGTCGCCGTTTAATAATCGAGAAAATGATAACGACGAATGGAACAAATCTCGGCACCGAATGGAGTATGCAAAAACAATAATTGACCCTAAGTTAAGAGCGGAATGGAGTGGTGAGTGCTGATGATCAAATTTATAAACAGGTTCAATCATACAATTGACACTAGAGTTTCTTATTACAAAATGGGGTTATCAGAGCAGACTGAATCTGGCCGGTCAATTAGCCATGTGGTTTTGGGTCGGAGTTAACCTCGCGGATGATCCAGTCATCCAGCCAGCTCGCGGTGTATAGGAAAAAATGTAAAAAGCGAAAAATCCCATGATCCATACCTTATTTCGTCCGGATACGGGGGGCTTGATATCCTCTCGAACGACACTGGGTCAAGTATGAGTCCGATAAAGTTAAGGCACCAGGGGATAAGCGACAGTTTAATATGTCCTTGGATTCCAGCATGGATGGAATTATCTGGAGGCCAAGAACAGGCCGTCTCGTCATGAGGTTACATCGCGACTGAATAACGAAGACGACCCTTCGTTAGAACCGTCTGTACCGAGTCTAGGCCAGACTGAACAAACACCCATAGAGCAGACGCGACTTTATTGATCCGATACGATGGGAGACACCTATATACCACAGGGGACCCATTTTCGTCATGGTTGTTACGTCATTCGGCGAGGAGGATGGTCAATTTCGGAAAAAAATAAAAAAATGAAAAAATGATTCATCATTCGGTTTGATCGAGAGATGAAATGCGACCGTTCGTATAATTCTTGCGCAACATCCACATAGCTATTTATCTACTCTAGTTCAGCTAAATCGTAACTCCAGCGCCATAGGCAAAACGATCCGGTGACCACTCAACGTACGTTACGTTAGTCGTACGGTCAGAGAGCACCGCCGCGTACCTACGCGTAGGATAGTTTAAGGAAGATAAGTACTTGTACTAGTATACCCTGCACTCATGCTTTCCGGACGACAATTTTCAAGCCCTCAATGAATTCAGGACTAGGTCATATTTCTGAACGGCAATAGTTCGCTGTCCCATTTGTCGCGGAAAGGGATCAGGTCGTATCCCAGTATCGTTTATTCCGCACGACGTTACGTATCGTAATCCGATACCAGGGCGAATCACGTTTTCCTTTTATAAGCCAAGGAGCCGCAGGGTTTCCTGATTCAATTTTCCGCACGCACTACTACAACGTCTTTGGGGAATTGTTTAATTTCGCGGCAAAGTCACGTGGCGAATTTCATTCTATTCAATGTAAAGTTATAATGACTCGTTTACTCGAAAAGCAGCGAATTGGCTGGTCAATGTACCCACCGTTGCAACGAGAATCATTAGATGAGCTAAAAGTCTAAATACACCGAGTATTGCTTAGGGTTAGGCCAGAAGTTGTTAAGCGGTTAATTCGCACCGGAAGTGTTACTTTTGAACCTCTTGCCCATCTCTTAACAATGGAATCGTTTTAAAGTAAGGTTTTGGTAAGTGAGTGGTAAGGTCGTACGTGGGTGATCTTAGAGGCACCGTGTCACAACCCGATATCATCGGTTTAGATTTTCCGAAATCATATACGCAAGCGAAACGCGGGGAATTCCTGCGACCTTGATTAATATAAACTCTGACATTGCCGCGATGATAACGAACTCGTCGTATAGGATAGGCCATTTCTGGTATTCAAATCTCCAGTAATTTCATGGTTGTTTCAATTACGTAAAACGCGTTCACGTGGGCCTCCGTACATATGTGTACACCCATACTCACAGGATTGCACGACTATGTTATCAATTTAAATATAGACCTGCCGTAGAACGTTTACTGAATAAAAAAAGGTCTCGATCATTTGATGCGCATTCGATAAGACAAGCTGATTAAAAATCCGAAAAAATTCACATTTACTAGTTTTCTATCTCTATATTATATGCAACTATAAAATATGCTCGTCGGTTCATGGATCGACGTTGCTTCCAGCTGACAAGTCCAACAGTTAAATGCAACTGAATATAATTTAAACCTAGAGCAATCCGTAACAGTCTTATCTAATTGACATTGCAACCATATTCATGGTCAACAGTTAGCCATTAACCTCCCAGAGTGCACTACAACGACAACAGCCATATATACATATGTATACGCCGATAGACCAACGGGAGGATAACTCGTGTGTAAATTTTAGAGTTCGAATGTTCTGATAATTTTTTTTTTTTTCATTGATTCATTAGTGTTTTTTTGTTAATTTTAATTATTTTTTTAATTACCTATAATGCAACTGCTTCGGTTGCTCGGACATTTTATAGTTCCTTTGAGTTGACCGATTTCGCACAAACCACTGCAAAAGCCACGAGTTAGTAAGTCAATGTTATATTAGTATATATGAGGGGATACATATACACGTATATGGAATTGTATGATATATGGTTTGAAAGAAATTTTAATTGACCACCATCGTCAACCCGCGAACGACAATTATAAAATGTTAAGCTACTACGATGATAAACGCGTCAGGGAATAAACGAACAAACATTAATCTGCAAGTATCACCTTTTCAAACGTCTGTAATAATATTGGTGCCATTTCTGACGGAGGTCAGCAATAGGTACGTGTTTTCGCGATTTTCAATAAGACATCGGAGGGCTTTAGTCTCGCGGATGAAAATATATGTACAGGAATTTTGATTTTGAAGCTTTGGTTTTTATTTTCCAAATTTCTTTAATATTATGTGAAAATTTGAATTGCGAAATAGTGAGATTTCGCTATGCGGTTACGACAATGATTTAAATTTAACAAGATAATAAATACTTACACCGATCGTTGGTCAGCTGCAGTGACACGTGTTCCTCACCTCAATGTATAACTTCAATCGTTTCCTCTGATTGCGCATTTAATAATCAGAATAATTTAATATACGCGTGGATCAAGTTATTCGACAATGAAACAAGATTTTCAACATTTTATAAACGTCGACCTACACTCATTATTTCGATCACTAAAATCGACTGATTGATTAGCTCTCATTTATATCTAAATTACGCTGCTGATCAAAATATACATCTCCAGTTTTTACGTTTCTTTATTCACCCCGACTGGTGGCGGGAACAGAAATTTGGAAGTTTCTTTCTCTCTCTCTCTCTGTCTTTATTTTTCTAAATAAATAGAATAAAATAAAATAAAATAAAATAAAATAAAATGGAATAGAATGGAATTGAATAAAATGAGATGAAATTTTCCCAAGCAAGAAAATGACGAAGATGATACGTTATGAAGAAGAAACGCGTTGCCTCACGACGGCAGAGTAACTCGTCACTGACGGATCCAACTATTTCATTCACAGTCGGTGTTACGCTCGTTTGATTGTTACTATATAGGTATTTACAGCGTATATACTGTACACCGGTTGAATCTATCTCAGTTAGATCTGCGATGCTGCGGAATAGGCCGTTGGCAAATAGGTTTCGATTTAGGTTCGGTCCTTTTTTTGTAAATAGAAATGATTTTCGTTACAGTCGTTCCGAAGTAGAATTGGAATTGGGACTGCATATGCGGGGCGAAACTTACACAAATGATAATTAAGATGTTATATGAGATATAGGTGTGGGTAGAACTCGAACGGTGCGTTCCTGCGCGAGTTGGGAAGCAGCAGCCAAGCAACCAAACGGTTGCTATAAACTGGCTCATTGTCAGCTAAGCTATTTCTCTGCAGAGTTGTTAAAGAGATTTGCCTCTTCTTCTTCTTCTTCTTCTTCTTCTTCTTCTGCTTCTTGGTCTTCGTCTTGTTCAGAGGTTTGCGAACGTTATCACACATGCGTTTATCAGTAATTAACAAATTAGCAGACAGAACGATTGAGCTGCGTTACTCACTATCGGGTCCTTCGACGCTGGACCGTATTTTGCACGGGTTGGTTTTTTCTTTTTTTTTCGCGGAGTTGTAAGTATACCGGTCTTTGGGATCTCTCGTTCTTTTCGTTGACAATAGACTAATGATAGACGAACTGAAGGTAGATGCGGAATATGTTGGCTTGTAAATAATTTGGCAACGATGAAAGTGCAGATATAAAACTATCGCGTTCTAATGTAACGTCACGTGATATATATTTTTTTCTTTTTTTTTTTTGTGTGACGTATGAATTTGACATAGTGCATAACACAGATCGTACCTACAACTACAATACGTATACTAACACGAGTTTGATACCTAACGTGTGTTTAAGACGATTTCTCTATTAAACAGTTGACTGGCGATTGTGTGTAATAATGGCTGTAGGGAAGATAGTGATCTGTCACGCATTCATCATGATATATCGTTGTCACACATATGCGTCACTCCCTCGCAAACCTGTATACACCTATGTAACGTGTATAGTGCGATTCATAACTCGCATTTCATTTTTCACCAAAAGATAACGATCGGTTCATAAATACCAAGTCTTTGTTCTACGAGCGAGAAATATCACTCTCTTTCTCTACATTTTTTCTCTCACAAATTTCAAATCTATCTAGCTCCGTATGGTTCTACAGATTTCCGGATCAAGCGTTTTAAATTTGGTCATTTTTTTTTATATCGGACCGATTTTTAGACCGTATCCTAAAAAAAAGAAAAAGAATTTTCGATTTTTGTGAGTTTTGGGATACTTGCAATGAAGAGAGGTAAAATATTTACCGGAAATTGGATTCTACATTATCAACGAAAACTGACGTTCGAAATTGAAACGAATCCGACGTTACGGAAACCGTCGACAAGTCTGAGTTTTCGAATTTTTAGATAAAAAAAATCAATAAATGGGAAAGTGATTTTTTTTTTGTGTATTTAGATACAAAAGACGTTATTAACATTCGCATGTACAGTAATATATGGGAATTTCTTTTCTTTTTTGTTGTATCATTCTATATTATGTGGTAATATTTGTATAAAAAAGTTCTCTATACCTTATAGTATATTGATAAAATTCTTCTTTTCAACTTAAATTGTTCAAAAATAATTATTGTTATAAAGAAAATTTTCAACATATGAATAGTAGATCTACGATATACTAAATATACCATAGGAATGAATTGTGATTGTTCTTTTAGTTGTTGTTTTTTTCAGATTTTTTCAAACAGCCATGGACCAGAATAACGTTAGTTTCGAAATTTTTCTATTATACAAATTAGACCTCTTTTTGTACTGAAACTGGTTTGCAATATTGCCAAAGTCTTAGGTATATCAGTAATTAAAGTAATAAGAAAAAAGTATAATAATAATAATAATAATAATAAGTCTAAGAAAGTACGACCAGAATAAATAAAATGGCTCAAGAAATAGGGAAATTATTTTTTTTAAATATGGCAAATATCAAATCTTATCGCAATTAATCCGTACATACATATCAGGGTGGTTTTTAATTCGGTCATATATTCGAATTTCCATACTCCCATGGGTCAGAAGGTCTCGAAACAAAAAAAAAGTCAGTCAAAACCTTAGGTTTTTTATGGCAATTTTAAGTACTGTCCCAAAGTCTTCGAACTTTCGCATTTGAATGAAAAGACGATTTGTTAGTACTTCGGTATTATATTTTTACTTCCTATGGCTATTGGCGTAATTTATTTGTATATATTTCGTGACCTCTTTCCTGGCCTTTGAGAGCATTGAAATTAAAAAATGATCAAATTGAGAAGCACCCTATATGGCATTAACGGTGGCGCACGGAATTGTTGGAATATTGAATAATTCCGAATACGTCTATACTATGTATAATAAAAGGTGGAATAAAATATATTTAAATAACTAAACTAATAATATTATAAATAAAATTCGGCTTTTAATCTTAGCTATGATAAGTATAAGATTTTAAAATTAATTAACATCACGTATATTGTTATTATACTACTGGCATAATAATCTTTGAGGAATATTGATAGAGATAAAAGAAAATTCAAGGAAACGAAAAAATTCAGGAATTATAATCGTTCAAAATTCAATAATAATAATAATATTAATATCTATCGATCAAACTATAACGGCGATAACGCAGGGATTAATACACTAATCACCTGCTCCTTGACACTCCCCCATATTCATACAATCGTATTAAAATTACAGCCTGTTTCAATCGGGACTATGAATAATAAAATAATCGAACGAAAATTCGTGCAGTGCGAATTATTAAGTTCGTTGGGACTTATCTCGACTCTCTGTAAATTCCGTTAATAAAAGCGAGCCATATTTCGCAAATCTTAATCACCAACGTCCGAATCTCCGTCCCCTATGGCATAAAGAATGTGAAAAGCTATTCCTAGCAATGCAGTTCCTATCAAATCACCGGCTGCTGTTAGATACGGTATAGCAGAGCTGTCCGGGTCCATACCCAAAGTCCACATCCATACAACCATCAGTTGCGCTATATACAGCAAAAGGACGACCTGGAAGACCATGAGATGTCAGATAGACTAAAAAAACTGATACTAAGAGGAGAGGAAAGAGATAATTAAATCACTACTTGCCTGAAGCAAGGCGGCGAATAAATAAATAATTATAAATATTGGAGTCAACGACGTGTGACCAGCTTGAAGATAGCTTATCGTATAGCTGAATATCAAGTGGCCAGGTATCACCATCATTATCAGAACTCTCGCAGTTCTGGCATGCCCGCCTGTAAAGAGAATCAGAGTCGTTAGACCTCTGGGAATTTTGAGGGAGGCATATCCTCTCTCACCTGGATCTAGAAAGGCGTGAAACGGGCTGATGCAGATAGCTGGAACTTGAGGGTGGTCAGAATTCCGTTTTCTGTGTAAAGATGTGGAGATTCTGCTTGCCTGTACAGCCACAAGATTTCCACCAACTCCGTTTATCACTAGTTGAAATACCGCTATGCCTTTGTAGGTCGATATCGTGAAGTCTAGTATCAGACCTCCGATGCTAAAAGATCAAAGAATAATTTTGTCCGAATGAAAACTTGCCGGCTGATTATAAAAGCTGAGACCACTCTTCGGATCTCTGGGGTACATACCTGCTTATTAACATTGCTGATATGACCGGAGTCCATCCGTAATTCAATACCTCTTTGGTGAACGGATTATTGGATGCAACGTAGCCCCAGAAAGGTGTTGCAATAAGGCAAATTACTATTATTAGCGGTGCTATCCATGGAGCGAATTCTGTTAAACAAAAATTCATTATCTCATATTTTTTCTTGCATAAAGTCTGCTTTTGTTATCAAAAGGAAATAATTCTAAGGGATACGCTCTTAAACGGATGCCGATAATAAGCGTTACCAATTGCGTTGTACAGCAGGGAAGCTATCCAAGCTAAAAGTGCTAAGGTGGTAAGATCTCCAAGTGAGGCAGCTATGGGTGTAGCGACGTTGTCGGGATTGATGTTCATTCTTCTGGACAGCAGTATCACAGCCACCATAACAAGACCGAGGACAAAACTTGCAACAGATGCGGTAACTAGCGAGCTGGCGCAGAGCAAGAGTCCGTGGTTCATGTCGAAATGTGCTTCTGGTATCCAGCCCAGGATTACCGCCGCTAGGGAAGCCAGGAGCCCGACGACCATAGCTTGGCACTGTATTAATGCCAGATTACCAACTATCAGGGTCCATTGCTGTTTCCTAGTATCCATATGCCCGAGGTTCGCTTGGGTTGATAACCGAGAGGCCAATGTCATCTCGAGGTTTCCTTTTAGGCCCAGTAAGGCAGGAACTAGAATGTAGACTTCGGAAACTACTTGGAAGACTGGCCAATGCTGTGAACAAAACCCAGGGTGATATTTGTCCGCTGGTTGAGCCGTAGCTTCGATTAGCCGGGTCTTTAGTTACCTGAACAACGTCGAGCAGAAGGCTGGCAGCAACCATGCCAAAACCAGCGAGTAAAAATGGTATAAACATTTGTACCGATATAGACCAGACATTTTCGTCCTCTGAATCAATGGATTGATTTTGATTGACTATTTTTCTATTATTGTTGTTCATTCCTTTGATCATTGAGCTAGGAATCTGTGTAATTAAATGCCTTGTATCGTCTTCGCCGCTCTCTATCTCAGAGTCTGAGAGCAGGTCTGTTGTCAAATCCGCCATGTTTACATTGATGGACTCTTCTCCGCCTGAACCGACCATCTTATCGGTGAGAGATCTTTCACTCTTCTTTCTATAACGCAGCAGTTTTTCTTCCTTTGTGTATATTGGGTCCATTTTTATTCAACAAGTATTTGTAGATCACGACAAAACACTGCGAATTAAACAGCGTTTAAGATACTTCAAGGTTTTCAGCCAATCAATATAACAGCAAAACACTGATAGTTAAATATACAGCGATTATAACGATTCAGGCAATCATTCAATGGACAAGAAACGCTCTAAAGCCAGCCGGCTAACAAGTCTGAACAAACTAATGCAGCTCTATGAGACCGATGGAGATTAGCTATAGATCTGCAGGCTGTTTTTTTGGCTCGTGATACTCGCCAGGGTATTTAATTGGCGGAGAATAGACACAGTAGTTAAATTTATAACTTTGGTGTATTTTGATGCAATGAATTTACTGTACTTATTTAAGATCAGATACTGCAGTCTTCTATGATGGTTTTACAAAATATTAATGAAAATTATTTGAAAACATTGAAAAATAAAATAGTGTCCAAGTAACACAATCGCACACGACTTACCATATTCTTATCAGAGTTCTTCATGATCATTTTCTGCGCATAGAAGGAAAAGAGAAGAATAAAAAATTTGTTTTTAATTTTTCAATAAATCAACTTTATATATCCTAACTAACTGAGTCTCAGATTGATTCGATTTTTCGTCACCACAAGGTCAAACAAAGTATCTTATCACAATATTGTACAACTATGTTATTATTCTAAGATCCATCAGTCATTTGATTATTTATTATAAATATGAGAATAGTGGTAATTTATTTAGGTGGGATTTGAATCCATTGAAATCTGTCTGAGTTATCGTAAATGTAATAAATTATGTCGAAAGGAAATGAATTTGTTGAAAATTTGTCATCGACGACAATCGTTGTTTGTCATAATTGATTAAATGATAATATTAAGAGTGCGAGCCGCGGAACTAACCTAACCTATAAAACATGGGTATACAGATATCTACAAACCTAAATATCACAATTATGCCTCTTCCCATCATCGGTCGATCGACTATGGCCTTAAGTTTAACTATACCACGTGACTTTGATTATTGCGTGAGACTGTTTTTCTGTTTTTTTTTTTTCTTTTACTCGAAAAATGTTATAACTTAGTGCCGGGGTTTCCCCCGTATAGTTTCAATACCCCTATAGGTGTGTGTATATATGTATGCTCGAATACGGTTCTGTCATGTATACCTATAAGATATACGTGTCTATACTGCGACAGCGCACTTGTAATATTAATACGCGTGGCAATGAAAAAACTTACATATTGTATTGAGTTAACGATTACATCTGTTAATTTATATCGTTATGATATTTTTAACTTGTAAAAATTGCAGCTTGTAGTATATATTATTTACACTAAATATTGAAGCGAAATACTACTTTGAGATTTATTTAAACTATCATCTGCAGTCTCCCACCAAAAATGATAATTTATATTTGAAATCGCGCACGTAACGAGATAACTCGCACAACGAACATGTTCTCTACACTATCTGTTTTCACTACTGATATATTATGTTAAGCGCGTATGTGTATATGTACCTATATACATTTAAGTATGAAGACTGTGTTTTATATTTCTAGCCAAATACGTCGCGTGGCAAAAACACGGTATCGACTGTTGGCTATTTTTTTAACTTTTATCCTCATGCAAGCTTGCAGCCGCGAGGAAATAGCGAACTGTTATCAGCTTGTATAGCTGTAATATAAAACGGTGTATCAGCATATCAGGAGTAATGTGAATTTCTATCAGGTCGCGTTGAACTAATCCACGCGCTGCTTTTTGGTCGTTATCAGTTTTTATTATTCATTATCGGGTCAATATGGATCGATATCATTATAGATACAGGGTGATCCAGAATGCGGTACTTTCCATACACGGGCACAGATTGCCGAAAAGTATCGATGTGCGGTCTTTTATTGAACGGCGCGAGACGCTCTGTCGTTTGATAACACTGATAAATCGCGAGATATGAGCAGAGAAAGAGACTTTCATCTCAAAATCGATCTCCAGTAGATTAGGTGTAAGGAAAGTACCGCATTGGATCGCCCTGTATATATCTAAACGCGTTCAAATGTATTTGGCGGTGATTTGAAATTTTGTTTTTTATATAATCCATATATTTGCGAATGGAGTAATCGATGGAATTTACTTATAATACTCATTTTAATGATTCTTTGATTATATCGAGTCATGTTATGTAATAGAAGACTGCAGTCTCGTCAAGATCTCGACAATGGACCTCGGTGTGAATCCCCAGACCAAACCGAACCATAGCTGCTAGAAATACGATCAGACTGGGCATGGTGCCCGTTAAAAGGCTGCGCATGTCGTGATCAACTTATTTATTTGGCATTTAACGTTGCTGTAGCTAGGTTTAGCTAAAATAAGATATAATTACAACACAGAGCTATGATCGCACATTGTTCAGTGTCGCGGAGCACGCTGGTCGAATATCGAACCTTAACGTGCATAAAAACGTTCTTGCTTTTCTCATTTTACGAAAAATCTCGGGTAAGTATGAAAGAGAAAAAAAAGAAAAAATCGTAATCAGTCACGAAATTGAGAAAACACCGCGGCTTGATTTGGTTCTAGATATTTTGAATCCGGAACTATTGCACCAAAATGGGACGGAGCAAAAGAAAACCGAAGAAATTACCCTGCGTTACGGTCGAGGGGCTGCAGGATAAAAATTTAGCGAATGAATCGTCTGCGATTACAGGAATGGCGATGAATCTAGTCGATATATCGTCGAGACTGTCTCTCCCTGTGATAAGAAATTGGCAAATTGAATCTGACGATGAAACAGACGACGAAGATACGATCGAATTTGACTTCCGACCGAGAAAGATGTTCCTTTCGAATGCGTGTCTGGTTTGTTCGCGCCTTTGCAGTACCGAATATTCGTGCAAAAATTGTGAAATGGTTTCTTACTGCACGGATGATCATCGTAGGGACGATACACCTTCTCATCAGGACTTGTGTAAAGTGTTGAGATATTATTACCGGGATATAAAAAACGATAATGAATTTAGCGAAAACTCGTCTAGTCCGGAAAAGTATAGAATTTTTCGTGTCGGGGTAATCGAGGGGACGGAAAGGTCGCTGAAACGTTCCCTCCAGCTGTGGGAAAAAGAAATCATACTATATCCTCGCGCCTGTTTTAAATGCCACGCGAGTAACAACCGTAGCGATTTGCAATGCTGCGAGGATTGTAAAGTCGTGTTTTGGTGCGGAAAAGAAGATGTGAAAAGCCACTCTAAATGGTGCCTGCAGTACAAAATATTCCATAAAATAGTTGCGGCCCAAACTACTTATGGAAATATCGAGCCCCATATACCCAGCGTTTATTTTACTGCTCCGGATCTATCGGTTAATAATTTCGACACCATTATGTCAGTGATTAATAATAATTCAGCGAATTTTCGCAATATGGATATCTATAATTACACCACCTTGTCTCACCTGGCGAGTATTCCCCTGACCACCCTATACGCGGTCCAAAAATCGCGCGTCGATTGGAAAAGCGTTGAAAATTTTGTGGTGCATTTGATAGGAGCTGAGTTTCAGTACGAAGGAATTAATTTGCGGGTTTGGGAGAAACTTTTCCTACATTTTTTACCGTCTTTAAAAAATCTCGAGCTTGTTATAACCGGACCTGAATTATTCCTGCCTCAAGTACCGCGGGAACTTTTGACCAGAGTGAAAATTTGCTCGCGTTGTAAATTTGGAGGAAAAAGAATCGGCGTTACGTACGTCCCTCAGACGTTGTACCACGATTATACCTCTTTTATAGATTACCGTAAACCAGACTTGGCGTGTCTATTCAATCCCGGATTATACCGTAGGACAGGTTTCAACGGTCAAGACACTTGGCCAAATACTATTTTCGAATTATGTCAGACCAAGGTGCCGATTCTGGTAACTGCTTACACCGAGCGGGAAATCCCGATGGATATTATAAGAATCAAGTCAGTATGCGATGTCGAAGTCATTCTTAAACCGAGGAGAAATCCCTTCGCCAGTTTGAAACCTGACAGAAATTTCGTTAGCGACGAATCTGTACCTCTTATTTATAAGAATTATTTTCTAAGCATTGTAAAAGCCCCCGCAGAAAAATAAAGACAGACTTTTTTATCCCGGCGTGTTTTCACGCCTTTTATATGGTCATTTTATTACAAATTTTTGTACATACGCATATATATGTTTTCGTGTTAAAAATGAAAAATTAATGAGATGATTTTTGATATACTATGAGATGGTTCAAATAAATAACAGAATCTTATTTTATAGGGATATACTATAAATATAAGTTATGAACACATTCGAGAAATGGATGTTATGCGACAGTTAACGACGTTCTTACCGACTGATGTATGCATAAATAGCGACTACGACAATCCAGTATAGAGATGAAGATCCCAGCGAAGTACCTGCGCTATAAGCCTGGGCATTATAATACGAATCACCGCAGTGTGAAGGCCAGCTTTTGAGACAACCCGCGTAAGCTATAACATGAGCGATGTAATTCTGCTCGAATGTACCTCGAAATAGGTGAGAATAGGGACCTGAAATAGGAGTCGAATTTCGATTGGTAAAACTGATATCAATCAATCGGCGATCAATCGAGTTACATACCGATAGCATAAACCGGCACGTCTTCTCCCCCGTGAGTTTCGTCCTCTAGATAAATTCCAGCAAAGTTTCTGTAGTACGGATCTCCCCTGTTCGGATCATCGGCAACAGATCTCCAGGTCTGATTATGTGTTTGTGACGAACTGTCGTTCATTCTGTGGTACATGAACCCTGGACCGTTTGCGTAGGACAGAGTTTCGTACGGGCGGACACCCGGCTTGTTGGCGAAACCGAGAATGTCGTTTCCTCTGTCCGGGTAACCGTTTATTGTGAACGCGTGAGAATGATCGGCCGTTACTATGATCAGAGTTTCTTCTATGTTTACTAGGTCCAGAGCGACTTGGACCGCGTCTTCTAACGCCCCGACTTCGTGAAGAGCAAGTTTTGCGAAATTACCGTGATGGGCCATGTCGATTCGGCCGCTTTCAACCTGGATGTCAATTATTTACTCCAATTTTTATTTTAAAGATAAAATATGAATGAGAGATCATTGAGCTACACTAACCATTAGCAAAAACCCGTCTCTGTTTTTTCTCAGCATCCTAATAGCCTGCAAAGTCATGTTTGCTAATGACGGAGTCCCCTCGTCACCCTTATCTCGGACTGCATGATAGGGCAAATATTTGGGTGCAAATACACCCAAGATTTTCGAAGCGCTGCTAGTGTCAACTGACATTAGTTCTCCAGTATTTGTAACGAATTTCCCACAGGGATTTTTCTCTTGCCAAATTTCAGCCAAGTTTAAATCATCCTTACGAACACAATCGTCTTCAGGATCCACATAATGCTTGACAAGTCCCATAGGTTGGCCACCACCACCCATCATTACCTAGTTGAAAAATCCCAGTGATTTGTTAATCACTATCATCACGTGTTTAAATTATCAAAGAAACGTGCAGAACCGCAAATAGTTTAACGGTTACTGCCGCAAGTTCACCATTCAAAGTCTACCCTTCCAAATATAAAAATTGGCGTCTCATCTCCATACCTTGAAGTTACTTCCAGGAGCATCTTCGATCAGTTGTCTAGCAATGTCTTTCGCGCAGTCTTTCTGATTGTCGGGAATTTTCGCATCACATTCCCAATATCTGCTGTTCACATGTGCGTAAAGGGCTGCAGGTGTGGCATGAGTGATTGTTGCCGTGGTCACAAACCCTGCGGTTTTCAACGATAAGATGGAATAGTTTCAACGATAAGATGGAAAGTAATCGTCTGAATAATATAATACACACCGGTATCTTTACCAACCGATTGGGCCCACTCTGCGATTGTTGAGACCCTGCTCAGTTTGTTCACATCTTTGTCACACTGACCGAAAACTGCTCTAGCGTCCAGACCGAGCAGCTTGTAGCGACACTTGACACCAGAGAACATTGCAGTCGCCGTTGCAGCCGAGTCCGGTACTTGTTTGTCGACGTTGTAAGTCTTTGGGGAAAAAATCGATCGGAGATCAGTGACACGTTAGATTTTTCATTGATTATAATCGGTCTTCACCTTCGACAGTCCGGTGTTGGGAAACTTTTCGAATGCCAGTTTGTACTCTTCTCCCGACCCGCCTTTCCTTTGTCCCTGAAAAATTCTACCAGCCGTAACAGACGTCATTCCCATACCGTCTCCGATAAAGACGATAATGTTTTTTGCCTGATTGACGTTATCTTGCATCGATAGTAGTCTACGTAAATTTTCATGCCCAGAATTCATCCAAAAGTCAGTATCTGAATAATGGAATTGAATAATGATATTCGTTATCCGAAGATTCGGATGCCAATTCTTTTCTTTATCGTATTAGAAACGGTTACCTTCAGGATGGTGAGGTGTGGGATTCCCCAGTATGTAAGACGTGCCGAGACCCATGACCTCGACCATGACGGTGCAAATAAAGGCGATCAAGATTTTCATGATTTTTCTGATAGGAATAATGATTCTTCAGATCTTTACCTCGTTTTAAAGCTATCTGGGAACCTACAGATTTTCTTACATTATTAATAATTCAGTAAAAGTATAAACAAACTACTTCATAATCTAAGAGTTGGTTATTAGAATCGTAATGATGAACAATCACCATGGAAGAGTAATTTAAGTCATGAAATTACACGTTCGTAGTAAATTACTAGTCGCCTCTTATTATTCATACTTACGAAAACGTCGTGTATTCTGGAATTCGAAGGATAAAAAATGAGTAGAATAAATATTTGCAAAACTTTCTGTACGCGACACTTGATTTATTTTCGCACCCGAAATACGATGACTGGGTATCGAGGTACCGTTAAAAATATATATAAATAAGTCGAATTTTTGAACGATTAGCACATTTTGAAAGAAAGAATTTTCAATTATTTATATGATGTTATGTGACGACCCATGGAGCAAGTTTCTACCGTTTCGTACGGCGTCCTGACTTGGTGTGAGATTCACCCGAATTGATCACTTTATATAAGAGAGAGAAGGCCAAATGATTGATTAAATGGAATGGATGTGTGTGTATAGATGATATGAGCCACGCGACCAACTCCTGTCCATAGGATTATCTCATCGAAATAGAGAGAGGCCCCAACAGGCTGCTAATCTTGTGACTAAAATACGTCGTGATAACAGTACTGATCTTGCAATCGTGTCGTTCTTCGAAAGCGATTTTGCATTCAGCCTAAGCCCCCGATCACGCGAGCAAGTTGAGTTCGCTATACGTTCACGTGCGTTTGGGTGAGGGCTTTGCGGAATTTTTAAGCCTGTTACAACATCGGTATCAGGAGATTACTGATTATCGTTGAGCAGCTACCACGGACTAGACGACAGAAAAATTGACTTTTCATGCCCCCGCTTTTTGCTGAAATGTTTCTGCGATTTATATATAGCTAAAAGAATTGATTGAATCACTTTTTGCTTCGTCTCGATCTGATATTTTTTTCATTCTTGAATTGAGCTTGATATGAATTATTTTGCGTACGGCAATATTCGTGGTGTGTTATACGTGACTTTCAAAAATCTTGCGGGCCGTGGGCAAGAGCAAAAAGGAGGATTGTTTTTCAGCCGATTATGTACTAGAACAGCTTCGGCGCCGCAACACGTTGTAGATTAATAGTAATTCGTAGTTTGTATTCGAGCATTGATCACGTTCGCCATAGCAGAACGTGACAAACGCTCCAGGTGTTAAAGAGATAGAAAAAATATTCTATAATTACTCAGTGATTAATGAGTGAATACCTGTGCTCAAAATGTATTTTGCGTCTTACGACTGACTTTGGAAAAGAGATACGAAATATAAGAAACGCGCTGATCAAGAAATCTATTACAGTTTCCGAGACTGTTTCATGGACATTCCTTTATGCAGCTACTGCGTCAAGGATATTAGAATATAAGATATAAGTGTATTTGGATTCGACACAACATTAAATATCGTCTTTCGAGGTATATCAAAAGTTCTGAACTTTTTCAGCCTGTCGTGAACATCTTTCAATCATTTTGAAATCTGCAATACGAAATATTTTTTTTGTCGTTCACTTATTATGCTGATAAGAACAACCTTCGTACCGAACAATGGATTACAATTCTAGTCAAGTAAGATATTATCTGATAAGTTGTGTTGCATTAATCATAAACATCACACGGGTGTACGTCAAAGCTCACGTGTAAACTGTCTGTACAAAAAACGTGAGCGATGTTGTAATCTTTCTTGATACTGAAATCTAACTTCGCAGAAGGTTGGTTTACGGCCCAGCACGCATAATTATCCCAGTTTTACACGTTATACAAAGCCTATACCCCAGTCATATACTATAAGCTGACTGAGACTGAGTATTAAATATTTATTCACACGATTAAATTATTGCATATGATATCAACGCTCATCCCCGCATCAGTCAGTTATACGAAAAGCGAATTTCCCTCTTCGCCAAAAATATTTCGCGAATTGAAAACTAGTAGTCAGTTAAAAATCGCATTCACTGCTCTATTAACCGAGGCTTTAGTATTCGCAATGGTATTATCAACACCGAGCGGGAGGTTGAAGAAGATGTAGTGAGCTGAAGCCATCGAGTGTTAAATTTCTTTAAAATTGCATATTCGCAGAGTATGCTTAGGGGTAAAGGATCTCATACACGAAAGACAAAGAACTGGTTACGAGTATCGTTCGTGAAACGTCTTCGACTTTCATTTAATTTCGTATTTAAATTCACGAAGATTATGTAATTATTTTCGATTGTCGTAAGCATCCCTGACACCTTTTGAAGGCTTTGGCTGATGAGTGGCTATCTCAAAGCCACACTCTATCCTCGTGCCTGTTTCAAATTTTACTCACGTAACACTATGATGATAACCATCGAAATTTACAGCGCTATTCGAGGACTTCTTCGAATTATGTCAGACCAAGGTATCAATTCTATCAACTATTCACAGCGAACGAGAAATCCCGATGGATATCGAAAGGATCAAGTCAGTGTGCGATATCGATGTTGTTTTAATTTCGCGGAGAAATCCTTCTGGAAATTAGCATGTCATTAATTTATTTCATTATCACTATTTACAGATAAGTTTACGTATGAATAGTCAGAGATGAATGAACTGATCTTTAGGGAGAAAATATTATTAATATAATCGAGGATAACGAGACACAGTAATATACTATGAGAGATTAAAATAAATTACAGATTCCTATTTCATACACATATATGCATATATATATAAATATCAATTATGTACACATTTGACAAATAGATATTATCCGATAGCTGACGACGTTCTTACCGACTGCAATACGCATAAATAGAGACTACGATCATCCAGTATAGAGATGGAGATCCCAGCGATGTACCTGCGCTATAAGCCCGGCCATAATGATACGAATTATCGCAGTGCGAAGGCCAGTTCTGAAGACAACCGGCGTAAGCTACGACATGAGCGATGTAACTCTGCTCGAATGTACCTCGGAACAGGTGAGAGTAGGGGCCTGAAATAGGAGTCGAATTTCGATTGGTAAAACTGATATCAATCAATCGGCGATCAATCGTGTTACATACCGATAGCATAAACCGGCACGTCTTCTCCCCCGTGAGTTTCGTCCTCTAGATAAATTCCAGCAAAGTTTCTGTAGTACGGTTCCCCCCTGTTCGGATCATCGGCAACAGATCTCCAGGTCTGATTATGTGTTTGTGACAAACTGTCGTTCATTCTGTGGTATATGAACCCTGGACCGTTTGCGTAGGACAGAGTTTCGTACGGGCGGACACCCGGCTTATTGGCGAAACCGAGAATGTCGTTTCCTCTGTCCGGGTAACCGTTTATTGTGAACGCATGGGAATGATCGGCCGTTACTATGATCAGAGTTTCTTCTATGTTCACTTGGTCCAGAGCGACTTGGACCGCGTCTTCTAACGCCCCGACCTCGTGAAGAGCGAGTTTTGCGAAATTATCGTGATGAGCCATGTCGATTCGACCGCTTTCAACCTGGGAGTCAATTATTTACTCCAGTTTTTATTCTAGAGATAAAATGTGAGTAGGGGAGGAGATCATTTGGAGACACTGACCATAAGCAAAAAGCCGTTTTTGTTTCTTCTCAGCATCCTGATAGCCTGCAAAGTCATGTTTGCTAATGACGGAGTCCCCTCGTCGCTCCTTTCCCGAACTGCATGATAAGGCAAATGACTGGGTGCAAATATGCCCAAAATTTTCGAAGCGCTGCCAGTATCAACCGACATCAGTTCGCCAGTATTTGCAACGAATGCACCACGTGGATTTTTTTTCTGCCAGATTTCAGCCAAGTCTAAATCGTCCCCTCGAATACACTGGTCCGGGTCCACATGGTGTTTGACTAGTCCCAAGGGTTGGGCACCACCGCCCATTATCACCTATTTGAATATTCCCAGCGATATGTTAATCCCTACGTGTTCAAGTTATCTAAATAAAAAACCGTGCAGAACCGCGAGAATATTTCCACGGTTACTATCGCTAATTCACAATTCAAAAATATATCTATTTTCCCTGACACAAAAACCGCCGTCTTATCACCATACCTTGAAGTTACTTCCCGGAACATCTTCGACCAGTTGTCTAGCAATATCCTTCGAACAGTCCTTCTGATTGTCGGGAATTTCCGTATCGCATTCCCAATATCTGCTATTCGAATGTGCGTAAAGAGCCGCAGGTGTGGCATGGGTGACTGTCGTCGTGGTCACAAACCCTGTACGGTGTTCAACGATAAGAATGAATATAATTGTGAGGAACCGATTGGAGAAGAGCCTTCCATTGCATGTACAATCTTTCAAAGGGCTAAGAATTCACTGTACAATGTCAGGCCGTAATTCGTGGATATTAATACGATTCATCCTCACGGCACACGACAACAGACACTCACAGATCATTAGGCGTAATGCCATATTCTATGGGGGCGTTTAACGTGATGTATAAAGTATGTGCACGTACGAATTATGCGTATACACGTACAATAGTATGTAGATTAGATTGTTAAGAAACGTAAAAAATGACCAAGTGGCCTTGTTAATCTTGCATATTCATGTTACGGAGTACATGTAAGGTACTTAAAATAATGGCTCCTATACGGTCAGTTGGAAAACGAGTTTGGAAAAAAGATTCAACGACATAAATACACACCGGTATCTTTGCCAGCCGATTGGGCCCACTCTGCGAATGTTGAGACTTTGCTTAGTTTGTTCACATTTTTGTCACATCGTTCGTAAACTGCTCTAGCGTCGAGACCGACCACCTTGTAGCGACACTTGACACCAGAGAACATTGCAGTCGCCGTTGCAGCCGAGTCCGGTACTTGTTTGTCGACGTTGTAAGTCTTTGGGGAAAAAATCGATCGGAGATCAGTGACACGTTAGATTTTTCATTGATTATAATCGGTCTTCACCTTCGACAGTCCGGTGTTGGGAAACTTTTCGAATGCCAGTTTGTATTCTTCTCCTGACCCGCCTTTCCTTTGTCCCTGAAAAATTCTACCAGCCGTAACAGACGTCATCCCCATACCGTCTCCGATAAAGACGATAATGTTTCTTGCCTGATTAACGTTGTCTTGCATCGATAGTAGCTTCCGCAAATTTTCTTGCCCAGATTTCATCCAAAATGAAGTATCTGAATAATGGAAAGTCCGTTAACGGTAATAAACTTGTAGAACATGCGGAAAATGACCCTATCGTTATACGACGCACGGTGATACTCCTGCATAGCTTTATATATCGATATGGTAAATTGTAGCCTCGTTTAAACATTTACCTTGGCACGAATTTCTCGCCAAGTTCTAACCAACCAACAAAGTTAGGTAGGGGAAAACCTTTTTGCATTTTAATCAACAGCGTTTCTTTTAGGGCATATCACTTGTCAATCGCTCTTATTTTTACCCCGAGGCTTTCCGCAAGAACTACCTAAACAACTTTTATTTATTTTTTTTATCACGTCAATACTTATAATACGACTTATTGTCGATAATTAGAACGGCTTGATTACTCGTTTATTGTCGTTTTTCTATAGCCTTATAATAAAACTTTGACCGAAGCTGGGATTAGTATCGCCTCTCTATATCGTCTCAGGTGAAATTAGTGCCTTGTGTGATACCACTTTGTTTTTTTTCATTCCAATCAAGTATACTGTTTGCTCAGTTGTTGCATAATTGGCGTTACATAGAATTAATACTGTACGCAGTACTGTATGCTAAAAATATATGACGTATGATAATGAGCACACATTAGGAATCTGTATTTTTACATCAACTAATTATTAGCCATCGAAGGTCTCGTAGCAGAGAATTGCATTACATCTGGTCATTTAGTGGTCAGAAATTACTAGAGCAGCAAACGTTAATTAGGAATAATTAAGCAACGATAATTTCGCAAGTAACTCAAGGCATGACGAAGAATTTAAGTCTTTTGAACCTGCGAATGGAATATTGGATCAATATTCATATCTGAAGACATACCTTCGAAGTGATGGACTTCATCCCCAAGTATGTAAGACGAACCTAGACCCACTACGGTCCAGAGAAGGACGATCGAGAGTTGCATCATTTTTCTAATAAGAAGAAAGAATCTATTTTTTCATTTTTGATTTTGATCTTCGTATCTTAGAGACTATTATCTACTTCGGTTAATTGAAAATCTGAAAAATTATCTACTTTGTCAGTATAAACTATTCAAACACATGGATGACTATTCGATATAGGTTCGAAGTCGTGAAGATGAATAATTTCCACACAGATATGTTCGAAGAGTGATTTTATTATTCGTACTTACGAAAACGTCCTATTATCCTGGATTCGAAGGATTGAAAAATGATGAGAAATAAATCTTCGCGAAACTCTCTCTATACGCGACACTTGATTTATTTATTTTGCACACCGTTACCGTTAGAAAATGGAAATATGTCGAATTTTCGAAAGATTAGCACATGTTGAAAGAAAAATGAAGAAAATTGAATCCCTTGTCTGATAATGTTAAGCAAATTATTTATAGGATGTTATGTGACGACCCATAGAGCAGGTCTTTACGCTTGTATCGGACGATGTTCTAACTTGGTGTGAGGTTTAACCGAGTTTATCACTTTATATATAAGAGAGAAGGTTGCAGTGGTTGATTGAATGGATGTGTCTACACATGTAACGTAAACCCACACAACCATATCTCCTGCCCATATAGTATTAACTCTTCGGAGTAGGGATGGACCCCAACCAGGTTGTTAATCCTTCTGCTGTACTGCAGTAACTCTTATAACTAAACATACGTTGCTAGCGGAGCAGAGATTTTACAATAGGGCCGTGGTTCATACACGGTTTTACATTGATACAGCCGCGATCACGCGGGCAAATAGAATTTGCCATTTGGGGGCCAGAGACAGAACAAAATCCCAAGGTGTACGTTGAAACAGAATAGTATTGTTCACGTGCGCTTAGGCGAAGGCTTTGCGGAGATTTAAGCTTTTTATAACATCGGCTCATGAGATTAGGCTCGTAATTGTGGAATATCTAGGTATACGGAAACTATATTAAGGGACGGAAAAAAATTCCTTCAGATAACGCGGCTTGCAGTCACGCAATTCTCGCTTTTATATTTTTGACGAGTTTCTGGGAAAAGAATTGATTGAATCACTTTTTGCCACCTCTGGATTTGATACTTTTTTCATTCTTACACTGACGTTGATCAGTTTTTAATAACGGCTCTACCCGATGTGCAAAAAATTTCACGCTACTGATATTTCTTTACTTGACCGTAAGGCAATTCCCTGCTAATAACCAGCTGGGCTATTATAGATATGAATTATTTTGCGTACGGCGATATTCGTGGCGTGTAAAACGCGACTTTCCAAAACCTTGCCGATCGTAGGCAAGAGCAAAAAGGTGAATTGTTTTTCAGCCGATTATGTACTAGAACAGCTTCGGCGCCGCAACACGTTTTAGATTAATAGTAATTCGTAGTTTGTATTCGAGCATTGATCACGTTCGCCGATTAGGAGAACGTGACAAACGCTCCAGGTGTTGAAGAGATGGAATAAATAGTCTATAATTACTCGGTGATTAATGAGTGAATACCGATGCTCGAAATGTATTTTGCGTCCTACGACTGACTTTGGAAAAGAGATACGAAATATAAGAAACGCGCTGACCAGGAAATTTATCACAGTTTCCAAGACCGTTTTATGAGCATTCCTCCATGCAGTAACTGTGTCAGGGATATTGAGATACAAGCGGATTTGGGATTGACAAACCGATAGATATAGTATAATCTCTCTAGGTATCTGAAGAACTGCACTTTTCCAGCTGATCGTAAACATCTTTGAATCGTTGTAAAATCTGCAATACGAAATCTCATTTTTTTTTTCCGCTTATATACTTGACGATAAGAACCACATCTATAATTGACAGTGGATTACGATTTTAGTAAGGAAAGATAACGTCTAATAAGTCACGTTGTATTCGTCATAAACTTCACACGAGTGTACGTCGAAGCTCACGTGTAAACCGTCTGTACAAAAAACCGTGAAGGATGTTGAAATCTTTCTTGATACTAAAATCTAACTTTGCAGAAGGTTGGTTTACGGCCCAGCACGCATAATTATCCCAGTTTTAAACGTTATACAAAGCCTATACCCCAGTCATATACTAATAAGCTGACTGAGACTGAGTATTAAATATTTATTCACACGATTAAATTATTGCAGATAATATCAACGGAGCAATCGCTCATCCCCGCACCAGTCAGTTATACGAAAAGACAGTGTGAACCTGGCACCGCATTTTCAAATTTCGAAAAAATTATTCAGTTCCGTTCGCACCCGGAATAGTTCTAGAGTTCCTGATGGTTCTAAAACATAGTTCCGTCGATTTAACCCGAAAATCGGCAATTTGAAAATATGAGGTGCCAACTTCCCGTAACACCTCATTATCGAAG
Source organism: Tenthredo notha (assembly GCA_914767705.2). NCBI lineage: Eukaryota > Metazoa > Arthropoda > Insecta > Hymenoptera > Tenthredinidae > Tenthredo > Tenthredo notha. The sequence continues at coordinate 7,267,617 of OU611923.1, read as the reverse complement.
AATTTTTTTTTTTTTGGTTCTCATAGATAGTTCTCGGAGAGTTCTACAGTTCCCTATAGTTAAAAAAAATAGTTCTCAATTTTTGACCACGAAAACAATGGAAACAACAAAAATCCCAGCACCTCACTATATCAAATTACGAGCGGTTGATGAATTTCAGCGCGCTTTGAACAATTCAATTCGCAATTAAGATAGTCGTGATGATGATTTGAAGTTTCGACAACTGTTTCATCGTTGAACAATGTTTTTAGATCATTTAAAAAATCGATCAGCACCTGAGAAAAAAAATCGAAAAATGGTTCGATATAAAAAAATGCGAAGATGGCGTTTCTAGATGATTAGATGAGAAACAAAAAACGTCATGAGAAGTTCACTCTAGGGTGAACGGTGGAGGAGCTACGGTTTGCTAAAGCTTAAATTCGGGGAAGACTAGAATCGGAAAAAAAAAAATCAAAAAATGGATCGAAAAAAGAATTCCAAAAACGCGTTTCTAGATAATTTAATAAGGAACAAGAAACGTCCTCAAGAGTTCACTCTAGGGACAACGGTGAAAGAGCTACGGTGTGCTAAAGCCTAAAAATTCACCGAAAACTAGAATCGGGAAAAAAAAAATCAAAAAATCGATCGAAAAAAAAAATGCGAAAAATGCGTTGCTAGATAATTTAATAAGGAACAAGAAACGTCCTTAAGAGTTCGCTCAAGGGACAACGGTGAAGGAGGTACGATGTGCTAAAGCCTAAAAATTCACCGAAAACTAGAATCGGGAAAAAAAAAATCAAAAAATCGATCGAAAAAAAAAATGCGAAAAATGCGTTGCTAGATAATTTAATAAGGAACAAGAAACGTCCTTAAGAGTTCGCTCTAGGGACAACGGTGAAGGAGGTACGATGTGCTAAAGCCTAAAAATTCACCGAAAACTAGAATCGGGAAAAAAAAAATCAAAAAATGGATCGAAAAAAGAATTCCAAAAACGCGTTTCTAGATAATTTAATAAGGAACAAGAAACGTCCTTAAGAGTTCGCTCTAGGGACAACGGTGAAGGAGGTACGATGTGCTAAAGCCTAAAAATTCACCGAAAACTAGAATCGGGAAAAAAAAAATCAAAAAATGGATCGAAAAAAGAATTCCAAAAATGCGTTTCTAGATAATTTAATAAGGAACAAGAAACGTCCTTAAGAGTTCGCTCAAGGGACAACGGTGAAGGAGGTACGATGTGCTAAGGCCTAAAAATTCACCGAAAACTAGAATCGGGAAAAAAAAAATCAAAAAATCGATCGAAAAAAAAAATGCGAAAAATGCGTTGCTAGATAATTTAATAAGGAACAAGAAACGTCCTTAAGAGTTCGCTCTAGGGACAACGGTGAAGGAGGTACGATGTGCTAAAGCCTAAAAATTCACCGAAAACTAGAATGGGAAAAAAAAAAATCAAAAAATCGATCGAAAAAAAAAATGCGAAAAATGCGTTGCTAGATAATTTAATAAGGAACAAGAAACGTCCTTAAGAGTTCGCTCTAGGGACAACGGTGAAGGAGGTACGATGTGCTAAAGCCTAAAAATTCACCGAAAACTAGAATCGGGAAAAAAAAAATCAAAAAATGGATCGAAAAAAGAATTCCAAAAACGCGTTTCTAGATAATTTAATAAGGAACAAGAAACGTCCTTAAGAGTTCGCTCTAGGGACAACGGTGAAGGAGGTACGATGTGCTAAAGCCTAAAAATTCACCGAAAACTAGAATCGGGAAAAAAAAAATCAAAAAATGGATCGAAAAAAGAATTCCAAAAATGCGTTTCTAGATAATTTAATAAGAAACAAGAAACGTCCTTAAGAGTTCGCTCAAGGGACAACGGTGAAGGAGGTACGATGTGCTAAGGCCTAAAAATTCACCGAAAACTAGAATCGGGAAAAAAAAAATCAAAAAATCGATCGAAAAAAAAAATGCGAAAAATGCGTTGCTAGATAATTTAATAAGGAACAAGAAACGTCCTTAAGAGTTCGCTCTAGGGACAACGGTGAAGGAGGTACGATGTGCTAAAGCCTAAAAATTCACCGAAAACTAGAATGGGAAAAAAAAAAATCAAAAAATCGATCGAAAAAAAAAATGCGAAAAATGCGTTGCTAGATAATTTAATAAGGAACAAGAAACGTCCTTAAGAGTTCGCTCTAGGGACAACGGTGAAGGAGGTACGATGTGCTAAAGCCTAAAAATTCACCGAAAACTAGAATCGGGAAAAAAAAAATCAAAAAATGGATCGAAAAAAGAATTCCAAAAACGCGTTTCTAGATAATTTAATAAGGAACAAGAAACGTCCTTAAGAGTTCGCTCTAGGGACAACGGTGAAGGAGGTACGATGTGCTAAAGCCTAAAAATTCACCGAAAACTAGAATGGGAAAAAAAAAAATCAAAAAATCGATCGAAAAAAAAAATGCGAAAAATGCGTTGCTAGATAATTTAATAAGGAACAAGAAACGTCCTTAAGAGTTCGCTCTAGGGACAACGGTGAAGGAGGTACGATGTGCTAAAGCCTAAAAATTCACCGAAAACTAGAATCGGGAAAAAAAAAATCAAAAAATGAATCGAAAAAAGAATTCCAAAAACGCGTTTCTAGATAATTTAATAAGGAACAAGAAACGTCCTTAAGAGTTCGCTCTAGGCACAACGGTGAAGGAGGTCCGATGTGCTAAAGCCTAAAAATTCACCGAAAACTAGAATCGGGAAAAAAAAAATCAAAAAATGGATCGAAAAAAGAATTCCAAAAACGCGTTTCTAGATAATTTAATAAGGAACAAGAAACGTCCTTAAGAGTTCGCTCAAGGGACAACGGTGAAGGAGGTACGATGTGCTAAGGCCTAAAAATTCACCGAAAACTAGAATCGGGAAAAAAAAAATCAAAAAATCGATCGAAAAAAAAAATGCGAAAAATGCGTTGCTAGATAATTTAATAAGGAACAAGAAACGTCCTTAAGAGTTCGCTCAAGGGACAACGGTGAAGGAGGTACGATGTGCTAAAGCCTAAAAATTCACCGAAAACTAGAATCGGGAAAAAAAAAATCAAAAAATGGATCGAAAAAAGAATTCCAAAAACGCGTTTCTAGATAATTTAATAAGGAACAAGAAACGTCCTTAAGAGTTCGCTCAAGGGACAACGGTGAAGGAGGTACGATGTGCTAAGGCCTAAAAATTCACCGAAAACTAGAATCGGGAAAAAAAAAATCAAAAAATCGATCGAAAAAAAAAATGCGAAAAATGCGTTGCTAGATAATTTAATAAGGAACAAGAAACGTCCTTAAGAGTTCGCTCTAGGGACAACGGTGAAGGAGGTCCGATGTGCTAAAGCCTAAAAATTCACCGAAAACTAGAATCGGGAAAAAAAAAATCAAAAAATGGATCGAAAAAAGAATTCCAAAAACGCGTTTCTAGATAATTTAATAAGGAACAAGAAACGTCCTTAAGAGTTCGCTCTAGGGACAACGGTGAAGGAGGTACGATGTGCTAAAGCCTAAAAATTCACCGAAAACTAGAATGGGAAAAAAAAAAATCAAAAAATCGATCGAAAAAAAAAATGCGAAAAATGCGTTGCTAGATAATTTAATAAGGAACAAGAAACGTCCTTAAGAGTTCGCTCTAGGGACAACGGTGAAGGAGGTACGATGTGCTAAAGCCTAAAAATTCACCGAAAACTAGAATCGGGAAAAAAAAAATCAAAAAATGAATCGAAAAAAGAATTCCAAAAACGCGTTTCTAGATAATTTAATAAGGAACAAGAAACGTCCTTAAGAGTTCGCTCTAGGGACAACGGTGAAGGAGGTCCGATGTGCTAAAGCCTAAAAATTCACCGAAAACTAGAATCGGGAAAAAAAAAATCAAAAAATGGATCGAAAAAAGAATTCCAAAAACGCGTTTCTAGATAATTTAATAAGGAACAAGAAACGTCCTTAAGAGTTCGCTCAAGGGACAACGGTGAAGGAGGTACGATGTGCTAAGGCCTAAAAATTCACCGAAAACTAGAATCGGGAAAAAAAAAATCAAAAAATCGATCGAAAAAAAAAATGCGAAAAATGCGTTGCTAGATAATTTAATAAGGAACAAGAAACGTCCTTAAGAGTTCGCTCTAGGGACAACGGTGAAGGAGGTACGATGTGCTAAAGCCTAAAAATTCACCGAAAACTAGAATCGGGAAAAAAAAAATCAAAAAATGGATCGAAAAAAGAATTCCAAAAACGCGTTTCTAGATAATTTAATAAGGAACAAGAAACGTCCTTAAGAGTTCGCTCAAGGGACAACGGTGAAGGAGGTACGATGTGCTAAAGCCTAAAAATTCACCGAAAACTAGAATCGGGAAAAAAAAAATCAAAAAATGGATCGAAAAAAGAATTCCAAAAACGCGTTTCTAGATAATTTATTAAGGAACAAGAAACGTCCTTAAGAGTTCGCTCTAGGGACAACGGTGAAGGAGGTACGATGTGCTAAAGCCTAAAAATTCACCGAAAACTAGAATGGGAAAAAAAAAAATCAAAAAATCGATCGAAAAAAAAAATGCGAAAAATGCGTTGCTAGATAATTTAATAAGGAACAAGAAACGTCCTTAAGAGTTCGCTCTAGGGACAACGGTGAAGGAGGTACGATGTGCTAAGGCCTAAAAATTCACCGAAAACTAGAATCGGGAAAAAAAAAATCAAAAAATCGATCGAAAAAAAAAATGCGAAAAATGCGTTGCTAGATAATTGAATAAGGAACAAGAAACGTCGTTAAGAGTTCGCTCTAAGGACAACGGTGAAGGAGGTACGATGTGCTAAAGCCTAAAAATTCACCGAAAACTAGAATCGGGAAAAAAAAAATCAAAAAATGGATCGAAAAAAGAATTCCAAAAACGCGTTTCTAGATAATTTAATAAGGAACAAGAAACGTCCTTAAGAGTTCGCTCTAGGGACAACGGTGAAGGAGGTACGATGTGCTAAAGCCTAAAAATTCACCGAAAACTAGAATCGGGAAAAAAAAAATCAAAAAATCGATCGAAAAAAGAATTCCAAAAACGCGTTTCTAGATAATTTAATAAGGAACAAGAAACGTCCTTAAGAGTTCGCTCTAAGGACAACGGTGAAGGAGGTACGATGTGCTAAAGCCTAAAAATTCACCGAAAACTAGAATCGGGAAAAAAAAAATCAAAAAATGGATCGAAAAAAGAATTCCAAAAACGCGTTTCTAGATAATTTAATAAGGAACAAGAAACGTCCTTAAGAGTTTACTCTAGGGACAACGGTGAAGGAGGTACGGTTTGCTAAAGCTTGAATTCTGCAAAAACGAGACTTGAAAGAAAAAAAATCAAAAAATAGATCGAAAAAAAAAAATGCGAAAAATGCGCTTCGAGATAATTAAATAAGGAACAAAAAACGTCGGTAAAAGTTTACTTCAGGGTGAACGGTGAAGGAGCTACGGGTTGCTAAAGCTTAAATTCGGGGAAAACTAGAATGGAAGAAGAAAAAATCAAAAAATCCAATCTTTTTCCCTAAAAAACCATCAGGAACTCTGGAACTATTTCGGGTGCGAACGGAACTGTGAATAATTTTTTCGAAATTTGAAAATGCGGTGCCAGGTTCACACCGTCATACGAAAAGCCAATATCCCTCTTCTTCGCCGAAAATATTTCGCGGATTTAAAACTAGTAGCCAGTTAAAAATCGCATTCTCTACTCTATCAACCGAGGCTTTGGTATTCGCAATGGTATTATCAATACCGAGCGGGAGATTGAAGTAGGTGTAGTGAGCTGGCGCCATCGAGTGCTAAATTTCTTTACAATTGCATATTTGCAGAGTATGTTTAGGGGTAAAGGATCTCATACGTGATAGACAAAGAACGAATATCGTTCGTGAAACATCTCCGATGTTTTTCGCATATAAATTCACGAGGATTATGTCATTATTTTCGATAGTCGTAAGCATCCCTGACACCTTTGGACCAACGACTTTGACTGATGTATAGATATTCCAAAGCCACGCGTAGGCACACATGTGCAGACTGCAAAATAGCCCCGGAATGGCAAGACATCTCTGCTGTATAAAATTGTAAATTGAACATTTCCGGAAACAGAAAGTAACGTCATGCCTTTCAGGCTTCATAAGCATCATTCTACTAATCTCAATAATTTCTTTCTCTGTCTAATTTTTTTCAATGCAAGGGTTCGAGAGGTCGAAAATTGGCTACAGCCCTGAAATCGTAATGTATATAATAAACGAATGAACCCGTTAATCATAACGCACAAAATCCTTGATACTAATTAATACACACGATACATGAACCGTTAGCTGTTAGTTGTCCCACTGCACCATCGTGGTATATACCAAGGGTATGGACAGTGGACTTATCAAGCCAACAATAAGCCTAAGGTCTAACGGACTGTAATTCTATCGTTTCTAATTGACCGCCAATAAAGTTTCTCAGTCAGATAAATCAACGGTGGCGGTATCTATCGCGAGTTTTAATCATCGAGTTAAGGTAATACGAGTTTTTTCAAACTTTATAAAATGATTTGAAAAAAAAAAAAATAATTAATAATTGATTAATGCATCATCTGTGGCTATTGCGCCTGGAATTGAGTCTGGAATGAATTTATATTCGTACGAATATGCGTGCATTAGATACGATATCCCCGATCCCTCTAAACGTACAATTAGTATATTTCAAAAGTTTTGTAATTGAAGAACATTTCCGGCAACTATGACCATATATACATTATATATGTACATCCTATAGGAGTAGTCCACGGTGTAATTTTCATAGGATATATAATTAAATGAGATGTTAAAAATGGGAACGTGAAATTGATATGTTTTTCTGGAATCCGCATGTTATTATATAACAAAAGTTTAGCAATTTTTTTGTATTTTATTTTTTCATTTCTCTTACCCGACCGACTAAAAATCGTCAAATAATAATCGAAGGTAGTATCTAGATTGGTATTAGCCTAGTTTTATGAAACCGGGATCGCCTCCTAGTTCTCATGTTTACTAATCCAATCACGTGTAGTAGACCACGACCAAAAAACGAATTCACTGAAGCGTTTATCACGCACAGTATCGTTAGCGATACGAACAACACCCACGATATACTTTTATCGAAGAAAATTATTTCTCGTGGATGAAGACAGCTGAAATATCAGACAAATTTTCGTCTATTTCTCAGGATGTAAAAAAACAAAAAATAAGAGAGACAAAAAATAGTTTCATTACGATCGAGACCCTCTTTACGAAAAACCTATTTTATATTTGTTATAGGATTTTGAAATTTCGGACATTCGATCTCGGAATTATGAAAATCCGGCGTTCTTCGGTTTAAATCTTTTTTCAGATATTCCCAGAAGGATCACTCTCGAATTCCTGCATATATACGAATAGAATCTCTCTGTAGTTACGTCCCTGAGATGCGCGAAGAACCTGCTTACGGTCGCCTGCGCGTACGATAATCCATTGCCAAATATACCCGCTATACACCGCAACTTTTATATCTGATATATCAGTTTTGGAATATCAACTGGCGTATAATTATAAACGAAATTATGAAAGCGCTGTTAATTTTTAAAATCATAGAAATAATAGTATGAGAAAAGTGTCGAACGTGGAAACGTTGGTCAAGAATTATGAACCCTATCGATCGCTCCAAAAAATATATATACCAAATAAATGAAAAGTTCCACTAGCTACAGCCCTGGTCTGCGCAGGGCGACGATTCAGCCAAGGCAATAGACATACAGATACAGGGGGCACAGACTGTATGAGATATTCACTCGATGAGGTTATGGTGCCTGGTGCCGATGTGCTGTGCTGCGGAGTTTGCAGTGTCGAGTTTAGTGTCTGACCAAATATCAGCTGCATTATACCAGCACGTATATTAGGGCGAGCTGTGGGAATGGGACGTCGTAATTAACTGACAGACGCGATTTTACGCCATCTTTAGAACGGTGGATGTGGTTGTGGATGTGGTTGTGGTTGTGGTTGTGGATCTGAATGTGGATCCCCTCCACCTCTGATTATTTATCTGACCAAGAGAGAAAGAGAGAGAGAGAGAAGGAAGGAAGGCACAACAGACCACCGCTGAATTAAACTTTGGCCCGCCGAGAGGAGATAAACGTTTTGGTGAACGGTCGACTCCGGAGTTCGGCGGGCGGATTGTTTTTTTTTTATTTATTTTCTTATTTTTATTCATTCTCGTATTCTTCTATTCTGGATCGCAGAGTGGATTTAAAAAAGATGAAGATGTGCCTCGTGGTGCGATTAGGAGATATCATATCGGTTGGAAATTATTGGTGCAGGATTTTAACGATAAACTTATAGTCTAGTTTCGAAGATCGTTATACGACTGTGTTTAACGTCTTGGTTTAATTAATACACAGATTAATTATCGGACCTAAGTTTTCGTGCGGTGATCGTGAAGGTGTATAAAAAAAATCTTAGTGGAAAAATTAAGGTGGAATAATTATGCTAGCCATAACACGATACGATTTTTTATTATTATTTTACTACACAGAGGAGGTCTGCAGGAAAAGAGCGAACGGTAATTATAAATCGGGTTAGTCCCTGATTCGGTTATATTCGAATTTCAGAAAAAAGACAGCAAAAGAAAAAAACGATATGAGCCGCGAAATGTCAGATATCCAGTTTTATTAAAGGCTTTGTAGCATGACTTAGAATCGAGATAAGAAACTGGGGTTTTGGCTACATTTCTTCGTGTATATTTCGAGACGTCCATGAGAGCATTGAAATTCGAAAATGATCAAATCGAGAGGAGCACCTTATTATAAACATAGAGTATATATGTATTGAATATTTACATGTATACATCATGATCATTTAAATATTTATACTGCACTTCTCGCTTCGTATATTCTTTCGGGCTGAACAAACTCTGAATGTTTTCTTCAAAATTGTTTATTTAGGATAAATTCCGAAGGGTTTTTGTATTTTCATATACCCACGGCCATACATTGATTGGTTGAAATAATTATCAGTATACAGTAACGTCAATCCTGGGGTATAGTGTAATTTTCTTAAATCTTCCTACAACCTTGCCGATTGATAGGTATAATACACGTTTATACCTATCACTTTTTACAATTAGAATGATTAATACGATGCACTGTATATATATGCTCGAAGGACTGAGAAGATTCTATAAATACGCAACGAGTAGTCATATGTTTTTATTAATAAATATAGGTACGTATACGCCTACCATCCGGACTGTATACGATCATCATCGCAATGATTAGAACACTCGTTTGAATTATCGTGAAGAAAAAGAAAAATTCCAATTCTTAATGTCTATTCTTTTGATTTTAAACACATGCGTGAAAGGAATTCGAAAAAAATGTTTACATTCGATCTTTCAAACCGAAATTTTCGTTTTTTCTTCTCTATCTTTCTTTTCATACCACTCGGAATTAGACATAAATATTTAGACCAAGAACTTACTAACCTAACCGATATTTAAATAGAAGGAATAACAATTTCCGATCATATAATATATACACGATCTTACGATCTTACGCGATTGCGATTAGAACTCGTAAAATCATCCCCAATTCACCCTATAAGTTAAATTTCTTCATTGTCTATACCTACTTCAATGATTTGTGAGCGTGACTGTGGCTTTGCGAATCATATCATTCATATACGCATTACGCATGCAGTTTCGTTTACACATATTGTATACCTATATATATATATGTATATATCGCGTACAGCCACGGTCTTGAATGAACGCATGACGTATAATATACGCGTAGTTGTCCTACGTGTGCGTGTGTGTATTTAATTCCCGATTTGATCCGTGGGTATGCATCTGGTAGAGCAGGCTGCAGGGATATTAGGTCACCTATATTTAGTTCTGATTTTATTTACGCGATTAATTTTGACATTTTATATTTTTATATGTTAATTACAGGATGCAGCGAGGGCAGCTGAGGGAGATACCGTCCTGGATGGCCCGTTTTTTTCCGGAGCCATTCGAAGGAGTATCTGTATCGACGGCAACAAATAGTACAATAAAAATGTTCAGCTCAAAGACTACCTCCTCGACGAGCACCTTCTACACGGACCTTCTCGTAACCGAGGAGGACGCCGATACAACGGTCCAAAGTTCCCTGGGTAACAGAAACTCGCGTTTGTTGGAAACCCAGAGCACCACAAGCGAGGATGCAAACTCACAGGATTCTGATTCTATGGGTGGTTCGGAGGATCATCACTACAGCAAACATTCGTTTCATAGAATTACGAGTTATGGTGGTTTCCCGCGATTCCAACCGTTCGTTATGTCGGCCTCTAGTCCTGCACCGCCGGGTTCAACGGACATCGAGGAATCCTCTGGCCCAGATTTCGTCAAAATGTCTCACAGCGTTATCGAGTATCGTAGTAGCAGGTGATATATTTTTTTTTCCTTTTCCAGGACGCTTATTACTCCCTTTTGATTATCATAAGAAATAAAGAAAAAGACGCGAAATTATGATGCTCTATATGATATATCACTTAATACGTGATAAGGTATCTAATTCTAGCTGATAACAATATGCAGCGTGTAATAACGTCGCGTTTATACGTTGGTAGGTTGACAATATTGAGTCACCGTAACCGCGCCGTGCCGCACTATACAATATACCCCACTTCTTCCTTTCTGCTGTAAAAACCGCGTTTCTATATCAATGCGATTAATCAGTCACCGACATTTTTCGCGTAAAGACTACAAGAACTATTTTACTTTTTCTCATAATGTCGGAAATAACTAAAGGCCCATCACATATAACGTATATCGATATTCTATAACCGGAGTGAAATGATTTTGACCGATTGGTGGAGGTGGACTATCGGCGCTCCACCGCACTATCATAAAGAAACTAATAGTGTATTTTACTGTGACTTGAAGCAGCAGGAATTGACTAGCATAAACAACAGGTAGCATATAACAATTCTTTTCTGATTGTCCATCAACCCGTTTTTTTTCTTTTCTTTTTCTCTTCAAGTTAGGCGCGTTTATCGTTATCGTGACTGACATTGATCTGATAAAAAAAAGAATAGAATCAAGGATATAGTCGGAGATTTTTCAGAGGGAAAAAATATCTAACCTCAAAGAGTTCGCAATTGTATGAGATTATAAATAATAGGCGTGCTATGTGTGATTCAGAATGCGTCGTTTATGTGACGTGAAAATTCATATCTTCTTGTTCGTTTGATAATGATATTTTTTTTTTATTTATATATTTTTTCCTCTTTCGTTTTTCATGTTTGACATCGCAGATACGTAGTCGCTGAGAGAACATCGCATCAGTATAACGAACTCGATGCTTATGCGATCAGCGAGTCAGAAAGTGATGAAGAAGAAGAAGAAGAAGGAAAAGAGACTGAAGAACGAGCCAAGTCGTCAAAAGTCGAAACTACAATCACAGCTAATGACAACGGTGATGATTTGCGATCAGAGTCGAAAATATACGTGAAAAAAGACGCGAGTGAAGAGAGGAGAAAGAAGGGTCGACACATAGCCAACGAGCTTTTGACAACTGAGAGAAATTACGTAAACGTGTTGCACCTGATTGATCAGGTGTTTCAGTTCAAAGTGGATCAGGAGAACCGGGCACATCCTATGTTCCCGCCCGAAACTGTACAGCACATGTTTTCTAACATAAAATCAATATACAAATTTCATAACGAATTTTTATTGCCGCAATTAGAGGAGAGAATGAAAAATTGGGACCAAGATCCACGGATAGGTGATATAATGAAGAATTTTGCACCCTTTTTAAAAATGTACACCGAGTACGTTAAGAACTTTGATTACGCTATGAACCTGATCAATACACTTCAGCAAAAGATAACAAGGTTTGCAGCGATCGTTAACGAAATACAAAAGCGGGATGACTGCGCGAAGCTCTCCTTGGCTCACCACATGCTCAGTCCTATACAAAGACTTCCTAGATACGAATTGCTGCTTAAAGATTATCTGAAAAATCTTGAGGAGTATAGCGCCGACTACGAGGACACGAAGAGTAAGTTTACCGTATATATAATAGAATATTTAGATTTTCGCTGTCTACTTAATGAGAAATTTCCTCAAATTTTGAACCCTTAATTCCAATTCTTATGACCTGAGTTTTTAAGTAAATGAATTTATCGCAGAAGCTTTGGAGCTCGTTTCTACAGCGGCAAATCACACGAACGAAGCTATGAAGATGATAGACAAGTTTAAAAAGCTCTTGGAGATTCAGGAGAGCATATACGATGCCATTGATCTAGTCAGCGCGACTCGGGAGTTGATAAAAGAAGGAAAAATTGTGAAAATATCAGCTCGAAGTGGCGACCATCAGGAGAGATACTTGTTTTTGGTAAGATCAAACGATTCGAATATGCTTTATGAAACGGGATGCTAAATCGTATTATGCCGTGCCTCTCTACTACTTTTATTCATTTACAGCTCAGCGACGTGCTTTTACTTTGTTCAATGAGACTGATACCCGGGCCGCTATATCGATTGCGAGCTAAATTCATGGTTGAAAATCTCCAAGTTGCCGAAGGCGACAACCTCGAGACAGCAAACACCTTCTACGTAAGGGATGAGCACAAAAATGTTGAACTTTACACTCATACGGCCGAGGGAAAGGCTGCCTGGTTAGATGCTCTCTTTAAAACAATGCAAGAAATAATGAGGAGAAAAGCCAGTCTAAAAACCGGCGGTGCAAAATCGGCTCTAGTAACCGCCGACGATGTTACAAGGTGCATGGTTTGCGAGGCGATATTTTCCGTGATGAAAAGAAAGCACAATTGCAGAGCCTGCGGAATTGTGAGTATATACATCATCTCTTTTTCATCAACGGCTTGTTTTTTTCATCCTAAACTTTGAATGATTCGATTTTTCGCCGGTTTCAGGTAGTATGCGGCAAATGTTCAAACCAGAAGTTGCTCTTCGAGGACAATCGGAATATGAGAGTGTGTCGTTTGTGTCACGCAGCGTTGACACAGCCGTTAAAAAAATCACCGTCATCACCGCCAGGTCCAGCCCCAAGTTTGCTGCAAGTATCCGCAAGTGCAACGTCAGTATTGTCGGGTTATTTGCTGCTTAAAACGCAGGCTAGTAAGCCGTGGACAAGACGGTGGTTCGCACTTCACTCCGACTTTGTTCTATACTCGTTTAAGTCGGATTCCGATAGTTTGGCAATGACGGCTACCCCGATGCCCGGTTTTGCCGTTACCGAAGGATCTGGACTACCCGAAGAAGATCCTCTCAGCTTTAGAGATAGGGAAAAATCTTTCAAGATACATCACTCGCGGAAGAGCTACTATCTCCAGGCTTTTACGCATAAGGATCACGAAAGGTTGATAGATTTTGGAGCGGAGTTTTTTTTACAACATTCGATGTTTTTTTTCTATTAATTTGTTTTTTTTGTTGTTGCAGATGGGTTAACGCGTTGCAATTAGCGACTAGAGCTGAGCTACCTTCGCCGGATGATAAAGTAGAGAATGAGGAGGACGTAGACACATGATTATATAATCGAGTGTTTAAACTAGTAATTTAGAGTAAAAGAATTTTGTAATTTAGGTAACGATAATAGCCAATTGTTTGACTGTAATTCTAATAAATTATACGAGACTATAGGAGGAGTAAAAAAGATGAAGAAGAAGAAAAAGAAAAAGAAGATTAATAATAATAGGAAGAAAATTGAGTAAAACTATGTAAAATAGAATTTAGGCATTTTATTATTTATAAATGACGTTAATTTATCTTATTGTATATTGTAATTTATATAACGTGACATTCAATTGCACTTATATATTATATTGACTATTGCTAGCAAAATCGCTATTTAACAATATTTGTTGGTGTTTTAATTTTTACTATTTACTACTTTTTTTTTAAATTTTTTTATTTTTTTATATATATATATATATATATATATATATATTATATATATTAAAATTTGTTTCTTCTTTATCTCTTTTCTGCTATTACAATACATTTATAATGTTACGTTGTCATATATTTAAATATATAGTATATGGATATTATTATTATTATTATTATTATTATTCGGACTGCAATCGCTACATGCTGCCTATATATGTATATATATATATATATCTTTATATATATATATAAATCATTAAAAAAGAAATTGATGTTTTAAAGAAAAAAGAAAAAACTATTTTGCTATTATTTTTATACGCACAATTATGTGCTGCATTACCTTTAATATTCGATCCATTCGATTTATTTTTATTTTTTTATTATTTTTGTCGCCAAGAGAACCCCCGAATGCGTAGCACGGGGTAATTACCAAAATTTCGCGAGTATTCAACAAAGTTTTGAAAATTTATTTATCAGACATGTGGAGGGGGGTAAGCCACGGTGGGATTTTTTTTTTTTTTACACGATATCGCGTTATACTTGTGCTGCCCCCGAAGCGGGTGCCTTTTGAAGTTAGGGGCACGATATGGAGTGGTAACGATATACCCATAACGCAGATTTGGGTATTTCATATTACCCAAGAAATTTTTCCTTACCGCGGTCTTTTTTTTTTTTTATGGCCGATAAAAACGGTGATAATATGCACAGAAATTCGTGAAAATAGATTCAATAATGGGTATAATATCTAATACGATTATTCACACCTTGGTGATAACGTAAGTGTGTGTGCAGATTTGAAAATAGAAATATTCGATACATTTTCGACGTGGAAAAGCTGATTATAATATTAGAAACAGGGGGGAAAACAACATAAAAGAAAATTTGTCTACAGCAAAGAATTAAGTCCTTGCAGTATATTCATTATGTACCTGAAATAATGAAAGTAATAGAATTTTGTGGGAAATAATTCTTACGTTTAATTTGAAATGAATGAAAGGAAGAAGAAAGACACATGTACAAAGCAGAGAGTATATGGTAGCGTGGCGGTCGGCGTCCTCTTCGAGCGCAGCTTACCTCTGACCTCTGTACCCCCACGTGAGCACAGAGATGCAGCGAAGCTTTTTGCCCATTCAAGTGATTGAATATTTAGCACCGTGGCATACGTACGCAATTAGTTATGCGCGATAAGTCTATTGAAACCAGGAAATATTACATAATTAAAAGTAATCGTCGCGATGTTTTCGATTGTAAAGAATGAATTTATTTATTAAGAGAGGTTCATTACCGATCACTCGTAATGCCAGTATAACTCAATCACTTGACGCTGTGGATTTAAAACGCGAAATAATACGGAACGACCTTAAATTATCGCGTCCTGCCTGCCCCCGTCTCAATCCCAATCCCACCCTACGCGGAGACAATATATTTAATTAATAGAAACGCATCTCGCATTCAAGCACACCCCCGCCCCTCGTAGTAACGAACGCTGAAAATCCTGCGAAAATACCTAGACATTTGCACCAACACAGATATTCTTCGTCATTCAAACCGTGGCGAACTTACAGCAGTTTAATGCTCTCCTGTGTAGATATAGCTGTATCCTGTAGGGAGAAAATGGATTAGTTCATTTGGCCCTGTTCGTTTTCTAATCTATATATTTATTATAGATCTTGATCAATGGAATGGAATAAATCAAAGAATTGAATAAATATTGTGAATTGGAGAAAAATTGATCTTCAAGTCTAAATAATTATGAATGAGAATTAATATTGATTATCTTTAGAAATAAAAACGCGAGCTATATAGTTGATAATATGACATACATATGTACATGGAAATAGTAAATGGTACCGCCACGCTACGCGATAGAGAAGGAAAAAGAACAAGGTAGAAGAATAAGAGAAAGAGATAGTTCGTATAGAGAACGGCGTCTTCATTAGCCGGCGTTAATAATTAACCGCATATTAAGTTATCTATATCGCATGCGAAACTCACCAACACAGGAACGACGAATAGGTATCCAATATAATATAATCCTAATCGGCGATGAGACCTAGAGAAAACACTTCACTGTGGATATTATATATAAATGGATATTCCATATCGTGGATTGATTAAAAACACTTCACTTCCGATGCACATTTTCCTGAATGAATGAACGATGATATGTGGGGAGGGCTTTCACACGGGGAATTAAATTTATAGAAAATTTCACTCACTATATTAGCTTACGATATATTAAATCGGCGAATATAATTAGCAGAATTATACACTGCACAGTGAATATATTATATGCATGGTATGCCATACGCTGGGTAGATTTTAAAAACACTTCATTTTCAAAACACGTAATATGATATTATATGTGTACGTATTTGATATATACGATGCTTGGATTTAGGAATAAAACTCCCATATTTATATTCCGTAATTATATTTAAGCACGTTTATATAATTCATAAATATTGCAGTATGTAGTTACACTCAACGGGAGAAAATAAAATCATTTAATTGCAGAGTAAAAGTTTTGCTGAATGGATAATAGGAAGAGCCAGGCATAGCGTATGCATGTAAACAAACTTGACTTTCAAACGAACTCTTGTACCTTATGGTGATGCATCGACATTTTTACTCATACTAATTCATGAATTGAAATAAGAATATATTTCTCACCTTATTCATATCTCATATGGAGAATCACATCATCTACTATTTATAAATAGCAATAAAACTTCCTACCATACTATAAACGTAAGAAAATTTTCGTTACCTCTGCCGGCTGCTGCCCCCTCGACGTCATTATGACTAAACAATCGAATATCGCGATCTTACGAATATATTATAACCTTAAACCGATATTCACTAGTCATTTTGACTGACTCTAAAACAACTCGTTACTTACGATTAGTTCGAGACACGAATCACATTAGGGAATTATAAACTAATCGCTCCTATCGTTTGAATACGCGTGAAGAGAGCAACCACGACGAACCTGTTGCTACCCTCGGCCCACTGCAACTGACTACGGAACGATAAGTTGAAGGGGGAGGGAAGGGATTAGATTTTTGGTGTCGTTACGCTGCCCCCTCTGCACTGATACACTGTAGTCTCGTTCCGATACACATTTTTCGACGTATAATGATTGTTAGGTACGGAAATAAATAAAGGAGAAATAATTCTTGGCGGGATGTGGAGAACGCGCGGTGCCATCTTACCGACACTGTATGGCTAAACGACCGGATCAACGCGATCTTGATGCAAATATTATCGAATATAATCACCGATTTAACTGACTTCAATCACGTAACGAAGGAAATGAACTCACGACAGACCTGAATACTAATTTATGTATAAATCACCGTTATTATAACGTTTATTCGCGTAAAGAGGACGACCGCGGACTTACGTTGCATCCCCTAGTCAAAAAGAACTGACTGTTGACTGATGGCGCCGCGGGGGATCATGGAATTATTGATGCGTTGACCAATTACAGCTTACGAGACAAAGACCGCTTGTCTTACATCTCAGGCTGTCTCACTTCAACCACGGGGAACCCCATGGTTCAAATAATCTATGCAGATTATCGATTGCGTGAATTATGAAACAATCGATGAAAAATCTATTTCATCGACGATGAAATTTGTCTTGTTAAAATTATCCCTATCCCAGCTTCATCCACTACGTTTACATATTTATATTTGCTTACTCTGATATCCGTATTCGTAAATGATTTTTTAGATTTTATTATAATGTTATCGAATAAAGATCGTCCCATAAATTTTCTAATAAATGTCTTTATTCGACTAAGGCACTGTCTTACCCTGTCCAGAAAATCATTTTTTTTTCTTTTTTCACCCTCGTCGTACTTCTATATTTTCTACGAACGGTCTTGGACCAGCGTCGACAGTGAAATACATATCATTGTCATGCTATCGTTATCACTCAATCGTAGTTCGAGTTCGAAAAGACACTCGCCATGAGGGCAGCACAATTTAATGGCGTTAGGTCTAAGCAACACGACATAGCGTAACATAACCTAGAAAAACTACTTTATTGACGTACTGAACATAATTGACAATAAATAAGAATGGGAAAAACGTCGAAAGACAAACGAGATATATACTACAGACGTGCCAAGGAAGAAGGATGGAGAGCGAGAAGCGCTTTTAAACTTCTCCAAATAGATTCAGAGTTCCATATATTCGAAGGTGATAATCGATCCATTGCCGGTTACTAAATACCTTCCAAAGTTCTCATGTCACGATAATTTCACCTATTTACAGGCGTTAACAAAGCGGTGGATCTCTGCGCAGCGCCAGGAAGCTGGAGCCAAGTTTTATCACGAAAGTTAAAGTCAGTTTCTCTGAAACAAGATCCCAACGACCGTAATTATACATCGGACTAATCGGAAGGTGTTTTCCATCCGTTTACAGCAAAGAAGAGAATCAAACTCCGAGAATAGTCGCCGTTGATCTACAAGCTATGGCGCCTTTGGAAGGAGTCGTTCAAATCCAAGGAGACATCACCAAAGTCAGCACGGCTGAGGAAATCATAAAACACTTTGAGAATGAGCAAGCTGACTTAGTCGTATGCGACGGAGCACCGGATGGTCGGTTTTCTGATTAATGTTAGACCTGCTTGTGGAATATCTAACGTAATATGTATTATTTTCAGTCACCGGACTCCACGATATGGATATCTACATTCAATCCCAGTTGTTGTTGGCTGCGCTCAACATTACAACGCACGTTTTGAAGCCAGGGGGTATATTTGTGGCCAAAATATTCCGCGGGAAGGATATATCGCTGCTCTATTCCCAGCTGAAGATTTTTTTCAAACAAGTCTACTGCACTAAGCCTAGGAGTTCGAGGAATTCCAGTATAGAAGCTTTTGTTGTTTGCAAAAGCTACGATCCACCTCATGGATATCAACCACATATGTTGAACCCTCTCCTGACACATGAACACTGTGATTTTGACCAACTTACTGGGGTCAATAGATACATTGTTCCTTTTGTCGTCTGTGGGGACCTCAGTCAACCCGATTCGGACGCTTGTTATTCTCTTGAGGTGAATTGATGCGAGAATTTTTTGTACTGTAAGGAAGTAGTGACTCCTCATGATCTTTGGTTTCAGTATCAAGGCAAGGAGTACAAATATCATGAGCCCAACCAATCTCCTATAACACCCCCTTATCAGGAGGCAATAGCCCTGCTGGAGAAGGGCAGACTGCAGTTGAAGAAGCCTGGTACTAGTTTGACCGTGTTCAATCAAACCGAATCATCTATTTCGGAATTTAAAGACAAGTGCAGTATCGGTTCAAGGGAGTCAAGCAGCCTGAAAAAAGAATCTCCCAGTACATCTGAACACCGCTTAAATTCATCTAGTGAAATCGAGTGTGAATCAAAGCAATGATTTTCAATAAATTTGATTCTATTTATTTATATTGTCTTATATTTGTTTATTTATTACCCTTTTCTCATACTTTTTCTATTGTTTATCATATCCTACCGATTTTAAGATAAATTTAATTCGACTTGACGTAGTTTTCTCGATCTAGTAATAATCAGCGCTTTCTTGAGTTCTCTACATTGAAGTCAGTCGAGCAGGACGGATTTGGCCAAAAATATTCGTCGATGTTTCTAATTCTTTTGGAATTTATTTTACATATTCCCTGGGTAAAATTGATATGTGAAAGAACTAATGAAGAAAGAACTCTGGGAGAATCTCTTTCTGTGGAGAAAGAGGACCCTGGGAGAATCTCTTTCTGTGGAGAAAGAGGACCCCTGGGAGAATCTCTTTCTGTGGAGAAAGAGGACCCTGGGAGAATCTCTTTCTGTGGAGAAAGAGGACCCTGGGAGAATCTCTTTCTGTGGAGAAAGAGGACCCTGGGAGAATCTCTTTCTGTGGAGAAAGAGGACCCTGGGAGAATCTCTTTCTGTGGAGAAAGAGGACCCTGGGAGAATCTCTTTCTGTGGAGAAAGAGGACCCTGGGAGAATCTCTTTCTGTGGAGAAAGAGGACCCTGGGAGAATCTCTTTCTGTG
The DNA here is from genome assembly GCA_914767705.2 of Tenthredo notha. Taxonomy (NCBI): domain Eukaryota; kingdom Metazoa; phylum Arthropoda; class Insecta; order Hymenoptera; family Tenthredinidae; genus Tenthredo; species Tenthredo notha. The sequence continues at coordinate 7,247,693 of OU611923.1, read as the reverse complement.
GAGAAAGAGGACCCTGGGAGAATCTCTTTCTGTGGAGAAAGAGGACCCCTGGGAGAATCTCTTTCTGTGGCGAAAGATGCCTCTGGGAGGCATCTTTCTGTATCGAAAGATGCCTCTGGGAGGCATCTTTCTGTATCGAAAGATGCCTCTGGGAGGCATCTTTCTGTGTCGAAAGATGCCTCTGGGAGGCATCTTTCTGTGGCGAAAGATGCCTCTGGGAGGCATCTTTCTGTATCGAAAGATGCCTCTGGGAGGCATCTTTCTGTGTCGAAAGATGCCTCTGGGAGGCATCTTTCTGTATCGAAAGATGCCTCTGGGAGGCATCTTTCTGTGGCGAAAGATGCCTCTGGGAGGCATCTTTCTGTATCGAAAGATGCCTCTGGGAGGCATCTTTCTGTATCGAAAGATGCCTCTGGGAGGCATCTTTCTGTGTCGAAAGATGCCTCTGGGAGGCATCTTTCTGTGGCGAAAGATGCCTCTGGGAGGCATCTTTCTGTATCGAAAGATGCCTCTGGGAGGCATCTTTCTGTGTCGAAAGATGCCTCTGGGAGGCATCTTTCTGTGTCGAAAGATGCCTCTGGGAGGCATCTTTCTGTGGCGAAAGATGCCTCTGGGAGGCATCTTTCTGTATCGAAAGATTCCTCTGGGAGGCATCTTTCTGTATCGAAAGATGCCTCCCAGAGGCATCTTTCTGTGGCGAAAGATGCCTCCCAGAGGCATCTTTCGCCACAGAAAGAGATTCTCCCAGGGGTCCTCTTTCTCCACAGAAAGAGATTCTCCCAGGGGTCCTCTTTCTCCACAGAAAGAGATTCTCCCAGGGGTCCTCTTTCTCCACAGAAAGAGATTCTCCCAGGGGTCCTCTTTCTCCACAGAAAGAGATTCTCCCAGGGTCCTCTTTCTCCACAGAAAGAGATTCTCCCAGGGTCCTCTTTCTCCACAGAAAGAGATTCTCCCAGGGGTCCTCTTTCTCCACAGAAAGAGATTCTCCCAGGGGTCCTCTTTCCCCACAGAAAGAGATTCTCCCAGGGGTCCTCTTTCTCCACAGAAAGAGATTCTCCCAGGGGTCCTCTTTCCCCACAGAAAGAGATTCTCCCAGGGGTCCTCTTTCTCCACAGAAAGAGATTCTCCCAGGGGTCCTCTTTCCCCACAGAAAGAGATTCTCCCAGGGTCCTCTTTCTCCACAGAAAGAGATTCTCCCAGAGTTCTTTCTTCATTAGTTCTTTCACATATCAATTTTACCCAGAGAATATGTAAAATAAATTCCAAAAGAATTAGAAACATCGACGAATATTTTTGGCCAAATCCGTCCTGCTCGACTGACTTCAATGTAGAGAACTCAAGAAAGCGCTGATTATTACTAGATCGAGAAAACTACTTCAAGTCGAATTAAATTTATCTTAAAATCGGTAGGATATGATAAAGAATAGAAAAAGTATGAGAAAAGGGTAATAAATAAACAAATATAAGACAATACAAATAAATAGAATCAAATTTATTGAAAATCATTGCTTTGATTTTCTGGGAGATCTCATTTCATACTGAGTAATATACTTCTCAAAAATTACGACAATTTGCAAGCACATGCGGTCAAAAAGGTGTCTCGCTTGACCTGGACTGACTCTATGGTGCCTGTAAAATTTAATTTGAATTGTCAGACTGTCGACAGCGCTATAGACGGTCAATGAAGACATGAAAAGACGCGCAAAACTAGTAATCGCGGTCAGTTATGGTCAGACAAGACAAGAAGTCCCCGCGCCGGTATATACGTAAACAGACTCTCAGTCGATCGAATGACCGAAGCATAGACATGAATACACTGATTCAGGTATTTATGTAACCGAATAATACCGTGCATTCAATAAAAATAGAATAAAAGAGCGCAGAATTAACTAAAAGATCAGTTGTATACTTTGGTGTAGTTTTTAGTGGAAAATCAGCCGCAAAAGGTATTCAGAATTAGCTCACTGAAACGGCATGTGATTCGAGGATTTTTTTTTGTCGTATACAAAGTGAAAAAAAAAAATTGTCTATGTTTTCATTCCTCGCTGTAAAGGCCTGTTTCACCCGTTATTTGTTTCATTATTATCGGAATACAATAAGAATTAATGAGTAGTTGAAAACAGAAAATCATGGAATAAATTCTGCTATTCGTATCTCATATCGAATGATGATTGTTAATACAGGATAACCGTTGTCACGAGTGCAAGAAATTATTCTGCTGCGCTAGCTGTCGGGATTTACACGAGAAGAAGAAACACCCAAGACCGAAAACCGACGAGGATTGTCTTTTGTGTTCGTCGAAAAAATTACCGCTTGAAAGGTTGAAGAATTCTAAGTTCCTCTGCCACTTGGTCATCCGTCATTTACCATTGATATGTGTGCTATGCGGTCATCTGTACCGTAACAGTTCGGATTTGGAAAATTTTTCAAAGTGTGAATATTGGCGTAGAAAAAGTCGCCATTCGTTGCTCCAAGACTCGCTGAAAAGGTTTCCGGCTCAGGTGACACCGTCACCAATCGTCAGGACGATATCCTGCCCTGCAGCATCCAGTTCGCAAAAGGATTCACCCGACTCTGAGTTTCACACTCTGCAGAGTTTCACCTCGCCCCCAGAGTTGATGAGAAACACCAGTACCCCTATGCACATTGGCGTTACTGGTCAAAGACGGCAATCCCAATTTAAGACCCCCAAGCCGCCGTCGTTCTTCCTCAAAACGCCAAGGACTCCAACCGCTGTTTCAGCCCAGAATAAATCGACGGCAATCAATCTGACATCGAGCAGTGAGACAATTGAGATAGATCCGTCGCCCAGCTTGTTTTACTCGGCTACAAGTCAGCTGCTAATTTCCAAGGAGGTGAATTCTGACAGCACTCCATTTAGCAGCCTCGTTTCTGGATCGAGATCTTTCATCAGTGGAGACACACCCTCGAGATCGAGCGCTGCAACGCCGAGCCGGGGTTTGTCAGAAGAGGGTTGCGGCTACTCGAGGGAATTCTTCAGGACGAATTCAGGCCGTATTTTAGAAGTGATGGAGGAACAGGAAGAGCAGGTTTCCATCAACATGGATCTGACCGAAGCGCAAGATCACCTTTCTCCAGTTTCTACTTCAGACATGCCAGATCCTTCGAGTACGTCGGTAGCTGAGCCTGCCAGAGATGCATCGAAGAAAGTGCGGTTCTCTGATCAGCACCAGTTCGTGGCAGCTGAGAGTACGGTGGACCCGGTGTCGGACAGCGAAGAATTTTACGAAGCCACGGAATCACCAGCGGAAAAATCAATCGCTGAGAAAAGAGCCGATGCTCAAATGATGCGAGAGAACGAGGACAACTCCGACAAGGAAAATCTTGGTAGTCCGGAAAATTCGAAGGTGATAAAACCGCAGGCCCCGTCATCTGGAGCCCCTGAAGCTGCGACATCCTCTCGTGTTGTAATGATGGTTGTTGTCGAAAACGGATTCGAAATTTCAACGACCAGTCTGGTACCGCTGATCAGTTCAAGCCTTCAGAAACTGGAGAGAAATCCACTGACTTCTAGTATCTGCGCTTCGTCATTATCCAATATTTCAAATCAGTTGCAAACTACACCCAATGGATTAGTGAGATCTGTTTCAGCGGTGGACAGCTACACTACTTCGTCAACTATAGATTATTACTCAACTAAATCGAGCCCGAATTCAACGGCACCTCACAACCAGCCTGGCTCGTCGTCAACTTCGTCAGGGAATGGTGGAGGTGGGATTTTGTCGGCGATGGCACAAGCCATGAGATATGCCTTCAGAGGAATTCCAGGTAAGGATTTTTCCTCGTTATTTATAACTGACGCGAAATGCGAATCAACGATTAATAATAACATATGTGTATGAAAAAAATGGGATTTTTTTTCAGGAGCGGGTCCATCGAAAGGTTCTCCGGCCGGAGGATTGCACAGCTTTGATTCAAACTCGTCAGGGTCTTCGGCCGGCAGCTCGCGAGCAAGTGCATCTAGTTTCTCGACGATCGCTACATCGCTGCTGCATCGTCGTCCTGGTAAACGTTCGAGAGACCCGATCAGCGATGCGGTATTAGCAAATCGTCGCGAGCCTCGTAGTCCTCGGAACGAGCTGGTCAGTCCGGTCGCAAAACGACCAAGAAGTTGGCACAAGATTAGGGGAAGAGATCCGATCGCAAGAATGCGCAGAGACACACCACCCGCAAATACGACCCGTGGAGTTTCGTCGGAAACACAACATTTCCAACAAGGCTCTTTGTCAGTAGGTGATACAGTTCTGCCATTACCATCCAGAGCTCACCAATCGACTCAAACCGATTAATCTTACTCAAACTGTTTTAAAATCTGAATAATTTCAACCCCAAGAGTCTCGATGCCTCAAGACCGACATTAGCATGAGATTTGTTTGCCGATTGGTTTTTCGCACAGTATGAACTTACTTCTAGGTGTCTTTCTGATTGCTATAGACTGTGCTGAACAAATCGGAGTCGAAGTCGTGATATTTTATACCCAGTATGTAACTTAATTTTATTATTCAATCGTTCTTTGTTGTCTTGTTAGTGATTGTATTATTTTTATTCATTTATATACGACCGAGTTTTGATCGTGATAATTAATTAGGAGTATAATCATATAGCTAGAAATATAATATGAATGTAAAAGTTTATTTTTTTATCAATCGTCCTCATAATAAAATTCTAATTCTATTGATATCATATGCGAATCGTTGTGTTTCAATGAAACCTTAGTACCCAGCTGCCACACCTCGTTCAGACAGAATATCTATATACCTTACCCGCGGAGCTCACAATGATCGAACCGCGCCGGAGAGAACGGGGTCGTCGACCCTGGGCTGGGGTTGGCGGTAACCTGGTTACGGAGTAGAGGCGCAGACTAATATCACAGCATCTCTGCGTCCCTGATTATGGACCCGCATCCCGACTCCCTCTGTTCTGGCGCATGCGCTCATACGATGCGATTGTACCGTATGATTTTTTCGTACTATGAGCGGTGGTGTCTACGGCGGTGGTAAGTTGCTCCCAGTCTTTAATAAATGATCGAAATAATATGCCAATTAATGGGTGAAAAATAAATCCGTGAAATCGCATCTGCGACGTTGACTAGCCTCGTCTGTTACCCAATAAATAAATCCCCCAATTTTCATTGATACGATAAATGAGAGAAAAAGCGCGGGTATATGATTTTTCATACATTTTCACACCCGTTCTGTATATACCTACACAGACGAAGTCGGTGCTATTATATTTGACATTGGTCATCAAAGTTTGCGCGTTGGATATGGCGGTGAAGATTCTCCGAAAGCCGAAGTACCAACGAGTATTGGGGTCTGGGAAGATAATGTCGCCGATAATCAACCCGACAATCTTCAAACGGGGAAGAAACGATTCAACATCGACACCACGGCTATACAAGTCAGAAAAAAAGGTGAGAGTTCTTAGAGGAGTAATTTCATAATCGATTTAAACGACCGTTGAATTATCGGGTTAATTACAGATATGGAGATAATTAGCTTGATGAAGGACGGTATGATCGAGGATTGGGACATGTTTGAAAGACTCGCCGAATACACTTACAAAAATCGGCTCCACGCGGTCGCCGAACACCACCCAATACTGATGACCGAATGTCCATGGAACACGAGATTTAAACGTGAAAAGCTCCTCGAATTAATGTTCGAAAAGTTCAATGTACCAGCAATGTATATATGCAAAAACGCCGTCCTAGCTGCTTATGCAAACGGAAGATCAACCGCTATGGTTGTCGACAGTGGGGCTACTCACACCAGTGCTGTGCCGGTCCATGATGGATATGTTATAACCCAAGGAATAGTCAAGAGTCCTTTAGGCGGTGACTTCGTTACCATGCAGTGTAAACAGTTTTTGGAAGAAAGGGACATCGATTTGATACCAGCCTGCCTAGTGGCGTCTAAAGGTACGCATAAATCCGCACCAGCTGACCAAAAGAAAAAATCAGTAATAAATCTGTAATTTCTGTAGACGTTGTCAGGGAACAGGATCCACCGCGTTGGACTCGCCGTCCAGGTCCCCAGCCAACGACAACATGGCTTAATCACATGGTCAGAGAACTCCTGCAAGATTTCCAAACGAATACATTGCAGATATCGGACGGTCCTTACGACGAAGAAATCGCCAATGCTTTGCCGATGAAACGTTACGAATTTCCAACCGGTTTTAACGACGATTTTGGATCCGCGAGGCTCATGATACCGGAAGCACTTTTTGACCCGAGTAACGTGAAGGGTGTTGGTGCTAGTATTCTTGGTATTGGTCCCCTGGTCACTACCAGCGTTGGCATGTGCGACATGGATATTCGCCCGGTGGGTTTAAATTTTCGTAAAAACTGGAGTGTCCTATTCGATGAAATAAAAATCGGTGAATGGCACGTGTCTATTTTTTTTTTTTGCAGAGTTTATACGGTAGCGTGGTTGTCACAGGCGGAAACTCCTGTCTGGCAGGTTTTAGCGATCGATTGAACAGAGATTTGGTCAGCAAAACACCACCGGTAAATATTTTTCGATTCTACGTGGTTTTCTGCATCCTCCGAGGATCAATGTCAGTGATAATTCGTACGGAATTTCGTTTTCAGAGTATGAGACTGAAGATAATATCTGCGAATAGTACGAGCGAACGAAGATACGGGGCCTGGATCGGTGGCTCGATCTTAAGTTCGCTTGGATCGTTTCAACAAATGTGGTTGTCACGTCAGGAATACGAAGAGTCTGGTAAATTGATACTGGATCGATGCGCGTGAGAAGTCAATCAATTAGAAATATAATATAAAATGCAATACGCTTTTTAGATAAAAAAAAAAAGAAAAGAAAAAAAAAAAAACTATATACTTACTATAACTCACTGGTCTTATTATTTCGGCAAATGATAATCTGTACTGTTCACCGCAGCCGCTTGAATAGATTATAGAAAGAAAAAAAAAAAAATATCAAACGTATTTTGCAACGCAAACTTTCGTGTGACTAATTTTAACCCAAGTAATACATGGAATGAAACAATATCAGTGTTAGAGGGGCTGTGTTGGAGTTTTTATTTTTAATATTACTCACAGTTTTCAGAAAGGGAATTTTCCCGAGAGTCTACATAGTATAGATTTAAAAAAACTTTCAAACGAGGCACACCGTGAGGTGAAAACTCCGAAACTTGAAATTCGAGCATGTATTCTTTCACTAAGGGGTCAAATTAATCGTCTTCGATTAACTTTTTGGAAAAAAAAAGTTCAAAATCCTAAGACGAAGTCACGAAGTTATCGATTAAAGTAGATGAGATGGGTTTCCGTAAAGCAAGGGCCTCGATTAGAATAAACTATTTCTTGTCTTTACATCTTGAGAAATAATTTTTGAAATTTGAGATTCGGAACTTCAACCCAGCCCTGTGTTAGACCCGAAAAATATTTGAAACTATACAATATACACATACCTATATACATGTAAAACTATTTGAAACTTATCGAAGTATCGAATAGTCGTCAATTTAAATAGATCATCAATCGCATTTATTGGTATTTCTCTTTGCTAAGTATTATTACGATGTAGGTATAATCTATATTATCAAATGCGTGTAGTTTTTAAATAAATTTAATATTATACAACAAGAACAAAGGAAACAAAAAAAAAAAAGGTAATAAAATTGACTGTATTCAGTGAATGGAGTTTAATTATTTCGTTTACTTTCTTCTACGTCTTTTCTCTGTATTATCACACCGTTTTCCCACTGTATATAAACTTTGAATTACCAGTACAGTACGAATCCGAGCTTTGGTTCTAATGATTATACATAAATGTTGATAACTATATTTACAGATGAAATATCTACATTATACAATCAATGCATTGTATAATTAGATGTTCACGTTTTTTTTTCTTTCTTTTTCTAATCTCTTTCTCAATTGTTTAATCATCATTATCGGGGAATTAAATAAAGGGAATTAGTTTAATCTAACCGAGTCGCGTTGGTTGGGGTAGTTTACATATGGCATTATGTACTGGCATTGATATCCATCCAGCTAAAGCGATTCCGAGCGAGTCAGCCAGAGTCGTTATACCTAATGAAAATTCCCGATCTTCTTGCGGCACCTAGGAAAATAAATCGGGTTTTTATAATATTGAGGGAAATTGAGATTCAGTTCTGGGTCATTGGAACTCACCTCTTTTGTCATTTTGTAAAAAGTATTGACGTACGCGCCGCCACCGAGAAGACCCTCCCACAATACTATCGCGAATACTATCCAAATATTTGGAATGTAAAAGTACAAGGTCTCGAATAGCAGGATGAAAACGTTGATCAGCTAACATGAAATGAAAAAGAAGATCGTTCTTATAGTTTTGCAATTGCGTAAAACATGAACCGAATAAGTGATCGTTGATCAATCGATAATCATTACCTGAAAGACTGACATCAGCCAGATTTTGTTGATCGTGATCAAATTAACCGACGATCTTGAGATGAATACACCGATTTGGTAATCGACCTGGAGCCATCTGTACTGTTCGGCATGGGTCAGCCAGATTCCTTTGAAATCTATCAGTTCGAACTATGAAAAGGGGTGGAATTAATATGGGAAATGAAAAAACACCTCAGGTGATTCAATGCTCATTTTTACCACTCACCAATCCTTGGTTGATAAAATACTCGAATAAGTAGACGAGTCCGATTGGTATCATGTACTTGAGCAGCCCTGGCATAAGGGCTAGTTTTTCTCTTAGTGTTTTTTTCGGAACAGGAACGATCTTCTCATTACTTTCTCCTCCTCGTTTGAAGCCCAGTTTCGGAGTAGTTTTTTTGGGATGTACCAACAGACCCCAGAATGCCATAGCCTGAATTACTGGCACAATAATCATTACTAAAAGCGTGGTTTCGGTGCTGAACAACATCGCTAGACCAGCGTAAGAAATCGCCCCGATGACACCAGCGCCACCGGTTCCTGACGACCATGTGGATATGACATTTCTAAGGAAACGAGGTGAAGGGGATTTATGTAACGTTCGCTTAGTTGACATTTAACTTTTCCTTATCTTTATATTATTAACGACAGTTTTGGGAACAGAGATTGATAAGGCTCGACGAAGTATGTTAAGGCTATAAAGATAACACACAAGGCATCCAAATTTGTTCTGAAGATTATCAAGAATCAGTAGCTGAATGAAAACAGACGTTGAGAATAAAAAATGCAGAAAAGAAAAAAAACTTGAAGATAGTTACGGTTTTGGGTCAGCGATGTATGTATTTATAATTGTGCGATTGGGATAAGCATATAGTTTTTGCAATTTTTAATAAGTTTATGTATAGAGCTACGAACTTGTGATAAAAATGACTGTATCCCAGAAAAGTAACTTCTCCTAATCCAGAAGACAGCGAAGTTAGAACGACCCCAAAGATCGCAAGCCATTCGGAAGCGGCTACAGCCACCAAGATGAATCCAGCACCAGCGGCTACAACGCAGAAGCCTAATCGCAGGCTGTAATAGAATTTTTTCATACAATTTTATTGAACATCGAATCTCCATGATATGGGTCATGATATGAGAAAAAAAAAAAAATCGAGTCATACTCACTGTACGAAAAACGGCAAGAACGGTGCGATAATTTTCACCGATAAAGCGGGTAGAATGTCGGCCAAAAGTATAGCACCTGTTGATAGTGTGTTACAATTTCTTGCCGTCGTAGAGTTATCAGACGATTGCGAAGTTGAATTCTGTACAATAATAGTTTATCTCAGGTCACACATGATATAATGGGTATGAAAAAAAAAAGGCGAAGATTACATCGTACTGTATTCAATTATATCAACGCGAGTTTACTCACCGTAGAACTGAACTTGCTCTCAATAATGTCATGAGCTGCACTGAGCATAACCACGTATCCGTAATTGTTGCACAAGCCAAGTATCCAAAAGGCAACTAAATTTCTCCATCTTGTTACCCTTGTGATCTGATCTTCAACCTCTGGTATATCCTTTTGCGGTTCTGTGATAGCAAATGATTTTTTTACCATTTTATTATGGAAGGACCAATATAGTGTATAGGAGAATGACCAACAGCTTTGACCTATGGGTGGCTATATCGGTATACGCAAACACAATCCAGGTGCAAATAATATTCAGCAATGAACCAGTGTCAATTCTTATCACCGCATTATCATCAAACTGGTACAGATAACTTTTCCTTGACAGGATATATATATATAGAGTTGCTCTCGCCACACGTCTTTCGAGAACAACTGCTGGCAACTTTCTCGAATAATTTAGAGCCGTTTGACTCTTCACAGAATCACAATTATCAATGTATAGAATGCGACTATTAGTGGAAAAGAAGAGAGAGAGAAAGAAAAAAAAAAAAACGAACACAAATATCGGACGTAGTAGATGTATGTGATGTTAATATCGACACTAGTAGGTCCGGGTCGCGATCACTATAACAATAACCACTCTTCTGACATCCTCTGCCTTGTAGAATCGAGGCTCGACTATAGGCGTTACGGCTTACAGCAAGAAATACACAACGCAATAACTTGCGGGTTTATTCTTATTGACCACATTCTGCCCATATAATCATGTGCTAGTTCTTAACGATTCCGCTATAAAGTTCCCAGACGATATTCGCGGCGTTGAATCGCGACCATGACCCTGATCTTCAATCCGGTCGAGCCCCTTGCTGTATAGTGATCACGTCGTCGCGTCAAGATCAGATTATTTTTTTAAACAGTTCTGGCCATGAGTCACACTCGCGAAATTTATTCTTTACCCGATCCATCCTGGCTGTAAATCGATGATATAGAACTCAGCGGTCTCTCGAAATCGGCTGTTATATTGTAACTCCGGTATGCATGAGGCATTTTTATACGATCTTGAAATACCTGACATCGCACCTGTCAAAATAACTACACTCTCAAGGCTCTAAGATGAACCTTGATCCGTTGATGTTTCTCAATGATGTATACGATCGCTCAATTTGTTTCGAGTCTGTGTTCGAGCACATGATCGAACTCTTCGGTATTGCGAAAGTTAAACGAATTTCCATGAATTTCAGAGTTGAAGATAAAGACTTAGCCGTTCGAAGGAAAGTGGTTCACTTTAAATGACGATGAATACGCGCTTTTTCATCCACCGTTGATAAGCAATGTGATATTCGCGAATAAAATTCATGGTAAGACGATAACGGCTGAAAATAGCCTCGCGATTATCAGTCAAGGCTAAATATTCCATGGACAATGTCATTTATGCCAGTGCTTGGAGTTCATTCGGCCGACAAATGCTTATTGTAATTATCAGTAAACTGCATCAGAAATGATCGGTAAATTCCGGTTGCATAACTCGATTAGAGTTGTGTGCAAATAGAAGGATTTTTGTCGATTATATCTATGGAATACTTGACATTCAGAACTCGTATATTAATACAGATGCATTCTGCATTGCTAATTGGAAAATTACAACATCTTTGGTTTCATTCACCGTATGGAGGATAAGTTTTCACCTCTCATCGACAAATGGGTATGAATAAGTCGTAGAATTTATAATAAACTGATCGCATGGGTATATGACATCGATCAGAATAGGTTTCGCATAATGCGAAAACTTTCCGGCATATGCAGAATATGCGTGAGAAGCCTGCAGAAAACAATAACTCATTGGTTGTTTTAAGAATTTCATTGATCACTGGTGGTCCTTTATTTTATTTCATTTGATTTTTTCTACTATTAATTCGAGTCGCATTTTGTCTTATGACCTCGGTGGCTGTCGTACTACAATGCGGAGAAATCGGCCATGAAATCGAATATTGTAGTCTACTATCAAACAGCGGCTTCAACTGAAATCTATACATTTTATATTTCCCTGTGTTCGCAGGTCGACGAAACAAACTATTGAAAGCACGTTGTCTTGCAGTAGAGAGATGATTCAATCTTTCAATTTGAAAATAGAATTCCATTAAAAGACGTGCATTTAAAGTTGTCTGAATTCCAAGCATGCGATACAATGATGCGAAAATCTTGTACTGCAGAGTAGGAAACACTTTGAAGAAACTTATATTTAAGATTGATAAATTCTACTTGACAGAAAAAAAGAATCAAACGGTACGAATACGTTTTTGAATTAATTTAATTCAGATGGGTGACGAGTTATTGGCTGAAAACCTAGTCAGAATAGATTTTTTTTATTTTTTAATTAGATGTGATAAATACCTGTAGCTATGAGTTCTTTATCGATATTCATTCTCCGATTGATTACAGCAGACCAAGAGCTTCGGTGACTGCAGCAGTACTACTGGATCAATAACGCTTACTCGCGTAGCAGGCCGACGTATTTGAAAGATGAACGAAACTTTATCATAGCGAAGAGTGTCCACTGGCTGTTCTGGAGCCTGTTAATCAAGGATCCTGCATTTCGATAAGAACCACTCTAATGTTGATAGCAGAAGCTCATCGAATAGCTATAATCAGCTCATTACCTTTTCTCGAAGATAAGACTTTCCTACCTTGATCATGGGCTTCGTATTCAGACAATCATTCATGCCAATCTTGCAGATTGGACTTATCGAACAAATCGCAATAAATACTTAGCGGATGAACAACATGTCACACGAGATGAAACGGTATGCTTGTACCCAGATCTTATCGTCAATCGTCAGGAAATAAGTTCTAAACCACAGGCTATTACAATAGGCAATCTATCCATTTCTTGATAAGCTGTATAGTATCAGTATAGCGAGTAATTGACTAATCAGATTGATCGAGATACCTGCGTACAGGTGTAAAGAATTATGAGGAATTACAAATACGTGACTAGTTATACACGTAGGGTGGCTACTGAGATTTGCAGGATCTTCGGATCGTGCAGATGAGATGAATCCGTGGTGCGAAATTGGGATCGATTAGTTGCGAAATATGTTTTGCACTGTCGAGCTTTGTTATTTTAAACGAGAGAATCGCCGAGTGTTATTTCATCACTTGAAGATCAATACATAAATGATAGCGTATCTTACGCTCACTTACAATTGATTGAGCAATCGATTGACGTCGATATCTGCATGAACGTGAGACGAACAATAGGCACTCCTTCAATCTTTACTAACTCTACAGCTGTCTGTATGTTGCAGAATGTTCGTACATTTAGTAATTGGCGCAAATCGGTCAATTCATTCGAATTGCTATGTTTTATAGAGGTTGTTGACTCGTCGGACCACCAGTGCCAATTAGAATATTTAATATCTCTTAATCTAGAAATATCATGAATTCTATTTGGCCAGACACGTGCGCGCCTTGAGAGTATGTCGGTGTATCATGCGAATGATACGATTGATCATATCACGCCTGATCTAACGATCGTAGAAACTGACGCTACATGAAAGTAAGTTGGGTTGCCTATCGTCCTGTTTTACCAAAATCGACAATGTGCATTGTTGCGATCGGTAAATTGAGATTCTTCTTTCTCGCTAGCGTAGTGATACCGTTTTTTGCAACCGAGCAGAAGTGGCATGTATGACATACATTCAATATGGCCACTAGCTGATCTTGGAGAGTTGCGCGAGGGACGATTTTAGGTAGACTCTGATGCGACTGGCCCTGAACGGGACGACTATAGAGGAGTGTGTAGTCGAGAGACAAGAGACGTGAAGCGAAATGTAACCTCAAACCTACACAACAGCTTAAATATAATATAATATACCCGAGTCTCGGCTGTTGTGTGGAATCGAAAACGCTCTCGTCTGAAATAAATAGTTTTTCTTATAGTTTGTCTAATAATTTTGTAGTTACGAATAATGTCAATAAAATAATAAATAAACGAATGAATAAATAACCTAATAATAAGTTAAGAAGATGCGTTTATTTAACCGTTAATTAAACTAAGTTCATGGTTTCATTATCCCATGACCAGAGCATTACGAGATATGTATTACGTTATGACAATTTCGTGTTCACTCAATTATCGATAGATTGATATGTTGCCTTCAACGGGATATTTCAAGGCAATTAATTGTCCATTTTATGACAGTGGTTTGTGCGAGAGGCCCTATTGTCACTTTAAACATCCACGAAGAGGTAATATAAACTTTATTATTCTTTACTATTCCCTATTAACTATCCAAACTTATTCCTCTAACGCCCATCAATACGCGATTATCATACCCTCTACCCCATCCCGACGAATACCTTGAACTAAAAGACTTATACTGTGCAATTTCGCGGACTCAAACAATTGAAAGATTTGCCAGAGTCAAGGCACCCGTTCGCAAACCCAACACCCCTCCTGCCCCTCCTTGCGGAGGTTCGCCAATCTCTCATGGCCGCCATAATTTTTTATCTGCTTATACACACACACACATGTATGCGCGAATATGAAAAATGCATAACTGTGTGTCATTCAAAAAAAAAAAAAAAAATTATGCAAGCATGAGATATTAGGACAGCATCGAGGTGTAGAGAATACTATATCCTGGGAACACCTTGTTCAATTTATGTTGACATTGGAAATATTTGAATAAAATAAAAGAAATGAATGTAATGTAATGTTCCCAATTTTATTCACATCCTACAGATGATGGCTCAGCTAACTCAGGGGTACCTAATCAAATGGTGGCATCGAACGAAGGAGAAAGAGCCGCCGTAGCATCGTCAGATTCTAATACTTTTCAAGAACTTGTCTCGCAGGCAGTGAAAAAGGTCTTAGCTGACCGTGAGGGTAATGATACGGGTAAAATATCCGAAAATATTGTGTCCAGGGTGGTCGAGGAATTAAATCCAACTCTTAATTCACAATCAAGTGCTATTTCTCATCAAGAAATGCTGGTCACTAAACCAGTGGTACAGCCGATACCCTGCGTTTATAATCCCACTCCCATAGCTGAACTGAAAAAACGGCATATTCCTGTTGTTCCTTACATGCCTACTAGAGAAAGCAAGGTAGCTGCTAAGAGGAAGTCTTCGCCGGAAGGATTCAAGCCTTGGTTAAGAATTTCACAGGAAGTTTCTAACTCTTTGGACAATGTTGTAGCCGCTCCTAGCTATTCGACGGGAAAAGTTATGGAGATAACTTACAAGCCTACCGCGATATCGAACAGTGGAGGAGAGACTAATTACGTACAGAGTTACATACCGACGATAAAGTCAGACTCTTCTTCGCCAAATTCATACGAGGATGGGAACTCGAGTGATTATATATTCAAGACCAAAGACGAATATAGACCGAGGTCTAAGAAGCGGCGGGAAGAGTATGTGCCAAAAAAACTAAAAGCCCCTTTGAACGCTGTGCGGCAATTGGAGGAGCCTGTTTTAGGCCAGTTGGACACCGACTTGGAGACCGTCAAGGAAATCCTAATTGCTGAACAGGAGAAAACCGGACGTCTGGGAATACAGGAATTACAAAATTATGACTTGGGAATTGAACCGCAATTTTCTGACGAAGAAACGCCAGATAGAACGGTCGATAAATCAACCAAAGATGTAGATAAAGCCGATCTGAACACTGCGGGGGCTGATAAAGGCGAAGATAAATCTAGAGGCAGTCATAAGTCTGGTAGCAGATCGAACAACGATAGAGAATGCAAATCTGAAGCCACTAAACCCATAGAGCGAAGAGCCAGTCTCACAAAAGACAGGGAAAAGTCCAAGGATAAATCTGATAAGGATAAAAATCGGAAGGAGAGACGGAGTAGCAGTACAAATAATCAAGAAAAGGATTTAAAGGATGTTGGGAACCGGGAAGGAAGCAAGGACAAGGACAAGCACAAACACAGTTCAAGCTCTAAGGACAAACACCATTCCTCATCTTCTACCAAGGGTAAAACTAGCCGGAGTTCAAAGGAGAGAAGGGACAGTAAGCATAGCGACAAGGGGGGTGAAAAGAAGAGCAAAGACTCTTCTAGGTCGAGTAAAGAGAAGGACAGAAATGTCGGAGGGAAAAGTGAAGACCGAAGTCAGAAGTCTAACAGCGATGATAAACGCAAGAGTAAATCTAGCTCGTCGTCTAGCAGGGATAGACACTCTTCTAACAAGCGGGATAAGAAAATGCCAATATCGAGCAGCAAGTCGAGCACTTCGAGCAAGAAATCTGACTCCAGAAAAAAGAGCAACGACGAAACTTGCGCCGGCGAAGATCACGACGAAAAGGAGAATAGCCCTTCGCTAAGGTTCAGATCGTCTTCTCCTTATTCTGAGGAAATATTCGAGATATCAGACTCTGATCACGACATCGAGGAAGAATGCCTGAAAATATTTCAGGTATGAACCGCAGAGTGTAGAAGAGGAAGGGGCTAACTTGTAACTTCTTTTTACACGTCGATTATCTATCATTTTTCTTCCTCAAAACAGGAATACGAGGTATCAGAGCACCCTAAAGAACCGACGACAAAAGATCAGCCGCGCCGAGAGCCCGACGAGGTTGAAGAACCTGGTAAAAAGAGAGTGGCTCATCCCTCTGCCAGTCAATATTCAGAACACAAGAGGGTTCCCAGGGAACCACCAAAGGTGCCAATAAATCCTCAGCTAAGATTGACCGAGCGATGGCGACTGAGGAGAGAAGCAATTGCTGAGAAAGCGGCGATCGAAGTTTCGTCCCAGAGTTCTGCGAGTAAAAACTCTTCCCCGACTACCCAGCCTTCTTCAAATTCGACAGCCAGGACTGATCAGCTAATAAATGGAAATGGTAATTCAATTGGCTCCGTGAAACTCCTGGCGTATTCCTATATTCAGTTTATTATTTTTTACAACAGGTCGTTTGAGGATCGCCCATGTACCGTATGCAACATCCCTGGCATTGGCTAAAAAAAAAGTCTCACAAGCTATGAACAAGAATTTAGAAAACAAGACTGTTGCACAAACGGCTAAAGGCTCCCGGGTCGCTCATGTGCCTCAAGTTGTGAGTTTGATCCCCTATTCGCCCCGTTTCACGTTTCACTTCTCCAAATCTACTACTTTGTCTCTTTTCAGATTCCTCAGCTAATACGACCGGAACCGTTGCACGTAGCTACGCAAAAGTTTCCTCTGAATGTCCGCCAGTATTACGTAAACATGATGCAAGATGTATGCGTACAAATATACACAAGCGGTGAAGACGCCGCGCAAAGAGCTCTGAGGGAAGAATTCGCGTGTCATGAACGTTGCAAGGCTGTACCAGTTTACAAGAACTCTTGCATGCTGGCAACACATCGTCTAAGAAAGGAATTGGACCAGAGATCTTCCACTGAAACCTGTTCATCCAATGCCAGTGGAACAGTTTCACACGAGGCGGTTCTTGCTGGAAAATCTAAAGGCTCTTGGAGCGTTGTAAAGACGAAGAAATCGGTTACGGAATTCAAAGGAGCATTGTTATACGCCATGTTATCCAAGTGGATAATGACCGAGGAACAGCTCAGAGAGAACGGTTTTCCAAGACCTCATCCGGACGGACCAACGGTTGAGTATTATTCAAATTTTTGTGGTTTAATTTCTATCGTAAAGTCGTAGGTCACGTCTTTCGGGATTTCAACATCATTCTGCTTCTTTTCTTTCCAGGGTCGCGTCAAGATGTACGTAACGAACACCCGGAATCAAACTATACTGTCTAAAGTACCAAACGAAAGGTTCTGCAGTCGGTGTAACCAGCCCTACATGGTAGACAAACACGGCAATTCGGTGGCTCAACAAAACTGCATATATCACTGGGGCAGAAAGTTTACGATAAGAGGTGAAGGGAAGTACAGTTGCTGCCAGCAGTACGGATCTGCGGGTGGTTGCTGCGACGCCAAAGCCCACGTGTGGGACTACGTTGATTACGAAAACCTTCGCGGATACGTTAAAACTTTACCAAAAGGTGCGATACCACTCTCTCCCATACCTCGTTCATCGAGTTTCAATACATTCGAATAAATAATCCTTTGATCTCTCATTCGCCCAGATTATATCGCGGTTGAAGAACAGGGCGTCTATGCTTTGGACTGCGAGATGTCCTACACCACTCAGGGCCTGGAATTAACGAGGGTGACCGTTATCAACGAGGAATGCAACGTAGTTTACGAAACTTTGGTCAAACCCGTGCACCCTGTTATAGACTATAATACAAGGTAACTAGTAGTTAAATCGATAGAAATTCGTCTGTAAAGTTATGAGGAAAGTGATAATAATGAGAATGAGAAGAAGAAGAAGAAAAAAACAAGAATAGAAATGATAATTATTTTCGTTACATCGATTCAGATTCTCAGGGATTACAGAAGAAAATATGGAAGGAGTTACCACGACTCTATTGGACGTCCAAGCTACGCTATTATCAATGTTTTCGGAAAAAACAATATTGATTGGTCACAGTTTGGAGAGCGATTTTAAAGCGTTGAAATTATTACACGATACTGTGGTAGATACGAGTATTATGTTTCCTCATCGCAATGGATATCCGCAAAAAAGAGCTCTGAGAAATTTGTGCTCTGAATATCTCCAGAAAATTATTCAAAACGATGGTAAGTTAATTTAGCTTTTTATTCATCGTACTTACGATTTTTGAAATGAAACTGTTACGAATTGAAACCGATTTTTTTTTGTCTCTTCATCATCAGTCGGGGGTCATGACAGTAACGAAGATGCTGTTTCGTGCATGGAGCTGGTTATGTGGAAGTTGAAGGAAGAAGCTAAGTCGCAATAAATATAACTAGGAGAAAAAGAAAATAAAAAGAAAGAAAAAAAATAATAAGAATAGAATGCCGTTAAATTTTCCTGTAGCTTGCGTCTACACGCGGTTTAAAATATCACCCTGAATAATTTCTATTCATATTTATAAGTATTCTACAGGATGTGGTGAGGTATTTCTTTTCGTCGCAAATGATTTAATTTTTTTTATTTCTATGTTTTTTTTTTCTTTTCGAAAACCTATACATATGTATACATATACATGTATTTAATATTGTTTATATATCATCGATATATCATGTATATATTTGGCGCAAAGTACAGGGAGATGGGTAATAACGGTAATCGAATAAAATCTCCAATTTACTGTTATTCCTTTAATATTTCGCAATTCATATTTTTGTACTTCGTTACCTATTTATATTATGCACAATTAAAAGAAGAAGAAGATAAAAAACGAAAAAAAAAACAAACAAAAAAACGAATCGACGATATTAGTTACAACCCCGCTCCTATATTTTATTCACCATCCTTCTTTTCCTTGTAAATTACTTAACGATTGATACTCTCACTAATCGAATCTATATGTATACCCAGTAAGTCCAGTGGTGTATAGATCGTCTATATTGAGTAAATGCAGGTTTCAATTTTTGCGGTGTTATTTCTATAGTAAAACTAAAAGGCTGTGGATCAACGCTATTGAGGATCTGAAAATCCCTCAGCATCTAATATAAGAACATCTCGTCAGCTAGCACCACTATGGAATGGGTGTTGCGAATTAAAGTATATTTCCCATATACTAAGTTGTTTTTTTTTATTTTATTTTTTTAATTTTGTATTTTCGCGCACGCGTTTCAACACGCTTTTATACGTGCTTTAAGCGCCCTAAACAAACACCCATTTAAAGACAATGAATAATTTAGCGGGGGGTATGAAAGCCCATGGGTTTTTTTTTCTCGGTTTTCTTTTTCCTTTCTTTTCATTGTTGTTATCCAGGCGACAAAGAAACTGCTTGAGGTACTACCCTATGGGTACTTTCCTCTTTTTTTTTTTTTAAGGAGAAAAAGGCCCGCACCTAGCACACGCGTGAAAGGTGGCGCTATCCAAGTACCATATAAATTTGAAAACCAGGAACTTGAACAACGATATGAATTGTTCAAAAATCATTATACACGGCCTTTATTTGTGGGTAAAACGAAACCCTCCAAATACTTTATATACCTATCGATGCTTGAGACGCAGGGATTAGCTTTGACAATGAGCTAATCTCGACGATTAAATAATAATGATAATAATAATAATAATATAATAATAACGTAAAATAAATTTCGCGAGAATTTATTCTGTTAGCTCTAAGTCATGCTATAGATTGGTCAATGAGTATGATCGTCGAGGGTGCGAACATGCGGCCAAACGATTTCAAGAATAATTGATAAGCAATCGTTAAGGGATGAATGTATATATTTATGCGGTATAGGTATATATAGCGGGAGGTGCGTGCAAACGCGTAGTGTTTAAGGATAAATATTGTTTTACGTCGTATACTGTGTATATATATATATATATACATATATATTTATTTATATATACAGTGTTGTTTCAGAGCTGGCAAACCTTTCGATCAGGTAGACACACATGGCACAGTAAACGCCTGGTGTTTACATCCGTTTTGCAAATCGAGTGCAAATTGGTTGTATATTTATTTATCAATAGTGTATATAGCGCCGCGTATGTTACATATATAACTCGTGTTGATTATTTAAAAATTATAAATGATAAATATAAACGGGAATATATGAATTATCTATGTGGGAACGAACATCCAATTTAGTTTTTACTATTTATTCAGGATTATTGATATACGATATTTCTTTGAAAATATGAAAAACAAGATACATATGCGGGTATAATATTATCCGTAAAATATTTCCTTCTGTTTTAATAACGCACGAATTTTACCCCATATGTAAACTCAATTTAGTTTTTTCCAATTTGAACTGAGTGCTGTTATTGATATTTCCATTCAATTTATTGAAACCGTGTAAATATTATATAAATTAACGTTTCCTTCGTTCTAACTTTATTTTCATGTTTTTTTTTTTCTTCTTTTTTTATTTATACATGGTGATGGTAACAAGCTGTTACCTCAAAAACCCCGGGACCAAACGCGTTATACCCTTGCCGCCTACCTTATACGCGTATACAACATGCGGAAAGCCACGACGCCCTTACTATTTGCAATTCAAATAGCTGGCGACGCCTTGACTTGATAAATATACAGCAAGTTGCCGCCAAGTACCTTCCTCTTCTCTGACTCTTCTATACACGTAAATATCTCTATATAAAGATGCAGCGTGAAAAGGAAGTTGTATATGCAGACAAAAGATGACATTTTTTAGTGATTATTATTTTTTTTTTTTTAAATTTATAATGGCAAAAAAAGTAGGAATTATTTAACGATCTTGCTTTCATTCTGTATTCTCTTACACTGCATACTTTTGCATGTAAAATTTACCTAATAGCGGTAAAATTGATTCGTATAAGACTTGATTTAATCCTGGCGTGTTGGAAAGCTACCGAAGTAAAATGCGATAGGTATAGGAGGGAAATAGAGCTGCGGACAGGAAACTCGCCGAATGTGACCTTAATCCTTTTCCTGTTCCATTCATGGCTGATGAAACGAGAGCAGCCACCCGAAAGGAAAACGCCTCTGATCGCAGCTTCGCCAGGGTAGGTATTCAGTGTATTCGATTTTTTCCAACGATCAACTACTTGTCCGCGGGTCGAAAATAGAGAAAAAGAACAAAAAATGAATGGTTCAAATGAAGGAATTAAAACATTGAAAAAATAAGGGGAAGTAATGAATTAAAGAAATGATACAAAACCGATTATACTGCGATTTCAAAGGCTGTCCATTTAATAGGATTACCCGCGGGACGCGCTTTTACTTTAGGTAAAGTCTTCTCTTCGAGTACTCCCGCATTCGCGACAAATAATCTGATTTAAATTTATTTTAAACTTGTTTTTATTGTTTTCAATTCAAATGAAGTCTCACCGAATGATTCGGTCCTATTTTTTTTTATTTTTCTTCATCCCTCTTCCTAGCTTCGTGTAATTCAGGTTTATTTCGCACACCAGCGGACGCACGAGGATTATCAACTTGTCCCACATTTCCGCGGGGTGGTTTTCAGTTTGAATTATCACATGTACAGGTATGTATGAGGTTGGTGAAATGGGAAGGACGGGTACAGGTACGTAAATGTGGTGGAGGAGGCAGGCTGTTTCCTTGAAAGAAAGAATATAGATTTTATGCATGAATAAAGAGAAGCCTCAGACCGGTGTTGGACCGGCTTTCACAACCCAGCATCAGCTTCAGCTTTCAGCTTCGAAACGCGCGCAACTCGCGGTGGTCGAGAATACCGGGATATTGTACAGCTTTTAGAAAATTTATTCTAGCCACCCCGACTCTCGTCTCTTCTCTCTCTTTCCTCTCACCCTAAAACAGCCGCAGGCTATTCTGTCACCCACCGTGGCGTTGGAGACAGACGATGCGTCTGCATTTTACGTTTTTCCGATTTTATGAATACACCACGCTACCCCCGTACAGCCCGGGACAAAATTCAGCTACATCCCTGCGATTAAGTATACTTTTCGATTATCCAAAACTCTGGTTTACTGAAACAGCAATCGTGCAGAGCCCATCACTAATGCAGATGAAACCGCGGCTCCGAGATTTATTGTTACGCTAAAGAGACTCAGAGAGAAGATATATTGCTGTGCATCATCATCGTCGTCGTGACCGAAAAGTCTCTTCTCTTCTCATTTGTTACGATTCACATTGATGTGCACAGAGATGTAAATTGAGACTCGTATCTCATCAACAAGTACATGCTGATTCTTCTCTTTTCGGATCAGATGAGTTGTACTACAGAAGGTCGTAAGACTTTAGCAAAGGAAAGGGTTGAATTTGCTTTTGGTTCGTCCTGTATATGACGTACCTACGCGATCGTGGTTGAAGAGTCAAACAAAAGGAAGTTGAAAAATGCAGTGAAACTTTCAGGTGACGCCCATCTCCAACAGCTATCCTTGACGGAGAAGAAGAAGAAGAAGAAGAAGAAGTAGAAGAAGAAGTCAAGTTATTCCGTAGCGTAGATATCTAGTTGGAAATATTTTAACGGAATTCTATTCCTACTCTGGTATGAGAGTTTTCGGCCTTTTACTTCCCCAGGAGCGATCCTTATATCAAGGTTAATACTTATGCTGCAGTTGCAGGTCCTGAACGAGGGAAAGAAATCTTCTCTAAAAGTTATCCTTTTCCAATATTTTCTTTGCTTGTTCTTGACGTGTTATGTCGCCACTTATAGAGGGGCTTATTCCCCCATACTGCAGCACAAAACTCCTAAAATACTAAAACACATGTCGACGGTTAAACTTACAAGACCACTTCCACTTTTATGAATTCAATTCAAATCTGATATTAAAATATTTCGTTTCTCTTCTATTTTCCTTCTGTTTTTTTTTTATTTTTTCTTCCATCATTCAATCTCCGAGGGCTTCATTAGCTGCTGCACGTAATACTGGACTACATGATCTGTGCACCGCTCCATAGAGTAGGTATGTATATACCTAAATATGCAGCCCGCACTTCTAAATACTACATCTATTTCCTGTGCCAATTAATTTTTACGCACCACCGAATCCCAATGCAAATTCGACTGGCATGTGTAAAAACGTTTACAAAAAAAGAACTTCATCGATCTTGGGTACCATTCACCGCGGTTCCTGCATCCATCACTTTTATTTTTTTAATTTTTTTCAATCGCAATGCGGCCACAGGTAAAATTTACCTCAATTTAATAAAACCTGCAGTTAATTAACGCATTTTTTTTCTCCATACCCTGTCTCTATACATCCCTCCTCCCTCCTCCCTCTTCCCAGCACGGCACTAAAGGTACAGACCTCAATCTCTGGGATGAGAATATTGTGAAAGGGCCCTTTGCTCTACTCTCTGGATAGGGGCTCGGTCCTCATTCACCTGTGTTTGTGTGTCTATCTATGTGTAAGCGCGTGAAGAGGAGGCAGCCTTTCGCACAATATTGTTATCGATTGGTTTTACCGGGTAACAGCTCTTGGAGGCAGTAAGCGAGGTGGTATACAGGCTTGTTGAAGTTTAAAGGGAACAACCCTTCTTAGTTTATAACACCACCTGCACGACAATAATTCGTATAACTAGTCTGCGATATGAAAGATTTGAAAGATTTATGATTCTTCGTGTGTTACAAAAACGATGTTGTATGCGTATACCCCCCAATAAAAATTGATCCTCACACCAAAAACGATTATGAGCCTCATCCTATTACGCTGTGTAAAGACACGTGCGTGATTTGGTTGACACACGTCACGTCCACGTGTTAGGCCACGTGTGTGTATACAACCCCTAATGGTCTTGTTCACGCTCGGTGATTCTCCTCTCTAAACTGTTATCCAAACATGATTCGGGTGTGATAGTACATTAATAGAAAATGAGAGGGTGGGCTTGGCGGCTGAGAAACGATACTGATAATTGAGACTGTGGTTGTCGTGATCCTTCCAATGCAAGATGCCCAACCTTCCATATGCTATTCCTTTTTTTTTTTTATTTTAATGAATATAGGTATAGGTATATATTGTATTGTTTCGTTTCGTTGGTCTTCTTGCACGTCGCTTTCAGCGAGGCAAACGCCTCTGGCTCTTTTAAGTTCGCGCTTCGCCAGCCGCGGCAGACAAATCGACCCCCAACATCCCGGCATACCCCATACCAGGGTTTTCTGGATTCTTTAATCAGAACCTCGTTAGAGGAGCCGGGTAATACAGCGAAGAGAATCCATCGATCCGTACCATCTTTGAAAGTCAGAAAAAGAAAATTTATTCCAAACCGATACACCGGCCATGTATTTTTTCTTGGTATACAAAAACGGCTCCGTAATCTTCCGGCGGTTTTTTTTTTTTTTTTTTTCTGTTGCCCTTTTCATTTCCACTAATTGACTAACACTACTTCCATACAATCTGCAACCAATGGCATTTTGAATCTGCTTGAAATTATTAGATTTTGCAAGGCGACAATTTCTCATATTTCCTAATCACGATGCGGGAAATGTCAGGCTTACAACGTTCTACGGGGGACAGTTTAGGCCCGGATTCAAGAGGATGGGGCTAATGGTAGCAGCGGATACGAAACGCAAATGTTCCGGAGAATCGGATAATCGGATAATCAGCCAGACTGCTCTGCATCCGATTGCTCCACGAATTTCCAATAGTTTGTCTTTTGCTCGGTGCAGATACCAGTTATCAATTTATTTCCCATTAAAAATACGTACATCGAACATCGCCATTGAACAAAGTCTCGCACTGCAACGTACATTCGCGTTATTCCATGGTATACATACACATATTCCTATAGGAGATGCGATATAATCAACTCTATCCCCCGGGAGAAGTTGGCATCGAACAGCAACGGCGATAAATAGTATAAGGATCCTCCTTCTCTTCTCTGACATTTATCGCTGATAACAACTTCGAGTTTCGTCAAGGGGACGGCTGTCTGCGAATGGCGACTACCGTATATATTCGCTTGCCCGTAAAGTCCGGTCGAATTGTCCGGACGGTTCGCGAACATTTCAAACGTGTGCTTTTGTCCAGGATCAGACAGCCTTTTGTATACGGTCACTGAGAGAATGAAAATTGTTTGAATATTATGCCTATATATATGTAGGTATATACATTCAACGAGTCAGGATTAGCGGTACTCGATGAAAATTGATTTTAATTGTCAACCACTCGCCATTGTCATCGTTCAAATGAGCAATCTGAGCAGCTGTGGTCCGATCAAAATGACGGTGAAAATCCATGTTATCTTTTGTCGTTGATTATCGTCTTTCAAATTAACAATCGTTTTCCAACTTACAATGGGTATTAAATTTGGTAATCCTGCGGTAGACAGAAACCGGGAAATGTTTATTGTCTCGTAAACGTGACCGGGAATTTCACCCCACCTTTCCAAATCACCAGTTTCATCGAACCCAGCCCAGTGTGTCCATATAGTCTATTTACTCGGACATATTCGTGTCGACGCTTATACGGGTCTAAAAACGTGCCGTTCATTTTCATTCAGGATTATAGTATATATCAACGTTTGATTATAACGTATGCTGCTCTGCGTTAAATCGTTCGTTCACTATTTCTGATATCGGTAGGAAATATTTCCTCTGTTGTCTGTCAGAAATCTCTAATAACGCAGCTGT
The DNA here is from genome assembly GCA_914767705.2 of Tenthredo notha. Classification (NCBI taxonomy): domain Eukaryota; kingdom Metazoa; phylum Arthropoda; class Insecta; order Hymenoptera; family Tenthredinidae; genus Tenthredo; species Tenthredo notha. The sequence continues at coordinate 7,221,787 of OU611923.1, read as the reverse complement.
AATTCAAGTAATAATAAGGGTAGGCTGTTGCAGGGAGTATTTAGAGCTTTGCCGTTCTTTCGGTGATCGAAATCCAGTTGTACAAGTTATATACAATCTTCGTAACGTCGAGTTGCAATTGAGAAGTTTACTATGCGTACTTGTTTGCGAACACAAATTCACCGTGGAATACCTTTTCTGAAATAATTAAATTCCTTCAACGAAGAACAAACGAAATAGCGTGTTCTCAGATGGTTTATTACCCCCTTAGGTCCTCTCCGAAATTTGAATCCTTCGCCAAACGAGACGCCAGACTTTATTTATTCTTCAAATATTCCTGGTCTATTCTCTGCAGATACGTAGCTACAGTTTGCTAGCACGATTTATTCGCGAGATTTTATAGAACCTATTATCTTACATGTATATACCCTTATCATTTTTACATCATTGAAACGTTGATACAATAGCCTGAGCGGGTTAACTCCATTTGTTGTCTGGATGTATGGGTACCATAACGGACGATAGTTATGCGAATGAAAGATAAGACCCCGAGGGGTTCCACTCATGCAATAAACCTAATAGGTTCCCTGCTAATCCACCGATCTCGATGGGATGATAATTTGTTGTAACAAATGACCACACGTTAGCTAAAAGTATGAGCGATTATGCGGAGTATCAAATGCAGGTTTGACTTCAGTGCGAGGAAAACGTTCGAATGTGACGGTTTTTTCCCCATTTCTGTGATCTTCCTCTCCGAGATGTGCTCTCTGGTTCAAATGATGTATCTCCTAGCGAAAGCGTTGGGCCTTGCTCCGTTTTCATTGCGGAATGACAAACTTGTGAAAGGGTCGATTCTGGAACGATTCTACTCCTTGATTCTGGCCGTTTTACATTCTATATTTTTCGTAAAATCAATGACGAATAGGAAGCAAATGATTTTTATGGATGATTCAGGCTTTTCGAAAGATTTCGATGCCGTATTTGAGTACGGAGTATTCCTCACTTGTGTAACATCGTGGATACTGTTTGAGTACAAACACGAACAATTTATTGATATAGTGAACACATTTCATGCGATAGACTCTTCGTTGATCAGATTAGGGGTACGTCAGGACTATAATCAATCATTCAGAGTCACGGCTATCCACGTAATCGCTGTGATTATTGGGAACATGTTGCTCGAAACGATAGCCCAGATAGTGATTTTTGATCGTAACGTTGAACACGACGTAAAGTCTTGGTACATTTACTACATGACATACTTGGTTCGGCAATGCACCGTTTTCATGTTCACCGACGTTTTACTGTGGGTTAAAAAGCGGTTCAAAATTTTGAACAAAAATTTGTTAGAGTTGTGTTCGACGGATATGAAATTAAACGGAGGGCATAAATCTGCGAGGTGTAATATTTTAGTTTTAAACGAAGGTAGGATCAATTACGGGGGAGTTGATCGAGAGACGAGAAAATCCAGACTCATTTACCAGATGCAGGAACGAATCAAGATCATCAAAGAGTTGCACGGTATATTGTCCGACCTTACGGAAAATATTAATGACGTCTTTTCCGTGCCTATTTTACTCACCATATCTCTTTACTCCTTGGGTACAAGGGTACAGAGGATTTTTCTCTTTCTATCACCTTGCATTTGATCAATTCAGCTGAGCTATTCTGAAAACTTGTAAACTGTTAGAAGTTGAACTAGTCCATGGAATAGATACGAATCTGTGGTGAACAGCCGGCACCTCGATAGATTTTACGACATATTTTTACGACCTTAAAAGTCAATACTCACGTGCATAATTTTACGAATCGATTGCAGAAGCCGATTTCTGGTGAAGAGTATTATATCACGTTAACAATTTATGCAAGTGAGTGCTTTAGGTACTGGCGTTGAGAGGTAGTGAAAATTGGTAATTGTTAGGTAGGCTAATTCGTAGGACAGGCACGCACGTGTGTCAGCAATTGACACCCTCGAAGTTCTGACGACATTTTACGACCTGCAAATCGATATTCACTCCAAGGGGCACATTTTGCAATTATTGAATGGCGTTCTGTTGCTTCGCTTCGGTGAGGTATGCATACGACTATTATTTAGAATGAATAATAACGATCGAGTTCTGAGTCGTCGATTTATGAATAATCCTGGAAATTATCGACCAGCAAAAGTGAAACGAGTTGCCTGGACGAATGTTAGTCAGACGAGTTCGACTGCTCGGAAGGATAGCATCAATCGGGTCCTTGGAAGTGTAGCAAATGGAAAAAATGTTCCTATCATCGAATCGTTACGTGAAGTTTTTGTATTACGTAGCAAAGATTTGGGGTCTTGCACCGTTTACAATAGAGAATAACAAAATATCATGCGAATCATTCAGTGTAAAACTTTGGGCGATAGTACTCGGTGTGCTGTACAGTTCTGGAATTCTTGTTCTAATAATGGAACAAGGATACCGTGCAAACACCAATTCCAACATCGTGAGAGATGTTGTTTTACATATGTGGATGCAAGTGAGGGTCGTCAGTATCATAATATGTTTGGTAATATTTATGCGCAAACGAAAAACCATTGTGGAAATCATAGACTCATTTTCTCAGATTGACAAAATCTTAAGATCATTCGGCATAGTGCAGGACTATGAGAAAGTCTTCAGAGTGCGTGCAACTCGTATCGCGATATGCTTGGCTGTTTTGATCATCACTACGTACTCATGCACTTTAGTTTTCTGGTTCAGTTTGAGTGAAATCCGCGTGACCACTATGGTAATCGATTTAGTTGTAACTACAACTGGCGATCTCGCACATCACGGTAGAGTCATCATCTTCGTACTTCTCTTTATTTGCATTATTGAACGAATGCAGGCGATGAACGACAGTGCTTCAAACGTTCTTGCCTCTGTGTGTGAACCACGTCGACCTCCGGAACGACGCATTGGTACCATGGACAGGCGCGGATCGAACTTGATAGGAGTCAATGGGAAACTGTCGAAAGAACTTGTTCAGATTGTGGAACTCTACGATAAACTTCATGACTTGACTGATAAGATTATGAAATTGTTCTCGTTGCCGGTTTTCATGCTTATCACTACCTATTTTCTACGAATTCTAATCACTTGCTATTACATCTATTGGAATCTTATGGAAAATGGTACAACAATTCCAAGAGTTACTTATGATCTGCTGGCTGTATTGATGAGTGTGCTCCCCGATATTCTGGAATTATTCGCTGTTGCTGTTGTGTGCACCTCAGTCCAGATATTGGTAAGTACCTACCCTTGAATCGCACGGTTCTTTCTTGAGCGTAGGGTGGGCATCGAAGTTTGACTATTGAAATGAAATCTGGTGCTGAAATAAAAACTTGGTTTTTTTATCCAGGCGAAGTCTATTGCAACTTCACTTCACAAAACGTGGATCCAATGGGGCTTCGCTGAGTTGAAGAATGAGGTAAGTTTTTAAATGTGACCCTGCATGAATAGACCATACTTTGGAGAGTCTCAATAATTGGCATCGGGCAGCGGAAACCAGTGCCTCATACAACCATATTTTTAGAAAATCTTTTTCACCTCATGATCGACTAAAATTTCGTAGTGTAATGTTCACATGTCGATAACTGACTATACAGAAGTCTTGGTGCCCCTGATAATCACCCTGGGAATTATCGATCAGAAAAATACGACGCATAGCTTTCCTGATATTAGTCAGACGAGTTCGACTTTTCGTAGAGATAGGTACCAACGGGTCTCGCAAAAGCAGCAAGTGACAGACATGATCGGAAGACCAAATTCTCACGTGAAATTCTTGTATTACCTGGCAAAGATTTTGGGCTTCGCCCCTTTTACGCTTGAGAACAACAAAATATCCTGCGATTCGCCGCGTGACATAGTTTTCTCGATAATACCCAGCGTCCTGTACTTTTTCGGATTTGTCACGACAACGACCGAAAGATTGAACGATTTCGGAACAACTGCAGGTGTCACCGTTGCAGGCCTCACTGAGATGGCATCTACACAATTGAAGTTCATCAGTGTCATAATATGTTTGATGGTATTCTTTCGCGAAAGAAAAAACATTGTGGTGATCATAGAAACACTTTTTGAGATCGATCAAATTTTACGATCGTTCGGTGCCGTTCAGGATTACGAGAAATTTTTTAAAGTGCACGCAATTCTTGTCGCTATATGTTCGGTCACTCTAATCGTCATTGAGTATTCGTTCAGTTACCTTTTTTGGCACAATGGGGCAACAACATTTTTGACCAGATTCACAATCGATGTTATTGCAGTGAAATTTTGCGATCTTGTACATCACTTCAGGGTTATCATTTTCGTTAATTTTATGATTTTCATTAATGAACGGATGCAGATGATTAACCAATATCTTTCGAACGTTTGTGCCTCTGTGCGTGAATCACGTATAATTCCAGAGCAGCGTATTGTTCTCGTAAACAGACGCGCCTCAGACCTCATCGGTATAGATCGTGATCCATTTACGAAACTTGTGCAGCTTGAAGAACTCTACGATAAAATTTGTTGTGCGATTGAAAAGACTATAAAAATATTTTCGCTACCGTTGACTATGTTGATTGCTTTATATTTTATACGAATAGTAAACGCTTTCTGGTACATGCTTACCGCGGTTGGATCGGTCGTTATTGGTACAATAAATCACCAAACTACTCTCAATCGGTCGCTTATATTGATAACTCTGCTCATCCATACTCTAGAATTATTCAGTGTGGCTTTTGTGTGCGCCTCAGCCCAGACGTTGGTGAGTATATCGATGAATATCATGGTTTTTCTAAAGCATAGAGTTTTTGAATCGAAAATTTATTTCCTATCCAGGGAAAGTCGACGGCATATGCGCTTCACAAAATATGGATCAAATATGGCACGTTAAAAAATGAGGTAAGTTTTAATATATTCTGTTTCAATATATGAATGAAATGAATGCACGATAAGCATCAGGTGGAAAAAATGAATGCCTCACGTTACGAGATTTTATACAACCCATTCCACCTTATGATCGGCTGCAATTTACTAAAATTCTACAGATTTTCAATCACGGTTTAGCAAGTATGTCTACAGTAATACTTGCCAAAGCTGTTGGAAATCGACCTCTATAGTATAGAGAGTATAATTGGATGACTAAATTATTCAATAATTATTAATTGCTTCATTTTGTCGTGAAAATTTATGTGAAAAGGTAATTTTTCACGTGGGTCGTAACATGTAGGGTGAGTATCGTAAGTCGTTTGCTGTGCACACCTATAATTATGGTAAAATGTTCGGACAACAAAACGCAGTGGCACAAGTCTTGGGTGCCTCTGATCATTATCATGGAGATTATCGACCAGTGTTAGCAAAATTTATCACATTGACGAGGAATAGTCAGACGAGTTCGACACCTTGGAAGGATAGCATCATTGGGTTTTAGAAGTGTAGCAATTGCTGAAAATGTACGAGGGTTCGAATCCTTACGTGAAATTCTTGTATTACCTAGCAAAGTTTTGGGGTATGGCGCCGTTTGAGCTGAAGAACAACAGAGTATCCTGTGAATCATCGAGCGAAAAAGTTACCTCGATAGTAGTAATCGGCGCGACGTTTGTTCTTGGAATTGTGATTTTTACAACTATGACATTGATCAGTTTTGAAACCGAAGGAATGGCCATAGGAGGCATCGCTTATTTGATATGGGTACAACTGAAGTTCATGAGTGTAATCGCATGTTTGATAACATTTATGCGCGAAAGAGAGACCATCGTGGATATCATATCCTTATTTTTTGATATTGACGAAATCTTAAAATCCTTCGGTATCGTACAGGATTATGATAACTTCTTTAAAGCGCGTGGAATTCTTGTCGCTATATTCTCGATGATTTTCGTTTTCAATGAGTATATGACCTGTTTTGTCTACTGGTACAGTGCCGCTGAAATATATTTGGTCGTCGTAATCATATTTGATATATTTGCAATCAAACTTATTGATGTCGCAATTCACCTAAGGCTTATCATATTCGTTAATGTTATGGTTTCCATTAATGAACGAATCCAGATAATCAACGACAGTCTACAGAACGTTCATGATTCCGCGCAGGTACCACATAGGATTAATAATTTCTTAGACATACGCGCGACAAACTCTATTGAAATCAATCTTACACCATTGAAGAAAATTGAACAGATTGCCCTACTCTGCGACAAACTTCGCGATTTGACTGATAATACTATCAAATTGTTCTCTCTGCCAATGTTCACATTTATTGCTGCCTATTTCTTACGTCTACTAAACACTTGCTGGTACTTATTTAGCGTGACTCAAAAAAGTATTCATATAATAAATCATCAAGCTACTTCCAGTCAGTTGAGTGTATTGATAAATACGTTGGTCGATATTCTGGAACTAGTTGCTATTGCTTTCGTCTGCTCCTCAGCCCAGATCTTGGTAAGTACCCATGAATGTAATGGCCTTTTATTTTTCAAACGTAGCGTGTGGATCAATTAACCAAAGTAAAACTATTCAAATGAAATTCGGTTTTCAATCGAAAACTTTATCTTTTATCTAGGCGAACTCTACACCAACTGTGCTCCACAGAATGCGCATCAAGTACGACCTACCCGAGTTAAAGACTGAGGTAAGTTTGCAAAAGCTTTGCGTGTGGATAGATAAGTCATAAGCCAGTCATCAGGCGGATGATTGGCATGAATAACTCATCTAACCACATTTCAGACACCCTTGACAAAATACGATAATGATTTTCAATTGCACATTAAAATGCTGACCCCACAATTAGGAAAATTGCTTTTATGATACAATACATCACCAAAGTACTTCTGATCTGTTGGCTGTATTGATAGGTGTGCTCTTCAATGTTTCGGAATTATTCGCTATTGCTTATGTGTGCTCTTCCACCCAGGTTTCGGTAAGTACATATGAATTTCAGAGTTTTTGTCAAGCATATAGAATTTTGGTAAGGAAGCTTTGTGTTCTATTCAGGCAAGGACTACCGTAAATATACTGCACAAAATGTGGATCCAATACGACCCAACAGATTTAAGGATTGAGGTAGGCTCGTTGATACAAATTGTTCGAATGATCTTCTCAAGTATCATCGTGCAATGCACATCTAAATTCAATAAGCGATGTATAAATTTTCATTGCAACGCGTCACACAAATACCATTTTCATAGTTCGGATATCAATTCATATGCTTTCTAAAAAATCGATGAGAAACGTGTAATAAATACTCAGCTCTAATAATTTGTCATTCGATCACAAACGATCACTTTCTACATGCTTTAAACGAATTATTCGTTTCGCATAATATGGTCATTTACGTCGTGTCATACGAATCCATGAAAATTGGAAATACATTTTGCCTTCCGTTGAGATCCAATGATAATGAGCCATTGTACATTGACATCTCTAATACGACAGTCGCGGTTTATTGCTTGGTTTTGTTCCTTCTCAGTTGCTTAGCACCGATCGATCGATATCGATGAAATATTATTTAACTTTGAGTAACAGTGCAAAGTGTCCAGTCGCGAATGTCTCATCGAATAACCACGGTCTGCTTCGACAATGCACCGACGATACGCAATATTTTTGTACTACCTTGCTAAAATATGGGGTCTGGCTCCATTTACCCTGAAAAACAACAAAGTATACGATGGATCTTTACGGGACATCCTTTATCCTATGATCCTTGCTGGGGTGTGCCTTTATACACGGTTTTACTCTTCCAACAGTAACTCGAGCCTGATAAATTTCAACAATAACTTATCTATCAGTGATTTAGTTGTCATAATAACATTCAAGTGTAAATTTGTGCCTATTATTGTGTCTATGATACAATTTTTCTGGGAGAGATCGAAGATCGTGAAAATTGTGGAAATGTTTTCAAAAATCGATACAATTTTTCATTGTACAGGATTCAGACGGGAATATCAGAATAAGTACAAAATACGTGTTATTTTAATGGGATTATTTTATCTCGTTATATTTATCTTTGAGCAACTAAGTATCGCAGTTTTAATTTCGGCAAGAGATATTTTAGACAAGTGGCTTATGGCTCGAGTAATGTTGATCAATCTATTGTATTGCACTGTTCACCAAATGATTTGTGCTTTCGTAAGCATCATGATGTTTATTGATGAACGGTATTCGCAATTATCCGATACTTTTTTGGATGTTTGCGTCACACACGATCAAAAGGATTGGAATCGGAATCGGAATCGGAGAGCTTTTCCAATAGATAACAACACATTGAATATGATTTTGATGGATCAGGATCCCGAAGGTGGCTCACAAGCTTCTTCCACAAAGAATCTCGAATTTTTCGAAAAGTTTGAAAAAATTTCAGAACTCCATGATACTCTCCACGATCTTATAGACGAGACCATCAGATTGTTCTCACTGCCACTCTTCACAATTTTGACATTTTATTTTATGGTGTTGATATGCAATTTCTTTCGGTTCTACACGGGGTTCGATATATCCGCTGTAATTCCCGATCGAGGTGCTACTTCGGAATTCGTGGTAGTGACTTTCGATTCGACCATTGTAATCCTGGAAATGTTTGCTGTCGCTTCAGTATGTGCTTCAATCCAGAATACGGTGAGAGCTCATAATATCTTAGATGTCAATTATGAGTTGATAAAGGTGTATTGTGAGAAAATTCCCAAGATTTGACGATGAGAACGTCAGCTTTTCTTTTTCAGCTACATCTCCAAGCAGTCAGCTTAACTTTTTCACTTACATTTCCTTTGCAAATATTAACTATTTCGAATTTTGTGAATTAAGCATTTAATCACACATACTGTATTCTTGGTCTAGGCAAACTGTGCTGGAATTATGCTGCATCAAATGCGGCTGAAAGAACATCGAGCCGAGCTGCGAGATGAGGTACGTACAGAAATATGTCCCAACGTAATATATGTGTTAACAATTCGTCTCAGTTTTTCTCATTTACAGTAAATGCACACTCGTTATGCTACGCCTCTCCGATTCAATTAGTTCTTTTTTTTTACCTTTCATTACCTTTGGCGATAGACCTCGATTTCAACAAAGGATGGAGTAGAAAGTTTACCACTACTGAGAACATACCTATATAAAAGTTACAGTCAATTGCCTTGATGGAAAGGGTGATACAATTATGAGAAAAACTCGATAAACATGTCAACTTTTTATCAATTGTCCACTTTGTTATAATAACTCTTTAGTCACGATGCATTAATCATCACGCTAATGAGTTTAATATTGTAATGGGGTCGTACAGTCTGAGGGTACTTCTTGCTATCGGACTTTCAGTCGTGTCGATAGTAAAGTAGCTGCATATCGTCTCGATTATCAACAAATATGCGAGTAACGTTTCCTCTTCAGAAGACTGAAAATTTGATTAAACGGAAAGAATCATACATACAATCAAATTATTAGTTTACGTCCGCGATAGTGTAATCGCGACGATGTTCAACCGAGTTACGAACATCCAGAGACCTAGTACAAACGTGTATGCTAAGGTTTTATATTACATGGCGAAGTCTATTGGTCTGGCACCGTTTAGATTGACAAATAATCGCGTATCTATCGGATCATCATACGAAATACTTCATTCTATGGTATTTATAATTGTGTGCCTTCTTCAGTTTGTCGTAATGCTGCTTCGGCTATCCTATGACAAATATGTGATTAAAACGACGATGACGCAGATTGGTAGACTTTTGGCTGGCCAACTTAGTAACTTTGGCGGAGGTTTATTCTTGTTAACATTTGTGCTGAAGAGAAAAAAGATTACAGAGATAATAAACGCATTGTACAAAGTAGACAATCTGCTGAGCGTTTTCGGTGTTGAACAAAATTATGAGAAGAATTTCAAACAGCGAGCTCTTTTAGTTGGGATAGCGATTGGCCCTACAATGATCGCAGTTTATGGATCCAGTTTTACATACTGGATTCAATCGGGTTTAACCACAGATCTGGGGATACTGTACGCACTAACTATTGGCAACCTGATTTATTTGGTTCAGCACCAGGCAATTATGATATTCTTAAATGCAATGGACTTTGTTGAAAAACGTTACCAACAGCTCGACGAGCAACTCCGAGATGTTCCTCAATCCGAATGCAGGTTTAATAACGCTCGAGATTGGCTTGCCTGCTCTAATAATTGTAACAGATTAAACATTCTCTCTGTGGATGTAGAGATGGGAAATCCTACGATTCCTACGGCTGGGACTAGCTTGAAACCGTACGAAAAGCTCAAAAGGATCGAAGAACTGTATGACAATCTTCGTGATATAACTGACAATATAGTTCACCTTTTTTCACTACCGATCATCGTAGTTATTGGTCATTATACGATGACAATATTGACCGTATCCTATTTTGCTTACGTTTCTGAAACAAGTCCATTGACTTCGACTGATTGGTTACCCATCTGTCGACTGGTGTTTATTACTTTCTTCACGTTCATCATGCTGTCAGAACTATTCGCTATTGCTGTAATTTGTTCTTCAACTCAAACGACGGTGAGAATTTTCGAGTTCTTCGATTTCTCTTGATTTTGGCGTTCTATGTACAAGGTGATCCAGAATCTCGAAATTTATCAACCCTAGGGGTATGAATCTGTTATAAAATGACTGAGCGTCTCGGAATCCACAGATGTAAGGAAAGTACCACATTCTGGATCACCCTGTATACCTATGGGAGAATGATATTACTCTGATATAATATTGTTTGATCAGGTGAACTCTCTCGCAGTTACACTCCATAAATTGTGGATCACGTTTTATCCGGTCGATTTAAAGGATGAGGTAAGTTATCATAAAAATGTATTTCTGCATTTCCGAGCTTGTAGGATTAAGGAATTAGCGATTATACTTCGCAGACAGGCGGAAATATTCATGACAATCTCACTAGGGTAAGTTATTTCCATATTGGTATCGACGAACGTGTCGATCTATTCATATTGTACAAATAACAACTTTCCAGTGGGGTATGATCCATCGATTAATGTGATAAAATCATCCGACCAACATGCGAATCATTGAATATTATTCGATGCCCTTTCATATGTAAGTTCTGATCAAAGTCAGATAATGGAACCAAGAATCCTAATGGCCGTTACGTCTGACATGTTGTCCATGTAGTTGCCCAGCAACCATCGATCATAGTTGACCATCGACTTACACTCATTTTATTTGTCAGAAAAATTTAGAAGCATCCAGCGTTCGGGAAGTATAGGATGTACAAGTCACACAGTGCTATGAAACAGTCCAGAGAATCAAATCCATACGCCAAGTTCATGTATTATTTGGCAAAGATTTGGGGCTTAGCACCGTTCACATTGAAAAACAAGAAAATTTACTGCGGATCAAAGCTCGATATTATCTACCCGGTTATTCTGACGCTGATGGGCTTTCCACATCTCGTGCTTGCCACGATTCATAGAAATCATTTTTCTTACCGCGTAGAGTCGGTCATAATGAAGGGCATTGATATACTTGGTTTTCAAATTCAAATCTTCGGAAATATCTCGTCTCTGATGATTTTCATCTACAAGAGAAAAATTATCGCAGAAATCTTGAATTCGTTCATCAAATCTGATGCCATTCTGGGACTCCTTGGAGAGAAGCAGGATTATACGAGAAAGTTGAAAATCCGTGCGATTCTGACAGGCGTAACATTCGCTGTTGCCTTTACTATCACATTCGCGGACCATATGACATATTTGGCGACTTTAGACTACAGCGAAGCAGTTTGGTTGGTTTATTTCATGTTTTTTAACAAATGGATGTCCATCCTGCAACATGTCCGAGTTCTAATCTTCATAAACCTCATAACGTCAGTCAAAGAACGTTTTGATTTGCTGAACGAGAGTTTGTCAAATTTTTGCATCGATGAATGTAAATCGAATCGATACCGGGGACGGTGGAACCAATCAAATCGACGCTACCGAACAAACTTTGGCTCCACATGTGAAGTGATTAGATCTAATTCGCGAATTAGAACCCAAATTGGTATCGAATCAACGGGGAGGGTCATGAAAATTACGGAATTGCATGGTAACCTTCTCGATGTGACTGAAAAGATCATGGACTTATTTTCTATACAAATGCTCCTGACTATCGGTTATTATTTCACAACATTAACAAATGCGATCTATTACACCTACGTTTCACTCGCAAGTTTAAAATTGACGACAGATTATGTGCTGATTATTCAACTCGTGATGACACACGTATTGAACTCGGTCCTATGGCTGGAACTACTCGCTATCGCTGTGGCATGTGATTCTGCACAGACGACGGTAAGAACTTGTAATGGTTCATTTCTGGGTTGAAAAGCTGGCTAGAAATCCGTAAATTTTTCATCAAATAATGAAGCTTAAATTTATCGAATACAGGCGAAGTCGACGGTAGTCTTGCTTGGAAAAATGTGGATCAAACATCATACAAGAATACCAAAGGACGAGGTGAGTCCATAGATAGCTTTCATAGTCACGCGTTCGAAAGGTGGTGTGTAAAATTTTTGTTAGATAATCAACTACTTGCTAGAGTGGTATGACCCGCACTTCATTCCCATAATTGATCATATTCATAATGTGGTGTACGGTTGGTGCTTTGTCCTGGACGTGTTATCTTTGCAATTATCCTAAAATGATCGATTGTAATTAATTATGTAAATTCATCGAAGCCACGAGTGTTAGACAAAAGCGTTTCAGACCCGAAGAAGGCAACATTCGCAAATTACTTCGGTTCGAAAATGTACGAACGGACAAACCCTTACGTTACTTTTCTTTATTACTTGGCAAAGGTCTGGGGACTGGCGCCATTCACTTTGAAAGAGAACAGAATCAGCCTCGGATCTTGGGGGACGAAGATTTATCCAGTTATTATCACAGTGATTTGCGCGTACCAACTCAGAGAATCGATAGCTCAGTGGTATATTGTGCAGTTCAACGGGCAGACAAAGCTTATGCAGAAGGCCTATGCATTAGCGTGGATAATTGGAATCATCGGAGTTTTTGCGTTTACGGCAACGTTTTTTCGAAAGAGAATTAACATCGTGGAAATTATAAATCTGTTCATCGAGATCGATGGAAAATTGAAGTTTCTAGGCGCACAAAAGGATCATGAAAAACAGTTCAAAGTGCTAGCTGTTAAAGTGATATTGTTATCCTGTGGAATAATATTTACTTACTATATTTCAACTATAGTTTATTGGCAGTCCGTAATTACATTTTGGTCCTTGACTCTGATAGCCACAAGCTACATGTTTTATCTAACACTCCACTTTGCTATCTTCATTTTCGTGAACACCATGCTCATGGCTAATGCGCGTTTCGAACAGATGAACGAAATACTGTTAGATTTCTATAAGACGAAACATAGATCGAACTTTCTCCGGAGACGCAATGGTATGTTTGGTAATCGACGAAGAACAGCAACCATTATTGTGCCGGTGACTGAAATAGGGATTGAAGTTCCAACTGACATTTTGTCAGCAGATATCCTCGAACCATCCCAAATTTTAGTTAAAGTCGAAGAACTGCACTTTGCTCTTTGTGATGTGGTCGAGAATACAGTGAAATTATTTTCTATGCCGTTAATGCTGACAATCGGTTGTTATTTCTTGAATATATTGACCTGTTCTTATTACGCGTTCATTGCTACCTTGGCATTGTTTGATATGTTTGATTACCAAAATGTTATTCAACTTGTTGTCACCATATTATGGACATCTGTGCAGGTGGCAGAGCTATTTGCCATTGCTTTGGCATGTGGTTCAATCCAGGAGACAGTGAGTTATTGTTGTGTGCTGATTATAATACAATAAATAGATTATTATCTTAACAATCTGCTCTAACTATTTCACGTCTATGTTCAGGCGAAATCTACAGCGCTTACTTTACATGGGATGTGGATCAGATACCATCCAGATGAGCTGAAAGACGAGGTAAGTTACATGATTGAATTTATTTCACCTGGTTGTCTTCATGAATGATCCAATAATCAGAAATCGACGAGCGAAAGCGGTAGGCATGTTATTCAGTTCAGACAACGGTAAGGACTTGCAATGGTTTATTTCTAGTTTTGACGACTGCCTCAAGATCTAAAATCTTTAATCAGATAATATAGATCAAATTTATCTAATACAGGCAAAGTTGACGGTAGTCATGCTCAGAAAAATGTGGATCAAACACCGTCCACGAAGACTCATGGATGTAGTAAGTCAGCAGATCGACTCAATAGTCACACGATTATAAATTGATGTATAAAAACGTTGTAGATAATCAACCATTTGCGAGAGTGGTATGTCCTGCACCTCATTCTCATAATTGATCATATCAATAATGGTGCTTTGTCCTGGACGTGTTATCTTAGCAATCATCCTACAATTATCGATTATCACCCGTAATATAGATCCATTGCAATACCAGTGTCAGCCACAAGAGTTTTAGACTTGAACAAGGCAACAATATGGCAAGAATGAACGGACGTTCAGACTTTTACGTTACCCTGCTGTATTATTTGGCAAAATTCTGGGGACTCGCGCCGTTCAGTTTGAATAATAATAGAGTTACCCCCGGATCTTGGTGGACGAAGATTCATCCTGTCATCATCACAGTGCTTTGCGTATTTGGAGGAATCCACTCGATGATGAAACGGAAGAGTGCGGGTTTTAACGGCTTGACAAAGTTTACGCTGGTAGGCTTTACATTCGCCCGGGAAATCGGAATTTTTGCAGTTCTAGTATCAGTGGTAACGTTTTTTCGAGAAAGAAACAACATCATAGAGATTATAAATTTGTTCATCAAAGTCGACGGAATTTTGAATTCTCTGGGCACACAACAAGATCATGGAAATAAGTTCAAAGTGCGAGCTGTTAAAGTAGTATTGTCATTTTGTACCATACTGATAGTTGACTATATTAAGACCGTGGTTTATTGGAAATCCCTACTCGGATTTTGGTCCGCGAATTCGATGTTCATAGGTGAACTGTTGTATTTAACAATCCACTTTGCTATTTTCATTTTCGTGAACACCATGTTCATGGCTAACGAGCGTTTGGTACAGATGAACGATATACTGTTAGATTTCTGCAAGCCAAAACATAGATTAAACTTTGTTCGGCGAGATGGTGATGTGTTTGGAATTCGACAAAAAATATCAACGATTGTGCCGGTGTCTGACGTAGGGATGGTCTGTGAAGATGATATTTCATCAGAAAATAATTTGAAACCATCCCAGATTCTGGTCAAAGTTGAAGAACTACACTTCGCCTTGTGTAACGTGGTTGAAAAAACAGTCGGATTATTTTCTCTGCCGCTATTCATGATAATCGGTCAATGTTTCTTGTTGATACTATTATCTTCTTATCATATGTACGTTACTGTCCTAAGTTTGTTTGACAAGTTTGAAGGCGAAATTTTTCTCCACGTTTTTCTTATCATAACATGGACATTGGTGCAAGGATCAGAACTATTTGCTATAGCTTTGGCAAGCGTTTCCGTCCAAAATACGGTAAGGACTTCTTCGCTGAATCTACATGTAATTATCCTCACGATCGTTTTTAAATATTTCACGTTTATGTTCAGGTAAAATCTACACCGCATACCTTACATGAGATGTGGATCATACATCATCCAGATGAGCTGAAAGACGAGGTATGAGACACAATTAAGTATTTCATCCGGTTTTATGCGGTACTTTCCTTACACCGGTGGATTCCTCGTACTCGTACGTCGACTCTGGTCTCAAAATCAACCTCAAACGGACGCAAGATCCTTCGATTTACCTCTGAATCTAGTTCGGATCGACGAAAAGTATCGAGTATCAAAAGTGTTTTTGAAGAGTCATTTAAAGTTTCATTTACTCGTACGAATTCTGCAGAAAAAAAATTAATTTACTAGATCATCATTCGATTGTCCTAATGGATTGAGATGTTACGATTACGAGGGCCACATTAGAAGGATGTTAAGCTTACATCGTTTGTCTACTCTTCGTAGTAGTATGACAATTTTCTAACAATGATAAAGTACGGTTTTACCCTAATGAATTTAATGTATCGAGGATCGTCTATGATAGGTCTCATTACTCGGTTAGTCCTCTTGTCGTAAACAGGGAAAAACTTTTGTCGGGTACATCCGCAATTGAAAATCGTAGAATTATAGCGAATTGTGAAATGTCACATCCAGTTGCGATAACGCATAAGAACTCAAACGTGTACGGCATGTTCTTGTATTACTTGGCGAAGGTATCGGGTTTGGCACCATTCAGGATAAAGGATAACCGAGCACACCTCGGATCATCATATGAAGTACTGTATCCGATAACCTGGGCAATCCTGTGCATCTTGCAATTCATAATTACAATGATTAAAAGATCAAGCGTTAGTTTTGTGGGCAAGACGTTCATGATGGAAGTCGCTGACAGCTTATCTGCTTACCTTGAAATCTTGAGCGGTGGTGTAATCTTCATTACATTTGTACTTAATAGAAGAAAGCTCACAGAGATCATCAATGCATTGCGCAAAGGCGACGACATGCTGAGGGCCATGAAAGTCGAGCAGAATTATCAGAAATGGTTCAAATTACGGGCTATTACAGTTGGTATAGCATCCTGTACCATACTGATCATAGCTTTTGGCTTTACCACCATTTACTGGATTAATACGGGCACGATATCCAAGGTGTGGACGACATACATCATCATCATGACTAACTTGATTTATTCAGTGCACCATCATGTGATCTTTATCTTCTTTAATCTTATGGACTTCATTCAGAGAAGATACCAACAGATCAATGATCAGCTTCTTAATATTTCCGAATGCAAAAACAAATCCGATTACGTTCGACATCGACATCACCATCGCCATCACACGAATTGGAACACTTTGACTATTGTTTCCGTGGCTGAAGAGAGGGAAATTCATATCAGCTCGGTGCCCGAAGATAACACGAAGCTCTTTGAGCAGCTCATAGTGATCGAAGAGATGTACGACAACCTCCGTGAGGTGACTGAGAAGGTGGTCGAAGTATTTTCTCTGCTTATCCTCGGAATTATAGCCTACTATTTTATGTTGATCTTGACTTTGCTCTATTACTTCTTCATTCTTGTAAAAGTTTTATGCAGTGAGGATTTTCATTATGAAACCATCGGAAGGCTCGTAAACAATGTCCCCTGGCTGGTCATCAGCATGGTGGAACTATTTGCTATTGCTGTAATATGCTCGTCGACTCAGACAACGGTGAGAATTCGTGAGTTTTTAGATACATCGAGATTTCTGTGCGCTTGATTAAGAGTCATTCGAAAATGAATTTGAGCTTACAAAAATATATTTCAATTACATGACCATGAAGTATCACGAGTTTCCCTTCTTTAGGCAAACTATGCGGCAGCTGCACTTCATAAGGTGTGGGTCAAATGCCATCCAGTTGAGTTGAGAGATCAGGTATGTTAAATAAAAGTCTCTCCTGACTATGACTTGACTGAAGACGAGAAAAAAAAAAAATAGCCATGTTCTTGTCTATGCGGATTACAGACTCTTTCGATTAATGAAGAGTACTGGTCATCGCATTAGTTATATCATTTATCATCCGTTCGTATAGGGGTAAGACCAAGTTCCATAACATTCATATGACGAAGGTACATTTTTATTCAACATTATACAAGAAATAGTTCAAACTTTCATAGCTAATGGACATTTCCAATAGTTTGTATAGTGATATTGCACAATTGCTTTTGCAACCATATTACTTTCTGTCGCGTGAAACTCGAACGTCGATAAGCTTTAATATTTTGACGAGGCTTTCTTTTGCGATTTGTTGGCAGACTCGTTAATATTTTAGTTGCTACGGGACTATTGATCAGTGACGACAGTACTTCCTTGCATAGTCAGCATAATGTAGAAGAGCTTCACACTTGTAACTAAGAGCATCGAACAAGAAGCGTCTTCTAGAATGACTCGATCAGATCCTTACGTAATGTTTTGGTATTACGTAGTGAAGATATGGGGAATAGCTCCATTTACCATAAAAAACAACGCAATTTCAATCGGATCTGTGTGGGATAAAATATATCCTATCGTTGTAGCCGGGTTGTGTATTTGTTCGACCGTGATTTCTGGTGTTATCAGAGGTGATATCGATGCCGGAAATGAACCAGACATTTTTCACATCGCTCTTACGTCAATCAGCCTCATCAGACTCTTCAATGTTTTAGTAACTATCATCACACTCCTGCGAGGAAGAAATAATATCGTTGAGATCGCGAACCTTTTTCTGAAGATCGATGAAATTCTTAAAACTTTGGGAGTTGAACAGGACTACAAGAAGAAATTTAAATACCGTACGATTTTCGTGGGATCTTTTTACCTTGTTATAAACATCCTGGAGTCCCTTTGGATGACACGGTTTTGGTACACCGTACCCAATGTGGGGAAATTGATCATAATCGGAGAGATAATTCCCCATTTGTTGTACTTCACGACGCATCACGTGATATGGATATTTGTAAACGTTGTGGCCATCGTTGCTGAAAATTTTTCCCAAACAGTTGACTGCCTTATAAATGCCTGTGATACAGAATTCAAGGAGGATCACGTTAGGACACCGAATGATTCTGTCATCGATAGAAACACATTGAACTTGATATTGTCGGATACGGTGAATGGAACTGAATCGTCAAATACTCCTGAAAGCAGCCTGAATCTACTCGAAAAGGTTGACAAAATTGAGGAATTGTATGACAACATTCGCGACCTGATAGATGCGGTGATGATATTATTTTCACGACCACTGTTGCTGACTATAGCGACGTATTTTATGGGGACAGTAACCAGCTACTTCTACGTCTTTACAAATGTGAAAAAAATGGCTGTCACGTTCGAATCATCAGTTATTAACACAGCTGCGGTCGTCATTCATAGTCTAGTCCCAATGACGATAGAGCTGTTTGCTGTCGCCGTAGTATCTGATAGAATCCAGACGGCGGTAAGAAACTGATGAATTTCAATTTCAATTATTTTTTAAAATTATTGCAAATGAGTTTTAGATGTGTCATTTTCTGTTCAATTCCGTACAACAAATTATGATACAGTATTTGTCCAGTATGTTGAAATCGAAGACGATAATGACGCAGAGTGTATTCTTTGTCTAGGAAAAATCTTTCGTAGTCACGGTGCATACAATGTGGATCAAATACCGCCCAATACAATTGCGGAATAAGGTACGTTCGGAGATATTCTTACCTAACGTAAGCACTTCACCCACGATCACTTATCCTAATTGAAGCGATATCAATTATTCACTTTTTCAACATTGATCGATTATAGTTTTACCCTGAGGAATAATTAGACAATGCTTACAAATTCCGTACTATACAATTCTATTTTTCGAGTTTGTATACGTGATATGAGGCTTCAGTTTGATGGATCTAATGTAACGAGGATCGTTTGAGGCTTTTCGTATTACTAGACTTCCAGTGTCACAATCATAAAAGAACTGTTGTGAGGTATCAAGTTCATCGTTACAGTGGTCCCATGTCAATGCTACCCTTCTTCGAATGAAATCAATTAGCGAATAGAACCGATGGAATAAGAAAAATAACAATCGTCTGGGGTATTACACAAATTATAATAATTTCATATTAACGCGGTCATCACTCTTCGATGAGGAACCTACTGCCCATGTGTATGGACATGTTGCTTGTACAGTTTTCGACATAAATTTCAATCAGCGTCGCGAGCGAGGCATCAGAAGCTTATCAAACTTGAAAAGAATCACCTGTGCGAAGGATACAACGTTTTAGCAATGGGTGCAAGCGACTTGAAGCGATATGTTAAGTTCCTGTATCATGTAGTGAAATTTTCGGGTTTAGCACCGTTCAAAGTCGAGAACAATACAGTATCCTGCGGATCGATGGTTCAGATAATCTATCCTATAATATTGGTGATATTAGCCATTCATGTACTCGGGATGTTAGTGATTACAAACCGTAACATGGATATTTCCGAAGATAAAATACGTAAGCAGTTTATTTTGCTGTGCTGCTGGATGTTGAGAATCTTAGGAGGATCTATATATTTGATAAAGTTTATACTGATGAGAAGAAACATTGTGGATATGTTGAACTTGTATATCAAAGTAGATGAGGCTATGGGCCTTCTTGAATTAAGACAGAATTATGTGAAGCAGTTGAGGCTGTGGACAATCGTTGTTAAAGTCATATCCTTCATTATACTTGTTAATGACTGCACGACAAGTTTGTTCTACTGGACCAACTCAGAAGCTGCGAATATTGGCACATTTTGGATCATTTGCGTAATGACACTTGGCAGTTTCATTTCGTTTGGCCACCATCAGGTGATCTTAATCTTCCTGGGCGTGATGACTTTCACAAGTAAAAGCTTTGAGCTACTTAACGAAGAAATTTCAAGGGGTTTTTCATCCGAACATGAACGAAAGCGTGTCTCACGAGTGAACAACCTTTTCATCAACCGGAATATCCCATTTCACGATCACACTGACATAGTAGTGGAGAATGTAATCGACGTCGAAAGTGGTCTAAGCTCATCGAAGAAGCTTTTAATTATTGCAAAAGTGCATTCCATCCTGTATAAAGTGACGAATAAGACGACAAAGTTTTTCGTCATTCATATAATTGTGACTATCGCTTTGCACATAATAAATATACTAGCGATCATTTTATACCTACCCATCGTTGGTGGTTATCTGTGGCATACTAATGACTTAACAAACACTATACAGATCATCTTTAATTCACTCTTCGGATTTATCATGCTGTTTGAATTGCTTGCTGTTGCTGCAGTATGTAATTCAATCCAGGATTCGGTAAGCAATGACATAATGTAACTTTTTCCAGTACTTGTTCCAATGCTAGCGTCATAAATAATGCATCTTAGTAATTACATCCCGGTATTTAGTTGAATTGAATTGTATCTCTCATACGGTTATACGAAGTTATGCAGGCATTAATTAAAGTTTACTCCTCGGACAGCAGTCTTCGAATAATGAATAAATAAAACGAATTTTTCATCCAGGCGAATTCAACAGTAGTCACGCTTCACGATATGTGGTTGGAACACCATCCAGACCATCTGAAAGATGAGGTATGATGACTCAAAGTTAAATTGAATTTTTCTTTCCAAATTGATCAACGAAGAATCGTGCAGTTGCTTACACTCTATCCAGGTGAGTGATTTACGTTGAATTTCAATTTTTTTTTGGGGTCAGTTGATCGGTTGAACCCTTATTATTGGATATCGATGACCGGCGTCTTGTTGGACAAGTTCTAACGTCAGCAAGATAATGACACCTTCGTTGATGTTGACAAAGTAATTTTACTGCAAGTCTAATTATTGTTTACCGCAACGTACGTTGTCCATGCAGTTGCCTCGCAACCACGACCATAACTGACCCATAGGCTCACATTATTCTTCTTGGTTAGCGAGACTCAGTGCTTGCAGAAGCGTCTTGCTATTCGGAAGTATACCATATACGCGAGTTACGAGGAATTATGGAAACGTTCGAAGGATCAAGCCCATATGTTAAGGTCCTGTACTACTTGGCGAAAGTTTGGGGATTAGCGCCGTTCACATTGAAGAACAATGGAGATTTCTGCGAATCTTCACGTGATGTTATCTGGCCGATAACTGTGGCGATCTTGACCATTCCTCAATACGTGATCATCGTGATTTTGAGAATCAATGTGAATTACTCCGCAGAGACGGGCCTGACAAAGATTACGAATATACTCAGTCTGATGCTAGAATTCTTAGGATTGATTTTATCGCCAATAATTTTTGTATTAAACAAAAAGATGATCATAGAAATTATGCATTTATTTTCGAAATGTGACACAATTTTCGGATATCTCGTAGTAAATCAAGATCGTCGAAAACAGATCAAAACGCGAGCGATAATATCGGGCATAGTAGCTTCTATAAGAATCATCCTTGTCTTTGTCGCAGTGTCTACATATTTCGTGAACATACCCAGTTACGAACACAACTTTATGAACAATTTTGCGGTAGTTTTTGGTGGTTGGATTGCAGTCATGCAACATGTCTTAATCATGATCTTCGTGAACGTCGTAGCTTCAATAAAAGACCGTTTGCAGCTATTTAACCAAAGTCTCTCGAGCCTTTGTACTCCCAGATATGAATCGAATCGCAATTGCGGACGAATAGATGAAGGGATCGCAGCTGACATCGAGACCGTATCTGAAATCACAAGTTACACGGAACCATCAGAAAGGCTCGCGATGATCGCTGAACTTCACGATTACCTTCTCGATGTGACTGGAAAGACCATCACCCTTTTTTCTGCACAGATAGTCTTCGCTATCGGCCATGCCTTTACACTACTGACAACAATGTGCTATTACACCTTTGTCGCAGTACAACGTTTCGCTGTAAATATGGAATTAAGAACACTTAGCGAACTCCTACATGTTCACGGAGTCTTAACTATCCTTGTTGTGGAATTAATCTGCATAGCTGAAGTGTGTCATTCGATGCAGGAAACGGTAAGCAGTTTCGATATAACTTATGCGAATGATTATTCCCGGTTTAAATGAATGGAATTTTTATGATGATTGTCTCAACTCGAGTTCTCTGACATTAGCAGTACGAAAATGAAAAGAACAAAACGATTATTTTCCAGATAAAGTCGACAGCCTACAAGCTTCACAAAATGTGGATTCAATACCATCCTTGCACTCTGAAAAACGAGGTAGGTCAGAAAAATTCTGATGTGACATTCTAGTCGGGTTTCTATTGCGCGAAAATCAATGGGAGGAATAAGTTTCATGCAATCATGAACACGATCTCATAAATGTACAATTCGATCTATTTCGTGTCCAAAGTGCTTTCATAGCCGTGTATTATCTTTGCAATTATCTTTCCAATATCGATCGTGGCCAGGGTATATACATCCTCAACATAGGCAGCGACAACCATACGTCTGTCGTACCTGGAAAGGCGAGCATGTACTGGCTACGTGGTGTTACGAAACTGTTTGTAGGATTCAACCCTTACGCTACCTTTCTGTACTATCTGGCAAAAATTTTTGGACTGGCACCGTTTATTTTCAAGGATAATAAAGCTTCACGAGGATCATGGTGCGACGGAATTTATCCATTGATATTTACAGTGATCTATTCGCCTTTCTCTCTGCACACGATACAAATCTGGGCTAGTTTCACATTAACCGATGAATCGGTATTGACGAAACACATCGACCTGACGGCAACGCTAGTGAAATTTCTTGGTGCTATACTGTCTACCACATTGTTCACCCGAGAGAAGGACAAGATCGTAAAAATTATAAATCTGTTTTTAAAGGCTGATGGAATGCTGAAATCCATAGGGATTCTACAGGATTATGAAAGGAGATTCAAAGTATTTGCGATTAAAGTAATAGTGTCATGCTGCGCTATAATCGTCAGTGATTATATTATCATGCTATCATTTTGGCAGAACAAATTCAACTTTTGGTACATAAGCCTAATATTTGTGAGTCAATTCTTCGTCTTCGTCGTTCACATAATGATCTTTATTTTCGTTATCTCAATAATGTTTGTTAACGAACGTCTCGAACAACTGAACAAGATGCTGTTGGAATTGTTTGGACCAAAATTTGAATCGACTCTCTTGGGCGGACGAGGCGGGATGTTCGTGAATCGAATAACACCGGAAATCCTGGACATGGTAGAAGAGACGTCAGCTGAAGCTGATGTACCAGCGATGGACAATCTGAAATCGTTCCAGACCCTTGTCGCGATTGCAAAAGTGCAGTGCATCCTTCGCGACGTGGTTGAGAAAATCGTCAGTTTATTTTCTATCCCGTTATGCGTCGTCATTGGTTATTATTTCTTAAGTACTGTAAATTCTATCTACTACTTGTCCACGACTATGGAAAATTTCTTTCAAACGTCGAGTTACGAAATCATGTATTCAACTATAGCAATGATATCATATCTGGGTATACAAGCGGCAGAACTGTTTGCTATTGCTGTGGCATGTGCTTCAACCGAGAAGACGGTGAGGAGAAAATCTTTTATCATTGTTTATTGATATGAAAATAGAAAGACTTTAGAGTTTAGTATATGCAAATATGTATGAAAAAATAGAAGCAGAAGAATTGAAACCAATATTTATTTTCTTCATCGTATTAGCACTGTGTTTTATGTTTAGGGAAAATCTACAGCGACTACATTGCATAAGATGTGGGTCAAATACCATCCCCAATATTTGAAAGACGAGGTACGATATACAATTATTTCACCTATTTCTTATTACGATGAATAATTATGAAAAATCGACTCCTAAATACATGCTGGTAAGTGCTTTTTAGTTAATGAGAAATGTCGAAGTCTACTGTGCGAGTCCGATGTTTATCCTTCTCATGACTGACGACCGTAATACTTTTAGTCTATGAATATTCAATACCTTGTTGACTAAATAGCACTAAGGAAATATAACCAATGAAAACTACTCCTCGATGTGATGGTCTAATGAGTTGATACATGTGCTAATTTTGGATATAATTGATATTGATCATGTTTCAATTGTGTAACAAATTCATCAACGACGACGTTTGGCATTACCTCGGCAAGGTTTTCATCAACGTATTCAGTACACCTCGGACTTTCGAAGGGTCACATCAACGATTAGCACACGATCACACTACGAGCTATAGAAATGCACGAAGAATCGCATCCCTACGTAAAGTTTCTATACTACGTTGCCAAAGTTTTTGGTCTTGCACCATTCTCGCTGGAAAACAACAGAGTATTTCATGGATCGTTTTGGGACAAACTTTGGCCAATTATTGCGGCAATGATCTACGTTGCTGGTCAATCAGTCCTGATTCCCTACAGAATAAGTTTATACAATGATACTGCAAGTCTATTATCCCAGGCTGGTGACATAATGTCGTTCCAAGTTGGATGTATCGCAGTTGTGATATCAGTGCTCGTAGTCTGGTATAGAAGAAACGAGGTAGCCAGGATCACACGCTTATTTAAAATGATTGACACGATGTTGGAATGCCTGGGGATTCAACAGGATTATGAAAAAAAGCTGAAACGTCACGCGGTATTAGTGGGACTATCATCCTGTGTGGTAATGATCTTGGAGATTCAAGTCAATTGGACTTTTTTGCAGGACAAAGATCTCGTGGTCACAATTCGGCTTGTACTTGCATTCGTTTTGAGTAGTCTCATAAATTGTGTGCATCATTTCATAGCATTCACTTTTGTGAGTATCATGGTGCTTACTAAGGAACGTTACGAGCAATTCAACTACGCACTAGAAAACGTATTCCATGTCGAAGAGAAAAAAACAATAAACTTTCGAAGAGCACGTAGGCTTGGCAACAGCCAATTAATCTCATCCAACATCGTTTCCGTTAACGAACTGATGCAATTCGACTCTGAGACATTTTCTAACAACGAACTAAAGCCATTGCAGAAACTTATCAAGATTCAAGAATTGCACGGCGGACTCCATGACATGATCGAAGAGATCATTGATTTATTTTCCTGCTCTTTATTGGGCCTCATTGGTTACTATTTTTTAGTTATAGTGATAAGTTCGTTCTACATGTACAGAGACCTGAGTTACGGTACAGATATTCCCAGGATTCTTGACCTTTTCAGCTGTCTAATATGGTTAAGTGGGTTTGCAGTAGAGCTATGTGCAATTGCTCTAGTGTGTTCTTCGATCCAGAATACGGTAAGTCGACGAAATTTTAGGGTTTGATCTTTGATCGTATACCAAGAAAGAAATTCTGAGCAAACAATGGATTACAGTCAGAGTTTTTTTGTTCAGGCGAATACCACAGCAACCGTTCTTCGCAAAATCTGGATGAAACACCGGCCCGTCGAATTAATAGATGAGGTATGTTTATGTCTTTCCTTGTGCCTAAATATGAAGCCCATAATATGTGATTCCATCTAATCGGCATTTCTTCTCTCCAATAAGAATTTGACGCATCGTCAATCAATCTATTGGTACTATGATAAAAAGAAATGTTCGAGGCATAATTTCACCATATTCTACTTCTGTCAGTTCATTGCAATGATCGAGCCGCCAATGTGATTAATGGAAATAAGAAAAAGTCATATTTTGGCACAAGGAAGCCGGACGTTTGACGGTATTCTTCTATATGTTATTCGTAGCCAGTGCCTTGTCTGGCATGTATTATATTTGCAATAATTGCCTTGGTATTATCGATCGCGGTTAGGGTATATAAATCCCCTCCATCGACAGCGAAGACCACAAGCGTTCGAAACTTGAAGTGGACAACATGTATAGATCCAGCACTTACGCCAAGTTTCTTTACTATTTGGCAAAGATCTGGGGACTTGCACCGTTCGTTTTGGAAAACGATTATCGAATTTCGCAGGGATCATGGGGCACCAAAATTTATCCATTCATATTGACGACGATCTGCCTGCCCTTCACAGAATACACGCTAATGAACTGGCTAAGTTCGGACTTCATTGGTGATACGAGGATATCGAAATTTTCTGACATAACGGCGATACAAATTAAAATCTTCGCGATCATACTGTCCATCGTATTGTTTGCCCGAAAGAGGAACAACGTCATGGAAATTATAAATCGGTTCTTCAAGGCTGATGAAAGGCTGAAGACCATTGGAATTCGACAGGATTATGAAAAGAAGTTCAAAATTCATGCGATTCGAGTAATACTGTCCTTTTGCATTATAATCGTCAGCGATTATATAATAATTGCAGCGTTTTGGCAGGGCGAAAACCCATTTTGGTGCATAAATTTGATGAGCCAATTGTTCAATTTTACGTATCACTTTGTTGTCTTCATCTTCGTGATCTGCATCCTTTCTGTCAACGATCGTCTCGATGAACTGAACAAGATGCTGACGAACCTCTGCAAGCCCGGATTCAAATCGATTTTCGTTTGCGAACGACGCAGGGTGTTTGTCAACCGAATAACACCGGAAATTTCGACCATGGCAGCTGGGACGTCATCTGAAGCTGATATACCGTCCGCGAACAATCTGCCATCATTCCAGATGCTTGTAGAGATCGAAAAAGTACAGTCCGATCTTCATGACGTGACCGAGAAAATTTTGAGTTTATTCTCTATTCCGATACTCATGATTATCGGCTATTATTTTCTGAATATGTTGAGCTGTTTGTACTTCATGTTCATCAGTTTCACTAGCTTATTCCAAAATCTCAATTACGCGATTATTAATCAACTTATAGGAGTCGGAACAGTTATATCTGTACAATCATCGGAGCTATTTGCTATTGCTTCAGTTTGTGCTGCAATCGAGAAGACGGTAAGACGAAAACATGTAACATTTCGATTATTTTTTAATAAATAAACCAGCTGCATTTATCGAATTAAAACAGTTTTATGTTCCATGTTCAGGGAAAATTCACGGGTGTTACATTGCACAAGATGTGGGTCGACTACCATCCCCAATATTTAAAAGACGAGGTATGATATGCTATTATTTTACTTAGTTATTATTACGCTGAATAATCATGAAGAATCAACTCTGAAAGAAGTGCTGGTAAGTGCTTTTTAGGTAATGAGAAATGTCAAAGCCTAATCATTTATGACTGATAACCGTAATACTTATAGTCTATGAATATTGAATGCCTTGTTTAGCTGATAGTATCGAGCAAATATAACCGATTAGAACTACTCCTCGATATGATGGTCTGATGAGTTGACACATTCATCAGTTCCGCTACTGAATAGAATTAATATCGATCATTATTCATTTTTATACCACTTCATCAACGATGACGTGTGACATTATTTGATCAAGGCTTCTATTCACGTATTCAGTGTACCTCGGACCTTCGAAGGATCACATCACCGATGTATACATGATCACAAAACGAGCTATGGAAAGTCAAGGAGAAACTAGTCCATACGTTACGTTCTTATACTACTTTGCAAAAGTTTTTGGCCTTGCACCATTCTCGTTGGAAGACAATAGATTGTCTCATGGATCATTTTCGGACAAACTTTGGACAATGATTGCATTAGTAATCTTGGGTGTTCTCCAATTAACCGTCATTCTCTATAGACTGAATGTGGACGATGGTATTGGAAGCAAATTAACCCAGGCCAGTGACACGTTCACCTTCGAAGTTCAACTTGTCACAATTGTAATATTGGTGATCACAGTCTGGTACAAGGAAGATCAGATCGTCGAGATAGTCAAGTCATTCACGATGATTGACGATATGTTTAAAAGTTTGGGAATTCGAGAAGATTATGCGACAAAGTTCAAACGCCAAGCGATATTAACGGTATTATTATCCGGTGTGGTAATCTTTCTGGAAATCCAAATAGATTTGATCTTCATGTACGCCGCCAATTTTCCTATCACACCTCTGTTTATCACTGCAACGATTGGTGGTAGTATTTCCTCTTGCTCGTATCATTTCGCGGTGTTCATATTTGTGAGTATAATAGTGATCACTAAGGAACATTACGAGAAATTGAACTACGTACTAAGCAACGTGTTACCTGTCCAAGGAATGAAACGAACCAACTTACGAAGAGTACCTAGGCTTTTTGACAGCCAATTACAATCATCCAACATCGTTTATGTCAACGAACCGATGCACTTCGACTTCGAGACATTGTTTAATGACGAATTAAAGCCAGTGCAGAAACTTATCAAGATTCAAGAATTGCACGGTGAACTCCATGACATGACCGAAATGATAATGGACCTATTCTCTTGCCCTTTATTTGCCGTAATTGGTTTCTATTTCACAATGATAACAGCAAATTGTTTCTACTCGTACGTTGGTCTAAGAAGCAGAGTAAATGATTTTGGAATTTTGGAATTACTCAGTACTACAATATGGATGGCTTTGTTTGTAGTAGAATTATGTGTTATTGCTGTAGTATGTGCGTCAGCCCAGAATACGGTAAGACGTCTACCCTTACTCCAATTTATAAAAAATAAATGAAAAAAAAAAGGAAAAAATCTTTCCGAAGTAAAGATTACATACAGCGTTTTTTGTTCAGGCAAAATTCACGGCAACAGTTCTTCGTAAAATCTGGATCAAACACCATCCTATCGAAATGATAGATGAGGTATGTTAGAACTGATCAAAAAAATCACTGACATCTTTTCATTCCCGATGAATATCTCATCAAGGGTATTTCATCTACCATTTATCCCCCTTCGCACGTATCATTAGGTGAATTGTAGTTAAGAAATGAGGAGCAAACGACTAATTCGGAACTCCACTCACGCCTTTTTCCCATGTTCAGGTTTTTAACTGAATTCGCCTCCCATCACTGGGGTGAGAATTTTATTACGAAAAATATTCTCGACCTAAAGAGACTTTTAAATTTAGTCAGATTCCATGGATACTGTAGACAACGTACTGCCTTGCACCAGCCTCGACATATATACTGTAAGAGATGATCAGATTTGCGGATTGCAGACACGAGCATCGCCATTGCACTACGCTATGTGGTTGGGATCATATTTTCCATCATAGCGGGCGTAAGGCGATAAAAGGACATGACGTCGACAAACGTCGTACATTTATAAAACTGTGAATAATTGAATATTTTCCATTTATTATGTTACAGATTCAGATGCTCTCTCTTCAGCTGCTACAAAGACCGCTGACAATATCAGCCTTTGGATTTTTCTCGCTGGACTATTCGTACCTTTACAAGGTGATAATGAATTCTAAAGACTCGTTCAACCCCGCGACGAATATACTTTGTTCCCGAACTTAACTCAACGATAGCTTTGATTACAGATTTTCTGCGCTGTTGTGGCCTACTTCGTGATCATGGTGCAACTTGATACGTCGAAGGTGGATACCGCTCGCAATATCAGCACATTGGCACCGAATATCACAGGAATACATTGAGGTGAGGATCGGAAGTTGAAGAATCTGATGCTGCTGGTTGGCTAATTTTCATCGTCCTCGGGAGTCCTTTGATCGTATCCTTTTTATCGCTAACTTATCTCCTTTGAAACGGGATGAGGGAATCTGTTGCGGCCAGGCTTAAGGCCAACGCAGACGGGTTTGGGTTTTGCGACGCAATACAGACCCAAGGCAGGGTCTAAATACAGTAGGGATGAGTAAGGCTAGGGTAGGGTCGGATAGGATGAAGCCGAGGGTGCTGCAGCCTACCCTAACTATTTCCCAACAATTCTAGCGCTCTGCTGCAATTATAATTAATTGCAGCCCCGGCCTCCTATTAGAGAATACGCCAGACGTTTGCTTCGAGTCGAGTACGAGTATAACTATACCGATACTCGGAATACAATAATCCATTTCACGTAGCACCGCGGTCTTGTTCTGGGGCTACAAACGCTCCATATCGCTTATACCAGGCACTCGGACCAAACTGCACAATGTTAAACCCCTCACATCACCGCGGTTTACTCTAAGAGGTCAATTAGAAGATGTCACGTAATCCCAAAGGTTAGCTATACTGCTATAATAGACGAATCGAAGTTCAGTAAAACGAGCATTTGCCAAATAAAGGGATAAATTTATCAAAATTTCCGAAAAAAAATGAGGATTGAGATTTATTTTCTGATATCCAACCAGCTGTTGATCATTAGGAGGGTGAACTATGTTAGGACGATGTACAGGTCCTCTTCGATATCCTTTATGAAGGTGTTTTTCTTCTCCAGATAATACACCGAGGATTTGGCACCCCCTGCAAGTGTCTCTCCGCGATATCCAAGTCACCCTTCGAGTACCCTGATTGCAGTGTGTTACGTGTCGATATTTATCGCAACACCTAATTAGTGTTTAAGCATTGAATGTTAAGAAGTGATCTGAAGTTTCATCGTTTTTTAATGATAGACGTAAAGAGTGATATATTTTCTTAAACAATCTATATGTTTTTTTAAAATAATATAAAGCCACTGAAATTCGGTCATATTGGACCTTCTCGAGGACCTTATAAATGGCAACGTGATAAGTGTCGATTAATATTTATTGTAATATCATATTATTGTTATTAATGAAAGTATGTCTACACGTGTTTATTGGAAGAATAAAACTGCTTTTCCACTAATCAATCATATAATAATGTGCCTGAAAAATTCATCATCTCGCCTTTCGCGCATCTGCGGTTTTGATCTCGCCCGTTACTCCGAAGAATTAAATCTCTAGGACGTTAAAAAAGTTGAACCTACATTCGATCATTAAGGGTTTGACGCCCCCACCTCAATGGCACACCTTTTATCGTATCTCCTCTCTCCTTTCCGCGTGCTCCCAACTGCCAGGGAGACAAGTGTTGGAGCTACGAGTGTGGAGGCAGAAAACGGTCCACGAGGGGTTGGGGTGGATTTCGCCAGCGTTCGGCTCGGTTCGGTGGAAGCTAAGGGATGCTGGAACCGCGCGTTTCGACGTCAGTTCTGCGCGCGACCTCATCACGATCAGTGGTGTGTATGGACCACGTTTGACACTAAGGACGCGAGACGCAGGTGTTTTATGGTGTAAAACACCCGTGAATAACCAGTGAATAATATTCGCCAATCTTGGATTCGTTCATCCCGCCTTAAGCCACCCCGGAAATCGTCATTAGAAACTTCCCACACGTGGCAGCCTCGGATCTGCATTTGTTAACTTTCGGAATGTCCGGGGACTGCAATGTACGTAGTATATGCTGGAGCCTCGCCATCCCCATCCCCATCGTCGTCGTAATGATTCATGGACAAAATTTCAGCTATGTTAATTTTGAGGTAGAAGTGAATTAGGACCAAGATGACGATGGCGAAGGTAGATGCGCTTTATTTCATTTCTACGCAGATTTTTATTGGACCGATAGTCATGTTAGACTTCTGATTAAATAAAACCGATCACGATTCAATTAGACGGGATATCCTACTATAGAATGGCCCGAATTATATAGAATAGAAATTTACTGCTCTCAGGCTATATAACGATCGGAATTACTCCGACACGATTGAATTTAACAGTGTAGTTAAAACGCGATTGGATTCAATCGAATTTGATTTTAAGACGTACCTACCGAAGGATTCGATTATTCGAAACTTTCTTACATTCAGTTGACCTGATAAATCGGCTACAAAGCTACGTAGGTACCAATTTTTTGGTCAATATTTAATATTTACCACTAAATTATGCATGTCATTGAAATAGATTTGACGTGTAAAACCACGGAATTCATGATTCGCGAGGGTACAAGGCAACTACCGCTCATTGTAATGAATTGCTAAACAAAGCTAAAAGTAATTAAGCATTCCTTGAAAATGGCAGGTTGATTTTTATTTCCAAGAATGCGGCAAAAGAAATGGCGTAAAGAAATTGTTTTTTTTCTTTTCTTCCGTATAAAAGAGAATGGGAATGAGAATGAGGAGGAGGAGGAGAGAGAAGAAAAATTTCACGGAACATGAGAGTGAAGTGAAATTACCCTTCATTTGCACGATAGTCCGGCATCTCTTGAAAAGAAAAACAAGAAAGAAGAATAAGAAGAGTGGAGAAAATACCCGGGGTAAAACTAGCTCCGTCAACTAAATAAGGAGCAGACAACAAACTGATGAATAAATAACTACGAATAAATAAGCAAACAGGCAGCAATTACTCACTCGCCGGATTAGAGCCGGGAGAATACGTTTTCCGTCATTAAATTATAGTTCAGTATAAAAGCCCCTCTTGTCCAAAAAAAAACAAAAAAAAAAACAAAAATTGAAAAGAATAGGAAAAAGTACGAGCTGGAAATTGCCTTTGAGAATCGATACCGAAAAATTCAGTTTCCAAAAATCGTATTTTCGAAAAGGACGACGTACTACTGATCGGTTGACTGTTTCCTCCGAGCACATCAGATTCCAGAATATCGTATCTGTGTATATCGAGGCGAACACACACACCCTCTTGTAGTAATCACACTATCTTGGAACCAATTATCGAAGCAATCTACTTGGAAATTGCACAATTCGAAGCATCTGTTTCCTCCGGTAGAATATGTGCCTCGGTGCTTATAGAGACGGAATAGCGAATGAAGAGAAGAGGGTATTCCGTACTGGCCTGCATGCGTTACAGTATGCATGTGAAAAAGCTTATCCCACCGCGATATTATCGCTTCTCTTGGCTCAGAACTGGCCTGATATCTCCCTGGCGGTATTCACTTTCGGATAGGTACTTCATTGTGAATAATTAAAACCGCGCTTCGCGTGAGATGATGGGGTTGTGTATTCGAATCGTAGTAAACTGGCTCGTACTTTATCCCTCATCCAACCCCTGCAATGAGCAAACATTGCCTGGCTCGTTGGCTGTCAGTAATGAAATGTTTTATCTTCATGAAATTTTAATCATCGGGTAATTTGGGCTTCACGCACTATCCTATTCCGAGTTGGCATATGCACGTTTGATTCACGCCCGAGTTTTCCCGCTAGAAAAGGAAAGAACTGTAAAAATGAAGGAACTAAGAATAAAAAAATAAAAAAAATAAATAAATAGCTATAACATATGCATAGAAAAGCCGCGTAGAGTGGTCGGAGCTGAGCAGACACACAGAGCGTACCAGAATCGCGGTCCTGGATAACATTGTATGAAATGGATGTGGGAAAGCCCGCCTAAAAACTGGGTCAAATTTTCTTTTTATGCTAGGTTCTTCATTCTTTTTTTTTTTTTTTTACTTTTCTTCATTATTTTTATCGCCATTTGCATCAGGGCTAGAGCAGTAGAGAATGTGGAGGAAATGGGTGGCTAACCCATCATGAAAAAATTATCTAGTATGTACCAAAACAGAATCATACACGTAGCAACCGCAGAGAAAAAGAAAGAAAGAAAAAAAAAAAACATTAACAAATTTTCCAGATAATGCATGGCTAGATTTAAAACGTGACGTTGTTTTACAAGAGTCTTGCAGTCCATGAATATTATCAGCTTTTAGTCGTAACGACGTGAGCCACTTTCGTAAGCTGCATAAGGCACTTTTTGCTACAGCGTTTCTTACCTCTTAAATATTATAGCGAGAAGGTATGCTTTTCTGGAAGAACGGTCTCGATTATATCTTCAGCGTTTTGTCACGAAGGTATATGTACTGACGGACGTTAGATTTTTTTTTTTCAAATAATCTAAACGAAAGCTGAAGAGTCTTAGAAATTTTTTCGTCCACATTCGCGGAACGTGAGAGGAGCTATGGGTATAAATCTCTTGCCCGGAAGGATATTCGCGAAAGGTAGGAAGGCAGGAAGGTACTTGACGTTTCGTATACAAGAATAAGGAAACGGAGTTAGTGTTGCAACCATTCATGCCCAGGTTCGTGCAGTTTCCCTCACTGCGTTCTATTCATAACTGAACAGGCTTCTGGTCCGGAATAATAATGCCTCGCGATATGTATTCCGGGAATTCTATGAGTATAACCCACCTCCAATGTTCTTGACACAATAAGGGTGAAGCTTCGAAGAAGCTTAAACTCTTCGGGGTTTAAAAGTCCTGAAAAAATACACAAACCGTACCTAGATGGATAGACGACAAAAAATTTTCATGTCAGAAGAAGAGACCGAAGATATAAATCTCGCTATTCGTTCATTCGCATCGAAAGAATCAAAGACTGACTGACTTCCAACACCCCAACGTTCCTTGCCAGAAACACGGACCGTTGAATCCAAACGTCAGATTTCACGGTCTCGTCGTCACCGTCTGTTTTCAGGGGAACGTGACTTTGATCGTACCTACCCACCTTACGAATTCGCGGACTATTCGCTAAAATAAAATGTGAAAAGATGCAAAACGAAGAAGAGAAGAAGAGACGAGAAGAGACGAGAAGAGAAGAGAGGGATATGGCGGTGAACGGCGAAGCGAGGGGTGTTGGTCGATGGGTGGCGCGATATTGACTAAATAATGCAGGGGCTATCCAGCTACACCGTGTGTCTGCTCTCCGTTGTGTGGGTGAAAGTCCTGTTGAAACACTGGTAGAGGTGGTAGAGAGAGGGTGAGAGAGGCTCACCAGGCTCACACCACAGCATCACCCTTCTGTCTCAACTCTGAAGTATCCAAGGTACAATGAGGGACTACAGCCTTATCCAGGGTTTCTGGCCCGTGGTATGGTTCTATATAAGTTGGGAACCACCCAGGTATAACATAATAGGGATAAGGATTTTCACGACAGTTTTAGAACCCGACGATACACAGCATAACGTATCGTCAAAATTTTCCGTCAATTTGAGTCAATTCTTTTATTTTTTTTTTATTGCCATTTGAACCCGCGGAATTCTACCCTCGAATCTATTTTTTCTAAGCTTTTTTTTCCCCCCCACATTCCATGAGCCTAAGTCAGTGTACGCAATACACGAAGATTAAACAACCGCAGAGATTAACATCGAGGCTCGGGCTATTAAACCAACGATTACTTCTAATGAGGGTGATCAATGTTATAACTTTGAAGTTCATTGGTTCGGATCGAATTTTCTGGACACCGTTTCACCCAGCTTCATGCATATACGGACCTGGCTGGTCAAACACCAATCGATAGACGATATTGAAAACTATTTAGAACTGTACCAAAGGCAATACCCAGCTGATGTCTGCCATTCAGCGTCAGGTATGTTAGCAGTAATTGAAAAAACCAAAAGGGATTCTATTCCATCTATTATGATAACCACGATGGTTTTATACCCAACCCGAACTTCGCACCCATCATTTAAAATCTATAAATCGAATGGATCTGTTTTAATTGCGTACATAGTTTGTTAAATTATATGTGAAGGGTTGAAAAGGTGTGGTAATTGAAGCTCTGATGAAACATGGGTTGTAAACTAGTCGTAGCTCAGACTAGGTGCTGTTTCCTTAATATGGGTATATACTGTATGCATATAATATAG
Source organism: Tenthredo notha (assembly GCA_914767705.2). NCBI lineage: Eukaryota > Metazoa > Arthropoda > Insecta > Hymenoptera > Tenthredinidae > Tenthredo > Tenthredo notha. The sequence continues at coordinate 7,185,928 of OU611923.1, read as the reverse complement.
GTATAGGTATATGTCGGTGGTGTAATCGCGAGAGCATAACTGCAGTGGAAGTAATAAAGTGGCACGCAAGTAGGCAGGTAGATACGCAAGTATAGAAAGCTGCAGGCGCAGCACTGCATAGCATCGGTTCATTGGATAAGCTGGAAATTGCGAAGCGGGGGTGTATAGGTAGAGTAAGGGAGGCTGGGGGTGATTTCACGGTGTCTCGTTGTGTGCGCGCGCGCTCATTACCCGAGTACAATGAACGTCCGTACCGTACCGTAGTATTGGCGTTTGCACGAATTCCAATAGAATTTAATTGGAGAAGATTGAACTAGCGCTGCACACCCTAGCATAATGTCTGGGTAGAAAATGCCGACTGAATCCTCAGAGTCGATCGTTGCACTTAAACCCGACGCGATAGGGCGTATACGAAAATGAGAAAACAATAATGTCCCAACGTCGACTCCTGACGCTCTTATCGCAGACAATACTAATCGCCGGCAGGATCAAGTCCTTCGCTTTTGAACACGGACCCTTAATCTCCGTCCGTCTATAGTCCCGGGGCGATATCAAGCCGCAGACTCAAATCATCCCTTCAAGGTTCGCCGGGGTTTCCATCTACGGATTTCATCCGATTAACGGAGCCGGTGTCCAGCCAGATTATCACGCTGCCCTAAACGCCGCGGATAATACCCGGACCCGGATGGAACGCCGTTTAGGTTTTCGATATGATTTTCTGGCCCCTGTTTGAAGAAGCTGACACCGAGATGGTAGAGACTTGTGATTAGTGAATCCGCAGACTTGGCATTTAATAATTAACCACGTCTATTACGAGTCTGAATTATGAACGGAATTGCCTTTTAGTAAAGCTGCGAGTGTCGGCTAGTCCCGAAGGGAATTCTTGCGGGGGGGGGGGGAGGGGGACTCGGTCGACGGTAACTTAATCAAAGTATCGGGTTGATGAATGTTTAATTAGCAATTAGAAGACAGTAACAAAAACGGTACGTCTCGTATATCCGTAAAATTAAACTCCGGGACTGTAACTCACTTCGAGTTAATATAATACACCTAAACCGGGTGTCTCTTGTACTTGATCATCACGGGAGTATGTATTGATTCAGTAGCTCACCTCGGAACTTTCCTTGGTCTCATATTCCCACCTGGGAACCAGATCAAGCTCTCTTACCCACCGGCTGATGCTTCTGCTTCTCCTTTCTTGAGACAAAGTTTTTTAAAATGTTTTTAAAGTCTGGTAAAGTGTCATCCCTTTCTACATTACTAACATAAATAGCAAGAGGCTGTCGGGGCCGAGGAAAGTTCGCCTTCTCCATTTATACCGACAAAATTGAATAATAGTATCCCGGCGTAGTTTTGAGAACTGAAAATGCGCTTTATAACGTCGCGGTATGGGGTTAGCGGTGAACGAGAGGGAATCGTAAATCGTACCGGCGTCAGACGATGTTGTGCAAATTGATATTGACGAGGTAACTTTTATCAAGTTTCTTGATGCCGTTACCCACGCGGTTCTCAATATCCCGTGATATTTCAGCTTCAAATCTGGTACAGGGTGGAAGTGAGAGGCTGACTTTGAGCGTCATTACTGTGAGCCGATCAAAGAAATCCTCTTCGCGACTCTCGAGGAGTTCTTTGTTCTTTTGGTCGTTCAATCAGATAGAGAAATGCCTCGCTGTACATTCCGCAAGGATGCGTCGGCTTGATTACGTCTTTCAATGACTCGGGATATTCGATATACGATACTACCAACCGGATTTAGAATGATAATTGCAATTTTGAATTTCGAAAACTGCACCCCATGCCTCGACCTCCCCTTTGGAGGGAATAATTTTTTGATTCCGGCGTCCAAAGGCGAAGGGAACATTCATCGATGATGGAGAATGAGTGGGGGCTTGCCTCCCTTGTCTTCGAAATTTTTCAGAGTATCTCTTTGGTGAATTTGGACCACACAAACCCCTCTATATAGATACCTGAAACCTGACGCCACGGGGGTATCGTGTTGCAGGCCTTTTTTCACGTCACGGTGTTAAGTTCCGTCGATAAAGAGCCAAAGAGAGCATCCACCCTCCTATAAACTGCACCAAGTTCGGAAGAAGAACGCCTTTAATCTCCCATAAGTCGTACTCGGCGTTAAGTCCGTCTCAAAATGGCATGGCGGACATCTTTCGGCGACTGACGATGTAATTCGTGCTTTTTATTCAACCCGGCGTAGCTTCGCAGGGGTTGTTGCACGCTTTTCAAACACGAGTGTTTCATTCTCATGCATATATTCCCAGACATGTTCCCATGCCACGACCACTTAGGTCTCATAGGAATAAGTCCTATCCACTGGCATATGCCGCACAGGGGGTGTTAAATTCTATTCAATTTACTTGGCGCACAAATATTGTGCGATTTTAATTGCAAGTCTCCTTATTCACTATTCAGAAGAAAAAGCACCTAACACACAGAGACAGGAATTTTCCAGCACGAAGCCTGAACGGATGAAAATCTGATGTGTTATTTATCGCCGGTTATAGAACCGCGACTTTTTCAAATCCCTGAAAACAGACGAGCAACTATCCCCGTATATGAGGGATGAACTTCGTACTCTACAGTTTCGTCAGTCAAATGAAGGACAAAAGAGTCTCCGAAAAACTGCGAACCATTGTGAATTGGTTTGATTTGAAATTCGAGCTTTTTCTACCCTCCGGATAAACGGGGATTCCGGAAATCAATACTTCGGGATCCTCCGGGTTGGGGGAGGGAAGTAAGTCCAGGAAAGAGTTTGGCTGTATGTAATTACATATTCTATATATACGGTCATTCGCCGGAAGGATTGTACCCCCGGAGAGATCGATAAATATCTTTCAATTGATCGCAGTAGTGAGGAGGCAAGGTGGAGAGCGTCACGACGCCAAAAAATGCGATCTCTATAAGCCGCCTCTCACTCGGTTTGTTTGAACCCCACAGAATTCGCTGCCTCGTAGCCGCATACCTCGGCGCGATCCTTAACGTACGTTCGCTTCCCAATATCCGAGTCATAATTTTAATGAAATTCTCTAGGTATTTGCGGTCCGCGTTATATATCAGTCTTCGATAAATAACGGATGCGGGGGATACCAGCGCGAAAAATTCGCGATACCTCCACGGATCTAATCTATCCATGTCAATCTATTCCATTCCATTCCCATCGCATATATACCTATACGGGCGATATTAATGTAACCCCGTTCTCCCAGCGAAACCAACCCCTTTCGCTTATCTATATCGGGGTAATTGTTCATCTATGAACAAAACCACAACTACCTATGTACCTTCATTCCCCTCGGACCATAAGAGACAGACGGGTACTAATTTTGAAAGTGGTTGCAGGCGCGCTTGTGGGTGGCGATAGAATATAGAGTTTGGATTCTTTCGGTCTCGGAGCGCAGGAGGATACTCCGTCGTGTGTCTGTTCATACCCTGATGGTGTTGGTGACGGCTAAGTAGGACGGCGAGGATGAGAGGGATATGGATGAGTGGAGACGGAGACACTATGAGAATAAGAGGACTGCTTTGGAGTGCCTTAGTGACAGTGGTAGTAGCGGTGGTTGCTGGTGTTGGAACCAACGTAGGGAGACGTCGTTCTGTCAGCCGAGAAACGCTCTTGAAGTTTCTAGCGATGGAAGGAAGCTAACCGCAGTTTGATCCTTCAGATTTCCTTCAGTCGTAATATCTTAGGAAGAAGAACATCACCTACAAACTTTAAACCTTCGGCGAATTTTCGTAGCATGGCTTTCCATTCGGGAACATGAAAGGTTCAAAAGTCGTACGGACAATATCTCATCAAGCACAAAGCGTAAGGAGAAGAAAAAAGGATCTAAATACCCACCACCGTCTTCAGAAGTCTCTTTTTTGAAATCAGCCGTCTTTCGAATAGCGATTAATTCTGCAATCTCACGCAATACACACGGATAGACGAATCGAAAACCATCAACGCTATCGCCTCAGCATCACGGAACAGAATGACGAACACAGCACAGTCCACGTATCCGTCTGGCAGGATGCCCAAAGTTAAACGGAGACGGATACTACGAGGATGAGACAGAGCTTTATCCAAAGTCTGACGTACAGAATTTAGTGCGGCACTGTTTCTTCGGTTTTTATTCATCATTGAACATCTGAGGTGAACGACACTGATACGACAGTCAGAGGCAATTCATGCGCGAAACCGAAACCAATTATTGGATTAGACCATGAGAAGAGGTGAAGAGGTGAAGAGGTGGCGGGTCAATCGTGAGTTTGAATCGTCAGATGACCATTGCGTTGCGTTGAGGAGGTTTCATTCCGTTCGAATCCTGCAGGATGAAAAGGAGATTCAAGGGTTGGTTTTGAGAACTCCAGAGATGGGCATGAAGGGGACCGAGAACTGCCTTTGGAAAGGGTGAGCGAGAACAGGATGAGTGGAAGACGTGACTGTGCAGCCGTGAGGCGAATCAAACGATTTCACGCTCCAGATTGTACCTCTTTGAATCAACGAAGCAGGGAAGCTGGGAGGGAAACTTCTATAAGTGTCGGGAGCTACTCCCTTATTGAGGGTTCCGTGAACTTGAAATGGTGTTGGGTTCGACCGGTGTAGTACTTTATCACGCTAGAATCATGCACGCAATTTATTTCGCGGTTCTGTCATTGAGGTTTTCTCTGGATTTAGTGTCATCGAATAAAACCAGGATATTCCTTAGCTGTGATATCTTGGGATTGGAAATATGAAATGACGACAATGCCCCGACCCTCGATAAATCCGAAATTCAGTATACTGCCTTCCTGGTCCTCCACGCGCTACGAAACTTGTTGACAGCTCTTTGTATTTCTTATTCTATTCGCACACCTTGACGTTACTGCGATGGAAGCGGGGACCTGGGTGAAAGCAAGGATCCATATTTTATGCAAAGTAATTCAAGACGAAATTATTCAAATTGTCACGCAGCGCAGGTGGAGAAACAGAGGGGAGAGAAAAGGAATGATAAAAAATTGAGGAGGAACTGCCTCTTTTTTTTTTCCTCTCTTTTCTCTTTCCTTTTTTCGACAGAAAATTTTATCAAACTACGTTATACCAAGGTTAGAAATAAAACTGCAAATTTATTAGAGTCAAAGTTCGCTCGCCCTCGCATTTAACGTGCGAAACCTGCAGTTATAGCGAATATCTAAATCTTGAGGGGGCAAAAAAAAAAAGGGAAAAACTGACTTCAAGTTTTTTTTCCGAGGAAAATATCAATGAACAGATTTCCTCTTGGATTAGCCGACTTTTCGGGTCAATGGGGAGGCAGCTCCGATAAAATATGTAGTGTCTGGTTTTTTGCAACTAGGTAAAAAACAGACAACCCTTTAGAACGAGGGATGAGAATAGCTCGAATAAGAAGTAACCTGAGAGGAGTGAGAGAGAAAGAGAGAGAGAGAGAGAGGGATAAATATCTTCCTTGGTTTGGATATACCCTGAGGAAGATTACGCGGAACGTTGGTTAATTAATTATTCATCGGGAATGAATATTTGAAGAAAAACGTTGAATCAAAACACCTCGGCTCGCTGTTTTGCTCTTATCGCCCGACACGGTCACAGAATAAAAAAGAGAAAAGGGAAAAGAAGAAGAAGAAGAAGAGAATTCCTCGGAATTAAACAGAAGATGTCTTGAATTCGGTGCGAAAATTCAAATTCACTGTCGTTTAACAATAAAAATACTTTGCCAACTAGTTCACATAATCCAGAGTTAATTAGCAGTCAGTTAAATTTTGGAGGGAGCTTATATACCTGGCTCCTGCCTGTTGATTTTTCGACTACCTCATCTGGGTGTGAAAGGAATGAAATAAAGGTATAAAAAAGGAGTATGAATTATAAAGAAAGAAAAAAAAAAGGGAATTGAAACGTCGAGGCGTTATTGAATGAATGAAGGTATGGGGAAATAAGTGAGGCCTTTTTGAAAGTGCAAATGGATGTGAGAAGAGAAAAGAGAAGAAATCAAGTGAAAAATCCGATTATCGTATATGAAATCGTTGACTGGAATATGTCTGGTTTGGAAAGTTTTTCCGACCACATATATATATATATAATATAACGTATCTCCTCCTTCTGGTACATAAATTTGAATCTTTTTCAATATCAGGGCCCAAATTTTCTCGCCGACAGATTCATCGACGTCTTTTTTTTTTTTTTTTTTTCACCCTCTCTCTCTTTTTGTTAGTATAAGTTTCATCTTATTTTCTTGCCTGTTGTCTCGCAGATTATTCCCATCATGAAAATTGTCCGTGGTTTGAATACATTACGTATGAAAGATGTTTCCCTTAAAGCCATCTTGTCAAACTCCCAGACAGAAATAATAAAAAAAACAAAGAAAAAGAAAAAGAACGAAAGAAAGGAAAGAAAAAATTGAAAAGAAAAAAAAAAAATAAGAAACTCTCCCTGTAACGATAAGAACAATGTTACTTCATCAAACTTCCTCGCACCACAGTTTCTTTCGTTAATAATTTATCACCAGAAATAATACTCCGACCAAAGTATCCGAAAATTGGAAACAAAAGATCGATCGATTATTCACATCGTATATCTGTATAATAATTGTGAATTTATTATAACGACAGTAAGTTAGAAAAATGTATGGTGAAAATCGGTGTTTAGGTATAATGTGAATTTAAAGATTGAATAGTTATAGAGTAAGGGTAGTAAATCCTAGGAGGAAGTTTGTTAAATCTATCAATAAACAGAAAATAGAAAAATGAGTAAGAAATAAAATTGGTCTCAGGTGTATAACGGCTATTGGAATCGACGTTGGTGTTATATGTAACAGATATATATATATCTATAACTACCCCTGACTAAAGAAATGGAAATAAATTGACGTGGTAGTAGTAGTTGTCACGTAGCTTCGAGACTGAGATAGAAAATCTGAACGATTGTTTCCTATACTCTAGACATGTTTCAGCGAGGATTCGTAGTTTGCACAAGTGAAACTTTATTCAAACCTTCGACGATACACCCTCGGGGGGGTTACATTGTACCTGTATCTACGCAGAGACAACCAACACAGAGTAACAATAACAATTGTTGATTAAAATCAGCCATATTGGATCCGAGAGTACCTCTTCTCTTCTCTTCTCTTCTCTTCTCTTCTCTTCTCTTTCCATGTTTCCCCACATTTCAAATCCTCGAACGCGTGTCATCAACGAATGATGCCAATGATGTTGTAGTAGAGATTCTATCGATCGTCTAGTACGACGAGGGAGGAGGTAGAGCTTGCAATTTTTGAAATTTTGAAATTTCATTCCAGTCAATCATCTAAATTTGAAAGTTTCTGCAAATTAAAAATCGTCATTGAACGATTTATATCTCCGAAATCTGCAAACATTGTTAAAAGTATTTATCCAACCGTAATGTTGACCTGCAGGAAAACCTGTGTTACATTGCTGGTATCAGGAGCATGTACCCGGGTGAATAGACGGGGTGAGATAGATGGATAGGTTGATTGATTGGACGTGGTTGTATTGTTTCAGGAGGAACCTGAATCGACGTAGCGCACAAAGCGCTCCGGGCCAGCTCCATGGCCTGCTATCTCGGTCGAAACACGGCCTCCTATGCCGTGTTCCTGTTCCTCATCATCGTCTTCGTCAGTGGTAAGTAGAGTAAATCAAAGGTAAAATTCGAGTCATTAATTTCGAAAGTTTTACCGTTTTTATACAACGATCAGTGAGAATATTCCATCAGGAGAGTTGAGATTAGTGTATTAATGTTTAATGTAAAATTGCCAAATACCTGAAGAGTGAAAGGTTAATTAAACGGAGAATTGAAAATTCTCTGATATAACAGAGAGAGATTCGGGAATGTCCGGACCCGAAAAATGGATAAAGAAACTTACGGGGCGAAGAATTTGTGAAAATATTTTAGGGTAGGTATTGCATTTGATGTTATAAAATGTCCAAGCCAAGCCTGAGGAAATTCCGGCGTAGGTTTGTGTATACATGTATATACGAAAGAAGTAAAATAGTAGAAACTGAAAATACGTTGGGATAAGAAAAAGAAAAAATAAAGAAAAAGAAAAAATAAGGCGCAAGAAAGCTCAGCGGACCGAAGCTCGAGGCTCCATTAATCTCCATCCCCTGGTGTAGTTCGACGCCGGGATTTTTAGGACCGGACGGAAATGCTCTGAGAAGTCTTAGGTGGTAGTGGGTATATGTTAAGATAAAGAATTACTTTACTGAGTGAGTGAGAAACGGAAAGAAAAAGAAGAAGAAAAAAGAAAAAGGATCGCTGCCAGTTTCTAAAAGCGAATTGAATCAGGATCAGCATCCGTGGTTTCCAGATTCAAGGTAATGCTTATCATTCCTGGTAATATAACAAATCTTCACTAACGTGTCAGGTGAGATGAAGAAGGAAAAAGGTGGATAACCGCAGGACCCAGTCCTCGGGAAAGGTGTTAAATTTCTTCATTTCTTTTTATTTTTATTTTCTTTTTCGCTGTTTATTTACGCCCGCACTTTACCTACCGTGAATTTATTGCAGTTACGGTATTTTTCGCGCGAGTTTAGTAGACTCTCTGGCAATTCTCACTCTTTACCTCACCTCACAGATTGCGAATTCGGTCGATGGTTACGAGCAGCTGCCGGTACTAGGTGAGCTAAAAAGCTTCACCTCAATTCGCGAAAGTATGAATTTCCGCTCGAATTGCTATGCGGATTCCGAATTCCGCATCCACCTGCAAGCATATGAATTTTCTCAACTCGAAGCTCGGCTATATATTCGTTCGTTTCATACGGGTGAAATCAAAGGTGTAAATTAAATCGCGGTCATTGTCCAGATCGCGAAACTCTCCGCGGTTGCACGTGATAAAACTGTTGGAAAATAAGGAAAACTGAGTTCGGCCTGCAACGAGGGAGAAAGTAGTTGCGAGGACTGGAGAACGGTATAGTACTCGTGAAGGTTGAGGTAGCATGGATCGTGGGGTGGTTTCTTAAAGACGCTCAGGAAAGCACACACTTGTTGCATCGCATCGACGCTGCGCTAGTATAGTGAGACGGGGTGTGCTTCAGGTCGAAGCTTTCTACCTTCAACCTCCAACCTTTTATCTTATACTCATACTACTCACACTACCTATATTCCCGTCCACATAGAGACACACATATATCTTGACGCGGCATGTGACACGAAGGGGCAGAGCGGACCCCCGACCAGCTAGGTATACATAATATATATATATATATATATATATATATATGTATGGGAGAATCTAAGAAAGGTGGAAATGGCACCACGGCTAAAGGAATCGAATTGATTCTCTTTTATGGGCTCGCGTTACCTTATACCATACCTGCCTTGAAGCAAACTCTCGAAACTCTTGAGTGAGTAGGGTTCTCTAAATTTATTTACCTCCGTCATACACGGAGGCTCATATATACCGAATTTTTTTCACCCGTGTGTATCGGTGTATTCAAGGAACACTATAATCGCGTGGGCGAGTGAGCACACACGTGTCTAGACCATCAAACAATACTTTTAGGATCCGGAAATTTAGCCTTGTATTTCCTGGCTCGATTTCGATCGGATAATAGAAAACGAAAACATATCGGTCTCTTCCGGTCCGATACCGGGGTCATTCCACATCAGGAATCCTTTATCCTTTCAATTTGATACACGAGTTGATCAACGTCTTCGGATTAGGATGAGCTCTGGTCTCTTTTGCTCTCCAAAGTATATGCGAATGTACTTGTGGATCATAGTCCCTGAGTCTAGTCGTTCAGGGAATTCTCATAGGTGATCTTTATTTCCTTTCCTTTCTTTTTCTTATATTTATCACGTTCCAGAGTTTCCACTTCATCCTGAAGGCGGAGGTTATATCCTGGTGACTTCTGGGATTGATTTTCTCACGGTAGCTGAAGCTAAAGCTGAAGCCGAAGCCCCAGTCCCAGACCGTGGAGTGGGTCTTTACCTTTATCTTTATCTTCATCTTTATCTTTATCTTTACGAGGTTGGAATGAAAAGTTCGAGGCATTCGTTTCTTCATTCGGTTTAACACCCCCCTACCCATTTTACCATGAAATATTACCGCTTATTGCAAACGTTTCTTGGCTCTGATTCAGTTCGTGCACTTCTTCCTTTTCTATTTTTAATGTCATTGCTAGTATCTCTACTTATCGCTTCTTCTTCTTCTTCTTCTTCTTCTTCGTATTGTCAACCTCTGTTCTTTAACGAGGTAGAAATTGCTGGATAAATTTCTCCAGGAAGTGTTAACGTGGAGTTAATAGAACCAGGAAGTTGTTGATGAAGGAGATCTTAATTGGCAATTTTCTATAAAAACGAAAGAGCTTTTATGTACAACAAGTAGATCCACGTTTCGAGGAATTCGGGATGTTTATACTGTCTGTTCAGAATCCAAGATGAGAGAAAGTCCCAACAGCTTCCCATCAGAAGTACACTACTGAAAAGGTAGAAGCGATTTAACGGTTGGTCGCTTCTGTTTGACGCTCCATGAGAGGGATTTTCGCTCTGCCGCCTCAAACTCTCAACTCACATTTGCTGCTCCCTCGTCGACGATTTTCTTAGACAGTATACCGTATCCTTTAAGATCAGAGTAGAGAGAGAGAAGAGAGAAATTGAGTCTAGCGCTAAATCGATGTCATAATCACGGTATACATAGTAATAAAGAATTTGAACCGCGAATTGATCGCGTATAAATTTTTCGCTCCGAGGTAAATTTAGAAGTCATAAAAGTCACCGCATGAAGGTAAAAAAAAAAAAAGAAGAAGAAGAAGAATGAACCTCGAATAATGGAGAAACGGAATGGGGCTCCGCTTCGACGCGATGGTTAAGGATTAAGGTATTTCAGACCCGTTGAACGTGCGAAGGACCTCAGAGGGGTGAAAAAGATGCTAGAAAACGGAAAAGGAGGACCGGTTAAAAGGCACCCCCGGTACTATTTGATTACCGGCTGTTTCCCGCCTCTTTGCCAGATGGCTTATTTCACCCACGACCACCTTTTCGTCTCGTCTCGACGCGACGCGATGTTCCTAGTCGTTCAAAGGACCGGGGAACATCCCGTCCCGTCCTTTCCAACAGAACTTTCAACCTCTGCCTCTGGCTCTGCCTCTACCTTTAAAGAGGATGTTCGCTAATTTATCACTGGAACTCTTTGCACGTTCGCATCACCTACCTCGTTTCAATACCCCTTTAGTTATCTTCTCGTTTCACATACAAGCGTTTTCCAAAAAAAATTGTATGTTCGGTTTCAAATTTTCAGATCGATGAGTTCTTCGGGTTTTATATGACGATCACGATAAATCTATCATGTATAGCTGTAAGAAAAAATGATAAATTCGATAAAAAAAAAAGTTTCCCCTCATTTTTATTTACCTTTAATCCCGTGTCGTGTTATATAGCTGCACTATTTACGCGTCAATTACTGCAAAGGTATAATTATAGAGGAAAATGTTATTTTACTAACAACTACTATACACGGTGTTACCTACAGGCAAACTTCATTTACTCACAATTATTGCCTAATGTTGGGTTATTCCGAGTGCACGCAACATCTAGTAGTGAACAACCGTGACCAACCCGACATATGGACTGCCTGGCAACTGGACTGGTGATCAGGAAATTGCAATTCCATTTTAACGAAAGCGGCGTTAATTTTACCACCCTTTGTAATTAAAACTCTGTGGCAGAGAACGCGTGATGGAAATTTCGGACGTTCGGAAAAAGGGGTTGAAATAAATGAAAAAAAAAAAAAAAATGTAACGAATCATCCGACTCTCTCTTTCTCTCTATACATCTCTTCTGCTTGTATTACTGTCATCATTATTTCGCCATTGTGTGTGTTTTTTTATTCCTTTTATTTTTTTTATCGAAATACAAAATTTTATGACTAGAAAAGAGAGAGAGAGAGAGAGAGAAGAAAAAAGAAATGAAACTAAATAGAATGAATTCATTTCAAAGAGCGACTTTATAATAAAATTATAGCGACTGAGTTGTCGTCGTGTCGGTTAATGTTTCGGTTGAGAAAACCGGGTTGTTTTTTTTTTTTTATTTTTTTGTCAGAAAAATTTATTTTATTTAACTGGGATTCAAATAAAAAAATTTATTCAAAAATGAACGGATGGATAAACGACTGAACTCTCATCCCTGAAACGTACATACACAGTATGTGTTTACACTGAGGGATGCTGGCAAATCGATGAAAACGACGCTTCGTTTTAAACAGTTAACAAACTGTGTGTGTGTGTGTGTGTGTGTGTATGTGTATACAGGGTACATAGGTAAAAGTATACCTATGTCGAGAATCCGGTAAAGCCATTGAACGCAAATGCTTATAGTCACCTGTTCCCAGCTTCTGGCTCCTGCAGCAGTCACCTAACGAGTAAAAATCCTCTCTTTTTTCAGGCTGCAGTTCCTAATTAAGGGTTTTTAATGCGCATAGTAACGCTAGGCGCTGTGCAGGGGACCCTACCTATGGTACGCGTGTAAAAAGATTAAAAGTTTTTCTCACTTGTGAGCTTGGTGACGTTCTTGTTGTATATTTTACAGAGAATAAAAAAGAAAAACGGTAAGTAAGTAAGAATAAAAAAACTAAATGGTAAAAAATATATGTCGGAATCATTATACTTATAGGAGAATGATCTCAATGAGTCATCAAATAATTTATCAACTACGAGGGTGGTAAGCGATTTTTCTTTAACGAATATAGAGAGAACGTTATTGTAGGTATTGTATTTTCTTCGCGCTTTTCAAAGAAGCTTCAGTAATCTTCCGAGTCTACGTCTTTCGCAATTTGTTGAGACTAGCTGATAGAGCTTAATGAGCGCTTTAACGTTCAGGTTCTGTTGGCGACTATTCGATTACCTTAACAGAAAGTAAGAGCTATAGAGAGTTACGAGGGAGCTGTTAATAGCAGCGGGTGAAATTCTCTCGAGAAATGAAACGAGGGCGTGAGATCGCGAAACGAAGTAAAGAGAAGCGAATAGAAGAAGGTTTCACTCGCTCGCTCGCTTGAGCTGGCTAAACTTTCTTGAAACCCTTTCGGAGCCAAAACAGGAATTATCTCTGCTCGGAGGGATTACATTTGCATAAGTTATTACGGACTGTGTATTACCTGTACCCAACGTAGAAAAGTTTACCACCCTGTTATTAAGCATAGCCATACTACAATGCCCATGGCGAAAAGCTCGTTCCTTCAGAAATTCAGACAGATGTTCAAAAATCCTCCCTCCTTCCCTCCTTTTCATTATCCTACGTGGTTTATACTTTACACGGAAAAATTTGAAACATTATTTCATACAGTTAAAGGAGAAGAATTCAAAACGCACTTTGTTTTTTTTTCTTCCCTTTTTCTCTTCATTCCTAATTTCGAAATGAAAAATCGACGCGGAAATGGGCGCGGAATTTATCGGACGAGAAATTTGGGTCTCAAAGCTCTTTGTGGTTTGACATTATTCAGCTGTATAGCCATACGTCACCGTACCGAACTAATTAGATAATAATTAGGATACATTCCCCATAAGTTTATCCGCTATGCCCATCTCTGTTCTGTGCATAACTTTTCGTATTGTTGTTAATTACCGCGGTTCCCTTCTAATACTTTCTCAAAGGTGAGTTTAAAAAATTAATTGTAAAAACCTTTAATAATGACAAACGACAAGCATTATCCATATATATATATATATATATACGTGAAAATAAATGGTCGTTAAATTTTATACCGGGGGAGCCGAGTCGGAGAAATATCCCTCGGGATATTCATATACGTATTTATTTTAACCATCAAATAAATATTCACTAAAATTTCTGTCCAAGAACGAAGTATATCTCGCTAGAGTTGGCCTAGAAGGCTGTCAACACTTTTTCTGCTGGATTGAAAATCCTGGGGAACACTGAAATGCTCCATGCCACAGCTAAGCCCAATCTATTGTTCCCTGATGGCGTCTCGAGAGAGAAAGAGAGAAAGAGAAAAGGGGTTCTCGCATAGAAAAGGCTTTCATGAAAGAAATCGATAATTAACAAGCTGAAAGTCAATTGTGTAACGTTGGGCATTGTGAAATTTCAGTCATCAAGTTCTTTCTCTTTTCTTTTTCTTTCTTTCTTTTTCTTTCTTTTTCTAGCATAAAGGAATTTGCACTTATTTCGAATACTGTACTCTACCTGTGCCACACTTCGTAATCCATAATATATATCTTTGTATATGAATATAAATGAATATATATCTATATGTATAATTTAAATTTCCATTTACAGTGAGAGGGCGAATTTAATATCGTTCAGAATTTTCAACGGTTCGAAAATTCAGGCGATCATCCTCAAAAAGCGTAATTACAGTGAAATGGGTCCTTCGGAATTGAAATAGGTTCGGAGGGGCGGAGGGGGAGGGGATAAATTCATCCTTGCCAGGAATGGAATTTTCAAGGGAGGTATAGGGCACTGAGCCTTGGTGATGGGAGCCAGAGAAAGAGAAATGGTTTGAAGCCTGCAGGATCCGAGTTTCCTCCGGTTTAATTGGGCGTGAAAACATCGCCGATGCAATAGCTACGAGGTTTCTCAAGTTTCAGTGTACTTCGACACAATCTTCCCGCATATCGATTTAACAATTCAAATCCAACTATCATTATATTCCATTCTTATGTATACATCATCTCAAGAAATTTTTCACATTGATGAGGATCTCGACAGGATATGAATTAAGGAGTCAGGAGGATGTACCGCGGTGTCTAATGATATTCAAGAAGACACGGGATTTCTCTACCTTACAATCAGTACCCCATTTGATAAACACAATCCGTCTTGCACCCGGTGGCGAATCGTTCCTGAAATGAAATCCCCGACTAACACTAGCCTCTGCTTTAGCAAAACCTCCGCCAACACCTTTGGCGATATTCAGCAAGCTTCGACGACGTGACTTGGTTCAATCAATATTAATTCTGTTAGCGGATCCTGGACCCGTAGCTCTACTAGCTTGAGGGAAGGTTCGAGACTGGAGAGTGAAGTGGATGGGAGTCCCGTGAAGGTCCTATTGTCCGTAATAGGGTTGAATTTGGTTAGAATATCAGGACAGAGAAGTACAACCACCAATGTAGTCTGCTGATATCGAATGATGAAATGGTTTACAAAACTGTTTTGGAAATTTATTCGTCGATAATCAACCAAAGAACAAATTTGTCCCAGAAGTCTATGGGGGTCCTTTAATGGAAAAATACATTTTCTCCGACGTGGATTACCGATGTTTCACCATCCATTACAGTATCAACTATCTACGGACCCACAGGGGGGATATAGTCCATTCAGAAATCGAGTTTTTATCCCATTGCTTTGGTTCAAAGCCACCTGTGTCAATGATTAACTCGGATCATTTGATATCGGGTTTAATCCGGAGCTGGGATCAGATAACTCCTGACATTTCATAATCGCGACGCGTTGTTTGATCAGCGAATTTTAACGGGTGGTAAATTACACCGAAGAGACTGAAGATGTCAAAGAATCTCCCGTATATGTATCATGCATGTGCGATGCGATGGTTTTGAAATGTTCAGTTCTTGCGACAAGCGTGAGATCGGAGCTCTTCATCCCCTATTCGCTTCGCGGATCAGACGTGTATGCGAGAGTGCGTATTCCGCTTGCGTGATCACAATCGCTGTCCACTGGACTAACGCGATTTCAGCGAACTCAACGGTGAGCTTCAGCTCCGACTCTACCTATACCACGCTTACCTTGTTCCGAATACCAAAGTTGATCTTCGCCGTTAGAATTCGAAGAGAAAAGAAAAAAAAAAAACGAAGGAATTCATCGATTTCCGATCGAAGGGATGATCTACATATTCAAATTTTCATCGTATCTGGATGAAGTGGCCAGTTTCAAAGCGTAAGGTATTCGCACAGAGACGTATACCTATATGTATATACGTAGGGGAAAAAAATGTTCTTTGAAAAGTGTTTAATTATGCGCTGATGTGAATGGAGTACCCCGAGTGTGTCGTCCAGTGTCGAGGCACTCTGGTCGATAGGATAAGAGATTGAGGCGATATATATATACGTAACGTGCCGTAGAGGATAGAAGCCCCTAAGGTAGTCTGTTAATTTGGACAAACTAATTAATCGGAAACAGGACTATCGCCTAAAGCCGTACCGATAACCGGATATCGTAGGGCACAATCGTCCAGTTCTAGAACCTTCGACCAGATTCGATATCGAAGGACAACTAAATCCGAGACTATAGTCTATAGTGGGTACACCACTTCAGGAATCGGACTGTCACGTATCGAACACAAGCCATTTAATTACGTCCGCCACGGTGTGCCTCATCCTCGGAAAACTTATCCGGCAGGATATTGCCTCGGGGGACATTACCCGCAATGGGAGGCTCGATTTGCCGGATAGAAACCCTTCCGAGCAAATCGAAGAAGAGCCGGAAACATTTCGGGATATATTTTGATCGACGCCGATGAATTATTTCATTGTTTTCTCGATTACGTTCTATTATTATTTTTTTTCCTCCTTTTTTTTTTTGCTACCCTCCCGAAATCGAAGAGAGGATGACGAAACGAGATGAGACACCTGTCCGGAATTCGACGTTCCGTTCAATCACCTGGATATGTAAGTCGTATAATTTATAGGACTGGATTGGTTTTAGATTCGGTAATTGCCGAGAGTCTTGATCCCCTGTACCGTGGCCTAATTCGATTGGGATTTCGTATGATTCAATTATATTTAACGATTCGAAGTCAGAAGAGATCGAAAAATCTTGATATCCTTGTCAGGATTTGACAGTGGAGCGAGGGACGAGAAGAGGTCGAAGAAGATATTGAAGATATCTTCGAGGCGGTAGGGCCTCGGCTTATTCCGAGGTAATAAATAAACCAGGGTTGGAGGGTTTCGCTCTTGGATATTGCCGGTTTGAAGAGAGCTTCGAGGTTATATCAGCCAATCAAGGATGACAACAGTGAGTGCTGATGAGAGAGTAGTTAATCCAAGATGTCCCTCGGGGCTATCCCTGAACCTCTTCTCACCCTCTAAACCCTATCTCTATCTCGCTCTTACTCTAGTTCGCAAACCCAACCCTGCCCTCGACGTATACACCTCTTCGTTCACGTTCGTTCGTCACCCCTTCACATCCACTAAACCCCTAGCCACCACGACTATCTCCTTTTCCTTTCCTGATCGATATTCTATTGTATTGTTGCGCTGGAGCATCCTGTCATGCCTCCATGCCTCTCCCAACCAGCCAACGGTATTATATTATTAATTCACCGTGTAACAAGTACGACCGTTTCTACTTGACATATGTTCTTTACATTACACGTGTCGACGTGATGATATTAACGCGATACAATTCCCTACCTCCCTCGTCTTTATTATTCGTCATTAATTCATGTCATAGATCAATGTCCAGAGAATGTTAACCGCAAACGTTCTTTTGGAAAGGACTAAGTTTCGAAATTCTGTCCAATTATTTATTACATTATAAAGTCATCGATTAGAATGAACTATTTTTTGTCTTAACATCCCGAGGAATAGATAGAAAATTTTCGGATTTTTTGAACTGACGGAATTTTAATCTTCTGAACTTCAACCAGGTCCCATAGTAGTATCGTTGAAAAAATTGTGAGGTGAGCTGTGAAAGGAGTAATTTCAGTATCACCATGGTACTGCAACAGCATGAGTATTGAGTACTCTCGAGTCTAGACAGTGGTCGGTATTACGCTGAAATTCCGATAGTTTTGAATAACAAACACAGACTGTAGGATCGCGAATCATTCTGCAGGTTATTGCATATGCATTAATCCTCGAAATCTTGATGTGATATTTTTTTTATAACCGAGAAGCTCTGGGTCAGGAAAATTTCCCATCCATAAAAACCGAATGTTAAATCGAGTATTACGTTGAAAGGCAGAGTTTCAAGTTCTCAGCGATGCTCTCTGACAAAATTTGAGTATAGTACCCGCGTGGGTATTCCTGCAGGATAATGTTCTTGGCTATGGAACAAGAGGGGATTTCTTCGTCCCTTTTTTTTTCATTTTTTTTTTTTTTTTTCTTTTGAAATAACTGCAGGCAGTTGAATTTGGCACAAAAGTTGGCAACACACAAGCCTCGCCGCTATTCTCATATACCCTTCGGGAATGTTGAGGAAAGCAAGGGGGGGTTTTCACCCTAGGGCAGGCAAATACGTGCTCGAGGTAGATAGCAGGTGCATTGGACCCCCCTTATCGTCTCGTGGGTCTCTTTCGCCTGTTTACGTGAGTCGTCACGACTTTCCATCGGCGAGTTAATAGCCGTAAAAGATATAGGGAGAAAGGGGAATGGATAGAGATATAGAGGTGACAGGAAACCCGCAAGCAAGTCGCTCGGAAAGTACCCGTAAATTTCGATTAGCGTGAAACGGGTTGTTGGCTGGCTCGGTGCCTCTTACCAACTATGAATTGAGATGTATAGGACGAGGAGGATGAGGAGGAGACCAGCGAGGATGGAAATCGTCGAATTACCAGGAGGATTTCAACCACTACGTGCACTGGGATCGGGATCAATTCCTGCCGAGGTATCGGGCCAGATAATGGAAAACTGTTTAGTCTAGTGACGATCGGATTCTCACCTAACGTAAGTCGATTAATGATTGAGGAATATTACGGGCTTATAATGTTTAAGTCCTCGTTAAGGAATTGCAGTGGGTTTAGAGGGTGCGTGTCATTGATTACACCTCCCTGAGGATGAAATCGAAGATTCATCTATGGGTGATCGAGCAAATGGTAAATTTCCTTAACCGAATCCCGAGACTGAACCCTTGGAAGTTCGGGCGTTCAGACTTCAGTCTTGCATGAAGTTGAGGCTGATTGCCAGTCGGTGAACATCTAGGAATCGTGCAAGACGGGCGGGGAAAAGGCTGAATTCCACGAACATTACAATCCATTTACGGCGAGTTTCGTGATATTACGAATCGACGAATCGATCAACGCGGCACCGGAGAATATGGAGATCGAGAAAGCGAGAAGAGAAGAGAAGAGAAGAGAAGATGGCTGGAATTGCCAGTCACAGTCTGGCTCCAGGGATTAACTCTCCAAGGAATTCCATGGCCCTTCTTTTATCTCTCTCTCTCTCTCTCGTCTCTATATCTCTCTACCCCCTCCTTATTCTATCAATTCCACGTGCCGGTCTCAGAGCTCGAGAACCAAGGGATCACAGTCATCCAATCTCCCTTCTGACATTTTCAGACAATCAGAAATAGACTCTCTTGTTTTCCTAAACAAGATCATGTCTTGGTAGTCTATCATCGAGGAAATCAGGAACAAGATCCTCGATCCGTACAAACAAACGTAGTGACACTCTTGTCTCGATGCCATATCAGAACGAGCCTAGATCTTAAGATTTGAGTAGGTGTAGCATTTAGGAATCGGTAAAACTGTAGTGAGAAATGAAAATCACCGATCTTCGAACCACCGGTAATAGAGAGGTACTGATCGGCCCAGCTTCATCATGGTGCGATGTACATTGGGGATTGAAACAGCACGCGGTGAGTTTCCATTCGAAGCGGAACAAATGACTATACGAACCATCGATGTGTAGATATTGATGTAGTGTGGGTTTTGCCAGCCTATACAACGTGTGGAGGAACAAAAACGAAAAAAAAAAAGAAAAAAATGCATTTTATGGACAATGATCCAGGGCAGAGAACAATTTGCGGCAAATCCGTGAACAGGGGGTATATTGCAGCAGCAGAACTATGCATGTGAAGGAGGGAGACAAACCGCTTCTCTGTTGGTATAGGAAAATTGGAAAACTAGTATATTTTAATTGGGTTTCTTATGGAAAGGGAGAATAATTAGTATCGGTATGAAATGGTTTACGTTTTCTCTGATTTCGTTCACAATGTATCTGCCCCGTACATAACAAAAGGAAATAAGGTATAAAAACGTGGAAAAAAATGGCAAAAATGATTAGTTTCCGTACTCCGTGATGAAAGAATTGTGCGTTTGAACCGATGAGATAAATCAGAGTGAATTAAACCAGAGATAAATTTATTTTATCATTTCTCATATTTCTTATTTTACTGTTTTTTTTTCGTGCGAATAGAAGTGTTAAATTTGGCCAGTTTCCGCCAGCAACAACGAACTGGGAAGCATATTTAAACGGGTAGGAGGTAACCCAGCTGAAACGTGTCGCAAGGTACACCGAGCGTACAACCCGGGCTTTACCATAAGCTCGCTAATCCAATATATCTGAGTGTTGGTCTGATGTTGATGCTGTCCGTGCCACGGCATGGCACAGTAGAACCTGGCTCTGTAATTAATCACTGCTCAGTGCTTGAATACAGAACACCCTGGACCAGAGACGATATATGGTTGTAGACCACGAAGGGTACATGGAACACAATCGGACCTAGGTCTGCAAACGCTTTATGCAATCACGCATATATGTACGTACATATATATATATACACGTATGATATATATGTACACCCAGATTCGTATATAGCCTACGAATTTTTCATTATCGTATGATTAATATGATCCAGGTATTCCAGCTAGCGACGAATGATTCCTAAATATACGATATGTGGAGAGCTGCGAGATGTTCTCTGGAGCTTTTCGTTGAATACGCACATTTCATACGTATAGGAAGCTGGGTGTTATAGATATGTATACCAGCTAATTAGGATTCGTCTCAATGAAAGACTAAGTCAAGAGCTTTTCTGCACATATTACTGAATGAGGCAAACGGTATGATAGAAACGTTCGAGGTGAAAGGATAAAGAGTGAAGGGAGCTTTTTCGATTTACATATTTCGTACACTGGAGAGATAGACGCGTATGATCTATAGGATTTTCGTTTTGTCTTGTCCCATCAATCGCTACAGACTTTAATAATGTTTTGAAAGTAGAGCTTTCGACGCTAAAGGACCCTGCTTCGATCCTTCGTAATCAGTAACGATATCGCATTGTTATCGCCTTTGATCGGTTCGGCCTTTAAAAACAGACAGGGAGTATAACCATCCGGCTGAAGAGCTGGTACGAGATAAAGACGAGGAGAAGAGAAAGGAAAAGAAGCAAAGAGAAGAGCCCGCGTTTTGATATTTCGGTTAAGGATCAGTCAAAGAAGTCCTATCCGTAAGGACCCGGACGGTAGAAAAACAGCGGGAGGAATCGTGCCGGAGACACTTTGAACAATATGATAACAAAGAAGAGGATCAGATCGCAAAGTATATTTTTCTTTCCCACGTCGAGTCGTTGTTAGGCGAAAGTGAAGTGTCTCTGGCGTTTAGATAAAAGCCAAACACAAGGTACACTCATATTGCGGATAAGAATCGAGGATGAAATTCGTGAGTTCGACTAATCCGTCCGTAAACCACGATCATCATTAATCCACGCATCAGATTTTCCCGATCGTAATTCGCATCGACGTCAATCCGGTAAATTTATGTAACATAATCCGTTGGGTAAACTGGATCGCAGCGTCGAGCTCGTAAATCTTCGATATCGAATCGACCGTTGACTCCAAAATGATGGATAATTACGTCGGTGCATGGCCCGACCCAATTGCATTAGTTTTAGATATATGGAGTCGATTTGTTTCAGGACGAGGAGTGATACTGGACAGTCAAGGACCGGTCTTAGTCGCCGAGCCACGATCAACTGTAGAATTTGCAAACGACAGTGGTGCGATGATGCATTGTGCTGCACATGGTAGTCCAGCTCCGCGGGTCGATTGGCTGATGGGTGACGGTGCTCCAGTTTTACCAATTCCAAACATACGTGAAATGCTCAGGAATGGATCAATGTACTTTCTCCCTTTTGGGGCTGAGAGCTATCGCCATGACGTGCATTCGGCTGTATACAGATGTCAGGCATCAAACAGCGTCGGCAGAGTCTTGGGCAGAGAGATCAGCGTCCGGGCTGGTGAGTCTTCCACCTATTTCATCCCTTATTTATATCCCATACGAAAATATAACCGCAAGATTTTTTTTTTCTTCCCTCTTTTCAGTTGTCAGACAAAAATACGAGGTTCAAGTACGCGACACTTACGTCCTTGCCGGGAACACCGGAGTCCTAAGATGCGAGATACCAGCATTCGTAAAGGAGTATGTCGCGGTTACTTCGTGGGTCCAGGATTCAGCCTTCAACATCTATCCGGAACCAAAAAACGGTTTGTATATCTATGAGAGAATTTTCCATGCCAAAGATTTCGCCAAATGTTATTTCGACCCTTTATAACACAGCCGCGTTGGTAGAGGCGTTTTGCGATAACGGTATCATTCCAATACGTCGAGGCGAGAGGCAGAATCGATTAACGACGCCATCTTGATGCGGTATGGTTATATGTGAGGTGCGCGAGGGTAAATTTGTTGAATATTTAAAGTCGTGATACAAAAAGTCGTTAAAAACTTTGGAAGATGCTGAAACGCAAGTTCATCGAGTGGGAAATGATAGCGAAAAATTTATAAGGTTCATCGGGGGTTGGTGCCATTCGCTGGAAGCACATCCTCTCGATCCAGGTAGCACAGAAACTTGTTTGTTCCGTATTTAACACCAAAGGATGCGCACAGATTGTCGGAACTACGCTATCCTGTAAGCACACACCCTCCAAGCTGTCTCTTGAACCAATTAAGACCTAGTTTAGTACGTCCGAACCACCTGAGTCTGCAATTTAGTTGGATCCATTAAAGAGGATAAGGTTCCCCTTATGTTCGCTTCACTGGTAGCTATATATATGCCTTTAACGTCATGGCGAATATGATTTTTGGCACAGGGTTGAACTTTGTGTGGAAAATAAAACATACGTTATGAGGTTCGAGCTTTTCGAATGAGCAAATCACAGCTAGCAGCCCCCCTTCGTCGGTTTAAATAAACCAAAAGGATGTTTACCGCCTCGCGAATATAAGCGGAGAGTGGAAATGGCATGGAAATGGAAATGGAGCTGGACTACCCAGTTTCGAGTCAATATCGCAGTTAATTAGTGGTTGAGAGGGCAATTCAAGTGCGCGGTGCACCACCACAGACTTGTTTCATCCAACGGTGGTAGGGTTACGACGAGCTTACGCGGTTCAAGAGTGTGGAAAGGCGGAAAGGAGTCCTACCTACCAACCAGTTGGTTACTACCAGGCTTGAACCCCGTGTATTAATGCCGTGGGAAGAGAAGGTTAAGCCTGGAAATAGTATTGCTCCCTAGCTAGCTGTTTCCCTCTGGGTGTTTTGTTCACATTCCGTATCTCATTTCTACAAATTTCACGGGGTGTAGCACAAGATTACTTGTTTTCACGACGCTCCGTTGGCCTTTCGTATAATTAAAGCTCGGAGGTGAGCCTTGGTAAGATTTACGCGTAAAGGAGTAAAATGAGAAGGGAAAAAGGTGGTAGGTGCCTGTTGTCAGGCACACAAAGGCCCAGATCGGTATCGACGAACTTTTAATCGACTGTACGAGGAAACGTGGCGGGGTGGAAGAAAACCGCAAGGAAAAGCTTCGGCTCGAGTTGATAACCAGTTGGAAAAGTTTGAATCGATCTTTCAAAGCCGGAGAGTGAGTGAGTGAGTGAGTGAGTGAGTGAGTGAGTGATTGAGGGGTGTGACACAAAAGTTTGACTCCTCATTATCGCGTCCCGTGATCCGATACCAGGTACAAAAAAGAAATATCTAAGTATTGATGAAGCTGGGGTGGAGAGAGAGAGTTTTCTTTTTCGAGAGTTGGTGTTTGACAAGCGTTCGTCGAGAGTTTAGAAAATTTACCTTCAGATAACTCGAATCCTTTTGAAATATACTTCTCCATTTCTCTGAACACCATTGAAATCAACCAACGTCTGAAGAAACATTGAGAAAAGCCTTTAATCTCGAAAACGTTACAAAAGAGTTGTGCCGCGGAGAGTCTCGAACGGTTCTGTTACTCTCTGATGCTACTGCAGCATCTCGTCTTCGTGCGAAACTCTCTGTGAGAGTGAAACTTTTTATTCGCGAAAAAATGAAAAAACAAAAAAATAATAATAATTCCTCCTTCTCCGCTCTATTATGTTCCTTCCTTCCTTCCTTCCTTCCTTCCTTTGTCACTGTCTCTCTACCCCCATCAAATGTTCGCAAAGTTTCAATCGACCCATCCTGCATCAAACCTGCACCCACCAACTGACGCACACATTGGTATGAGAATACCCATAACGACCGGCAGAATCTGTCCAAACATCGGGCACTAAACTCCCAATGCAAATTCAGCGCAGTGTTCAAATGTCGACCATTATCATGGCAGTTCGCCTTGTTCATCCTGCGCCCACTACACGTTTGGTAAGCGTAAGCGTACTAAACTCGACTGGACGCGGTTGACCCAACTGTATTGTCATTATCAACACCGGGCAGTCACTTCTGCTAACAAGCACAGTAAATATCTGTTATCAGTTTCCCTCCCTGGGAATATATATATATATACCCATTTCTCTTCCCTTGACTAACGATGAAAGTTAAAGCATTCGCGGGATCCCTTTAAGCATTCAGAACGTCGTATAGACCTACTTGCTGAAAAATCGACATCAAAAATCGATACCGGAAGTCCCTACGTCGACTTTTTTTTCATACCAATGACCAAAGAAGAGGTACTTTTTAAGAGACGGACGCGTTAAGCTGACACCGTCCAATGCTTCAATGGCTACACTTGATCGATGAGCTTTTTACATGCTATATCCCAAAATACTACCAAGACTCTTCTAATCCTGAAAATGTCTACTTTTGGAGAGACAGAAGTGAATTTGCACCAAGGTAATCGTCGCTGACAATCTTTGGGCCTTTATTATTCTACGTTTCGGGTTTGGTCCAGTCTAACGCATGTGTGTACATCGGAATATACTATTTGAGGTCTGGCAAGTGTAGCATCGGCCTTAGTCGATAACACGGATCAATGGAAACCGGGAAACTAGGTAGGGTGTGCTCGACGGTGCAGTGATGCTGTGTACGTACGTACGTACGTACGTACATGTACGTGAGCGGCGTCAGGACGACGACTATGACGTCGAAGGGCTACGTTTAACAAACATTTCACCCGTACGTCGGTGTTTTTGAATAGAACGTAGGCAGGCAGGTATACCGGACAGTATACGTATGTAGATGCGCGCTCCGAAGAGAGATATTGACGAAGTTTAAACGGGGTAACATTGTCGCGCGCAACGTTCCATACACACATATATATGCATGTATAGTACCCTGCGAAAGCTGCGAGTAAATTAACGCAGGGTTTGTAGCAGGAGAAATTCGTCAAGCTTTTGATAATTCCTGCCTCTTTTTACCCGGAATTAGGATTTTTTTTCTTTTTTTCAAATTTCTTTTCCCATATAATTTAATAAGCTTGAAATGCAAATTAATCGGTATAATGTAGGTTCGGCTGCATCACAGTCTGTTATTTATAGCAGTAGTAATCAGACTAATTAGGAGAAAACTCGGCTGTCTAATTGTACTCTTAATTTATACTGAAACTGGAACCACGCGATATCCGATGTAACAAACAAAGCTAATTAACGCTGGATTCGTTTACCGAATTTGCCATTACCCGGCTGTCCAGTGTTCGATGTTCTTGATCATCGGTCGTTACTTTTACAGAGTTTAATTAATCGTCGATACCAATTATTGCGTATTTTTTTTGTTTTTTTTGTTTTTTTTTCTCCTCTCTTTTTCTTTCTATTTTTTTGCAATGCAACGGAAATTAGAGTCGGATATTAATTTTATTTTTCGAACGCGTAATTACCGGTGGGGTGGACGGAGGGGGGCGAAGGGGGGAAAAAAATACTATTTGGTGAAATGTGGTAAACAAAATTCGTTCAGGCGCTTACTGAATAATATGTTACGGTTTTGATTTATTGAACCTCGTTTTCAACTCTCGCCTAACCGCCTCCTCCTATACATATATAAATATACATGTATATACACCGACTTTTCACGCTCTTGTCCATAAAAGGAAAAATCCAATCTGAAAATTGTAATATTTAAAAACCAAGCGCAATTTAACAAGCTAACATTTTTTTTTTCCTACCCTACCCTTATACACATACGTGTAACCATATGAAAGCAACCCTTTTTATATTTTGTACCAACTCGTGTTAAATGGGGTTCAGTATATATAGTATATATAAGTACATAGGTCCATAGTATATTATATACACCAACGCGAATATCACTGGATTTAGAATATTTCTAAAGCGTTACATCCAGGGCGGAAAATCCTCGTCATATATGGTAATGTATAAAAATATATCTTTCCTAACGACGTGTGTAAAATTGTATTTCGCGTACTAATTTAGGTGCGCAATATGTCAGATTTTCTAACGCATGTCTGCGGTATTAATATTATCGTATATCTATGGTATTAAAAAATTTGATTAGATATATGTATATATGCGGAACGTCATGGGTATTTCTGCATACTGCAGATATTACTAGTACGATATTTCTGAAGCCTGACAAATTGGTTTTAAAGTCCGATACCCAGAGTTCCTTTCCTCTGGTGCACGAATTGGCGACGCGGGTTGGAACCTGGTTGCGCTTGCATCGATAGAAAAGTGTAGAATTATTGGCATATTGGATTTCGTATATCACCTATATAAATTTTCCTACGAACGTGTTCAGGCACTGAAATTCATAGCCGTGGTATAATAAAACCGAGCGGAAAATTGTTTTTTTTTTTTCTAAAATAACGAAAAATATAAATGGAGAAGAAAAAAGAAATATTTTAAATAGAAATAAAAATAGAAATACAAGAGAAGGAAACTACTATTATGAAAAGAAAAATTGTCCCTTTGAGACGTTTATCTATTTCAGTAATAACTATTTTCTCTTTACTGCACCAGCAGCAGCGATAACAATAACAGTTTAATTAACGCCTTGAAACTTTGACGAACTTTGATACGAACTCGGTTCTGGTCGAACAATTTCTTTCCTTTATTTCTTTTTTTTTTTTTCTTTTTCCTTTTCTTTCCTATTGAACTATTAATATTATTGGATCGGAGATGAATTCCAGCCCTTAACTTATTCCGTATTTCGAGGTTTCTGAAAATGTTCGTTATCTCGTTAAAGTTCAATTTCCAAGTGTACGTTGGAGTATAAGCAGAGATGATGGATGGACGAGAGAGTGCAGCTCGTGTAAATGTAACTGTGCAGACACGGTTATGGGTTTTGGAGTTGATGCATTAACAGTGGGAAAAGTTGGTTAGCTTGAAAACGTGTGAACTGTAATTCAAACAGTAGTCGTCTAACGGTTCGAAGGATGAATCAATTCCATTATCACATTAAACGTCAAAAGTATCGGAAAAGTTCTGATATCTTGATGTGTTTTTTCCCTTTCTTTATTTCTTTCCCTTTTTTCTACTCGCAGAATTCATTCGGACTTTTTCTAACTTGCCTAAATACTAGCGCGAAACCTTACCACCCCCTTGCGTATACACATCTATAGGAGCAGATTTTCTTCTTGAAGAAGTTTTCCTCCCCAGTCCCACGAGACTTACACCCTTTTACCTTTATCCGTAACGTCTCATCCTTGCAGCTTGGCTACGTCGACAAAGCGTGAAACCTGTCGAATGCTCACCATAATGCCTACCCTTATCCGACCTCCTATTGCTTCTTCTTCTTCTTCTTCTTCTTCGTCTTCTTTTTCCTCTTCCTCTTCTTCTCCATTTTATGAAATATATGTGCCGTGGAAAAAGTATGAAATATTGAAGTCTCGGTTGATTAGGTGGAAGGAACAAGGGAGCTCGGTGCCGTCCAGGAAATAATAAACTAACCAGAAACACCATGAATCTTTTAATTTAATAGCCAAAATGTACCGTTAAGTGGTGATAAAACACTCGAATCTTTCTTTTTCTTCTTATTATTACAGATGGAAAATACCACATGCTGCCTACCGGAGAGCTACTAATATTCGCTG
The DNA here is from genome assembly GCA_914767705.2 of Tenthredo notha. Classification (NCBI taxonomy): domain Eukaryota; kingdom Metazoa; phylum Arthropoda; class Insecta; order Hymenoptera; family Tenthredinidae; genus Tenthredo; species Tenthredo notha. The sequence continues at coordinate 7,158,077 of OU611923.1, read as the reverse complement.
TCAGCACTGCCGATGCACATTCCAGTTACAGATGTCGAACTGTTCATCATGTGACCGGAGATACGGTCGAAAGTTCTTCGTATGCACGTCTCGTAGTAACTGGTGAGTACCATAATGGTGTCGTGTCACTGTGGGAGCTTTTTAATTAGAGGAAAAGGAATCCGGAAAATTACGATTCCCTTGAAGAACTTGTGCCCGCCGGGATAAACTGCAGTCACACCCCTAACCCGCTTCCACTTTTCAACTAGAAGTGAGTGTGCAGGGTGCCGGGTTTAAGGACCCGGGTAAATTGACTAGGGGTAGAAAACTAGTCGAAAGGATGTTAGAAATGAGTTTGATGTTAAATTTCAAATGAAATTCGATTTTCTAATCGGAACGAGTCTCCCTCTTCATTTTTCGGGGTAATTTCTTATCACCGAAGTGATATGAGGGGGTGAAAAGGAGTAAACAAAGACATTTCGCCAATCCTGAAGAGGGTAAACTGAAACTGACGATTACCCACCCCGTAGTATCAGTGTGGGGTTGATAAAGTCTGTGGCTAAGAGCTGGGCGGTTTTCTCCAGTTCTATACGGGGGTGTTGGTACACCAGTACTGATGGTACCGGATAGTCTAACTCCGTAGCGAATGAAGGTGGGAAAGGCACAGCCGGATAATGGGGAAAGTGTAGGGAGAGAAAAATGACACCACCGGGAAAACAACAAGGCACTGATGGAGGCAGACTCTGTGTTTCCCCTGGCTGTGGAGGATCTGGCTCTTCTTCCTTCCAGGACCATCGTGCCAGCTAGCGTTGGCTCGACAGGGCCCGTGTATCAGTTAACGGATGTGCCTCATAAACTAAAGCTTCACTCTCTCGCCTTTTGGAATATATAGAGAGAAAAAGAAGAAGAAGAAAAAAAAAAAAAAAAACAAGTCAAATTTCATTCCAAGTCCAAAATACTCGCTTTATACTCTTCCGGAATTACGCAGCTGTGCTACGCCAATATATTCAAGTCTTTTCCTTTACACCTACCCACGTTAAAGTCAGATCGATATTTTACTTGTGAATTTCACCTGAGCTCTCCGTATGTTCGATCAATCATTTCTGAGATAAAAAGGAAAACGCTCAATTCTCTAAGTGAACAGTCTGCTTCCTCCTGTCTATCTATCTCCGCGAAATCACAACTCAGGGTGAGCACGGAGAACTAGAAACAAGATATGACGTTGATCGATCACTACACTACAAAAGCAAAAGCAAAAGCAAAAGTCTTTCTACTTGAAATTTCATCCCGGTATATCGGGAAAAAAGCTTCTTAATTGTCCGTCAGTTAAGTTTTCATTTGATATTTTATGAGAGGTCAAAGGATGAAGAAGAGGTGTGAAAAAAGTAGAATCCAGGATGATGAGTGCGTCCGCATTTTCCCGGTCTGGTTGGTATAAATAATCGCTTATCACATGGTGGGTGGGTTCACTCCGTTGTCGTATTCGCCGTTTCCCACGCGTGTTGTTCCGTTTTCCTCTAGTTTTTTTTATTTTTTCATTTTCATTTTCTCTTTTTTTATTTTTGTTCGGGCATCAAGCAACGTTATTGCGGTCCAGGGTTCGCTAGGTGGAGATTACACATTCCCTCCGGTGTTTTCGTGCCTCGGTTTCGAGCAAGCGTTAACCTTTCCTGTCGACTGTCTGTTTCCGCATACACTACGCCTATATCACGTACCAGCGTCCCTGTCCGTCCAATTTTACTTGACCAATTAAAAAAATATCATCGCTACTCATTACAGCCTTGAGCCTACAAAGGATGAAAAATTCATTCATCAACGAACTGCACGTAGACTAAAGACCCCATTGAAACAATTTAAACTTCTGATGGGTTCCTAGACGGCGAATAACAGACACAACTTTAATTCGATATTATCGCAAGACCGGATGCGGTTAAAAGAACTCTGGGAATGAAATTAAACTACGATCAGATTAAGAACTCGAAAGTTTTTTTAATCACGTTCACATATATAAGGTAGAAAGAAGCCGTTGTGTTCATCGTTTATGTGTTAATAGAGATGAAAGAATATTATTCTGTAACATTTTTTTATATAGAAATTTTTCTTGATACTAAAGGAGTAACGACGGGACTCTAACCATCATCGCCCATATACCATGGGGTTTCATTTTTTTTCTTATAACAATAAGCCAGGAGGCCCCGAACTCGGTTTGGCTTTGTGTAAGGGTGGAATTCTAGCGTGACAGAATAAGAATAAGATGAAGAAGAAGAAGAAGAAGACGGAGAAGACAGGAAACAATGCTGTGCTACTTCCATCGTCTGGGATCTTAGCCAACCAAACTACCCGTGATGAAAGTCGAGACTGCAGCACTAGGAGAAGAAAAGAGATGAGAAGAGAAGAGAAGAGGAAAAGGAAAAGGAAGAGGAAGAGGAAGAGAGAAAACTAGAGTCTGCAAACGTGGCGGGTTCGTGTTTAATCAAGGTTTGAAAAGTGTATCGCACCGATCGATGCCCAGACTGTAGGTATTGGAGTCCGTCAGTGTTAGTTCAAAGACATCGTCTTAGGTTAGCTGCAGGTGCTAAAGAGAGAAGCTTAATTGGAGCCCCGGGTTGGAGCGAGCTTTATTTATCAAACTCCCATTAAAAGGATTCGAAAAACTAAACTCTTCTGCAATCAAGAAAGGCGAATGTAGGCCAGGCCGATCGTACAGACGTTTGAAACTGGATTGGAATCGGTGCTTCAAGTCCTTTTCTTCACAAATTTCGAAGGACTTTTTTTTATACCGAAGAGTTTCTCGCCTTCAGTTCCTTAATCATGCATAATGTGTGAACATCCTCGCTCAGTATGAGCGATAAATTTCTCTTTTTATCGGCTCATTCATTCAGATCACTTTCTCGAAGCAGACCATACCAGTCAGTTGAGATTTAACGAAGTGATATAGTATTTACGGTAGGCACATCTTTAATGGATTCTTTCTATTAATATTAACTATTCCCCCATGTCTTACCGTCCATTTCTCTTCCCGATTCTGAGTCAGGGAGTGACGAATGGTGAGATTTCGGTAAGAGTAATAATAACAGTAGGAACGATCTTTGATCGATGCTGGTGTATCATATAACGTGTCGAATTAATTAACCGGGGTGATAAATCCGTGGCGAATGATTTTCCCTATGGTAAATGACGGGGAATAAGAAAATAAATAATTCTATACCCGGTTATTTTAAAAGTAGAAAATCCTCCTAATGGGACGACGGAAAACGCTATCGCAAAAACCACTCGCCAACATCCACTGTGCGCTACGGCGAAGGACTCTGGTCTAACATAAGAGCCTGAAAGCGTGCTGAGAAAAACGCCATCTCCCAAAAACCACTTCGAAGTAGCGAGAGAGAGAGAGAGAGAGAGAAAGTGGGGAAAGAGACTAGAGTGTAAAGTGTAAAGTGTGTACGTAATATGGACGACGGTTATTTCACGGTACTCTAACATCCGGCTTGAGAAAAAAGTAGAGTCAGTAATACAGTTTCACTTTATAAGGACTATGGATGGGCCTCTGATGCATTTCATGCCATCTAATGCATGGGAACCACCCCAAGTGCAGTCTACATATCCTTGGTCCTTATATTTTCATTTTTTATTCTTATACTTATCATGCACTCGTCTAGACATAGACGGCATTGTTCGAACCGGATGGCGTCAAGAGTTCCGGTTAGGATTCAGTCCATATAAAAGTATCCATATCAGTGGTACGAGATTCTCGCGCAAAAAACAATACGCGTTATAGTTTTCTGCTAGTATATAGAATCAGCTGGATGGATGAAAAACAGAATTTCAGCTTTTTCTTGAAAAGTAGTAAAGGAGAGTAGATAAGAATAAAAAAATAAAAAATAAACGAAAGTTTTTAGAGGAAAGGTTTTTTTTCCTTGTTGCTGGCTAGAGACTTCCGGAGGAAGTGATCACGCAGTATCGTAGGCCGTAGGTATATACATTTATTAGAAGTAGAACAGGGCCCTAGTAAGTAAAGTAGGTATGGGATACGGTGTTTTGTTTTTCTGTTTTTTTTTTCACGTATAATTTATCAGCCAATCCATTAACGATGCGATAACTTTTTCACTGATACAGGAGAAGACGACGAAGAAGAAGAAGAATCGAAGAAGAAAAAAAAAAAAGGAAAAAAAAGAAAAGAAAAGTGCTTATCCTCTTAAAAAGCGGCGATTCGATTATTCAATCGCAAACAAGTTCTTAGGGGTTGAAGGAACGAGCTGATTTCTACTTATATATAACATGGTCAGAAACGAAGAGGGTTTACCCCTATATCGGTTCGAATCCTAGATCAATAAAACCCGCGAAGATTACTGTTATTCGACGAGCAGTGAGTGAGTTTATTACTACATATACCTAACTATATATATATAGAAAGTAAGCGCTGCAAGCTCCGCGCGTCTTTTTGATACGGTGATAAAAATGGAACCCTGCAGAAAAACTCGACTTGTGGTGATTTTTTTTTTTCCTTCTCTACTTTTTTCTCCGCTTTTTTCTTTTTTTTTGCTCTCTCTCTCTCTCTCTCTCCCGTTTGATGACGTGACACACTTCGCAAATGGCGGATGCTGAAACTGGACCGTGTGGAACCAACGGACGATGTATGCAAAGCCCGGGAATATATGTCGGTGTGTGTGCCCAGGACTGCGATCAATATATCATCAGCTTAAATTACAATAATACGTGAAAACGGGGGTGGGAGTGGTCCAGCCATATTATAAAGTAACGGGGGTGCAAAAATCATTCCCCGTGTTGATACCGAGTGGGGATAAACATCGTTCGCGATATAATCGTTCGAAACGTTTGAATATCATTCGTAACACTGGAAATGATCTAATTTTACTTCACTCAGTTTATCAACAAAAAAAGAAAAAAAAAGAGTTTCGGGTTTGATGATTCTTCACGAGATTCATAATATTTTCTAACATGAATTGTTCGTCGCGAATATGCCCGTGGCTTGAATCTCGGGGAATAATTAAAGTCGCTGTACTGCTCGCGGTGCAGAGCTAAATGAATTCGGATTGTTGAATCCCATTCCATTTCATTCCATTTCATTCCATTCCATTCCATTCCAGGTCGGGTTTTGTATTCGACGTATACACTACGGCTCACCCTGTCCCCCGGTAGTGACGTAGAAGGAGCAAAATTTCCATCTGCAAGTCACTCGAAAGGTTAATCTCGTGTAAAGCCTCTTGTGGATCCTTCCTTAAAGAAAAATTTCTCTTTGTGCCACGGTGGTTTCTAACTTCTCGAAATTGCGCCCGCAGACTTTATACCAAAAGTTCACCTTACTTCAAATGCAGGGAATACGCTTTTCTCGCACATACCATCATACCCACTGACTCACGTCACGTAACAAACTATCATCTCTCTTATCTTAAATACAATTTCCTCATTTTCAAACGGGTTGAAAAACAAATGAGAGAAAAATAAAAAGATTAAAATTACGTAGGTACTTCCGTTCGATCAAGCTCCCAAAGTACATAGTGTATACATCGCAATGCTTTTTTCAACTTGCAATCTGGTCGTGCCTTACTTTCGTTAGATTCTGAAAACTCTAGGTAATAGACGCCAATTTGTAACGAGTGCATTTTCGAGATTACACGCGATGTTTAACAGGGCGTTAAATTTCAATTCTCATTAGTTAATGCTCCCTTACATGGTTCTAGTTTTAGCCTAATTAAGAGATACCGATGTCTGTCTAAAGTGGTATAAAGGGTTGATAACAGAACAACAGCTCAGACAACAAACTCCTCGAGTCTTATCACAGCTTTTATACGTACTCGGTGAAATTTACCGTGACGTGAATCGTTCGGGAATTTGAAAAATCATTTTTTTTTTCCCCACCGTGCATATGATTTTTCGAATAGATTCTATCGATATCCGGATACTCGTTCTCCTCTCCTCTCATCTCGATGTTCCATAACAGCTCAATTTACGTCAGTGTAGCGTGACGTGAACGAGGCTTGATTGGCACTGATCAAAGGATAACAACGCGACGTAACAATCGACTGATTGCTGATGACCGACGTGACGGTCAGAGCTTTGACCACTCTCTGTGAAAGTATTACCCTGCTTCGAAATACATCGATAAGAGAATTACTATGCTAAAAAAAACAATGGGGTTGTTCCGTATTTCGATCGAGAAACGCTGTAAGGTAATCGGAAACAGTTTTCGAATTCTATTTCTCGTTTAATGGAGAATAGCTGAGCACGAACTGAGCCAAACTAAAAGTATTTCGTTTCAGTCAGTCAGTTGGTGAAAAGCAACGAGCTTACAAAGTGAAACTTTGACCTGTCCGCGTGCGTTGGTGCAAATATTGTCGACTATCTCGGTACCCGGTTCTACCAGCTTTTCTCCAAGTTCAAAGCTGCTTATGAACAAAGTGGTTTTACTCTAAAACACATGACTTTTAGTCGAGAGAATCTTTGGGTAATGCTTGAGAGAAACTACGTCATTAAACAAAGCCAATTAACGCGTTTGCTAACACTGTGGTAAGTTTCTTCAGTCATGATACTCGGAAAGCTTAAACGTCTTCGATCCTGTCCATGGAGAAAATCGCGAACAAGACTAAACTTCTGATTCCAAAGACTCGATCGAGCCACGATCGAGAAATCTGAAACAGGGGTAAATGAATACCAGGTAATCAGTCGTTTCTAAATTAGCCATACCACGAGGATCGTTCAACATGTGAGCAACCCTTAGATACAACAAGCGAGAGAGTCTTGAAATGAAAAAAAAAAAATACAAGGGACATATGGACGACTGAAAAATCGAGGAACCGTTATCGGGGTGTTTTTTAAGGACCAGAAAAGTGACTAGGTGTGAAAGCCCCTTAATCGTAAGCGTTAACGTGAGACAACGAAGGACGGACCACTTCGAAGGTTCACGTCTGGTGACGCGCAGTCGCGAAGCCATTATGCAAACCACTTTACGTCCATTAGGATTTCCAAAGAGCAATTAGCGAAAGGACGCACGCTTCCTTCTATCTGTGTCACGCAGAGACAGAGAAATTAGACAAACTGTCTTCGGCGTTAATAGGAAAGGATAACGAATTGATAGATTTCTTCTTTTTTTTATTTATTTATTCATGAGATCCTCTAGCCAACACCCTGTATACATATGTTTACTCATATGGTCATACTCGGTGAAGTAACTCGAGTAAATGGTGGTGGGCGGGTTGCACCACGATGACACCATCCGCGACCCCTCGGAACCCAGTAAATTACTCGCCATAGGAAGCCCGGGTCCGGGGCTGCCCGTGTGACACAGTGTCAGGGTGAAAGGGAGGGAGTAATTGCTTAATATATACCGGGTAGTCGTAGCGAAGGGACGTGGTCAATTTAGCCCCTTTCATTCAAACGGTGTTCAACCAGAGCCAGAGTCGGTTTGCGAACTCGGAATAGTTCATAGTTTTCCCTCCAGACCCAGAGAGGAACTGTAAAGGTGGAAAAACCGCGGTTGACGATTACCCCCTCCCCCCTTTATGTTTCAGAACACAGAAACCCGGTGCCACCAAGATTCAACGAACGAGTAAGCCCGGCCCCTGTTCGAACCGGAGAAACAGCTGTACTTTCATGCATTTCCCAGGGTATACCACCCCCTAACTATCTCTGGTTTCGCGAGAAGGGAAACGGGAACGAAGTAGTTGGAAATTCAGAACGTGTTCATGGCAGAGCCGGTGTTCTGGTCCTTCAATCAGCCAGAACGGAAGACGCTGGTCGTTACGTATGTCACGCTAATAACACCGCCGGTTCTGAGAGGGTTGAACTTGAGGTGTTTGTCATCAGCAGTTTGTCGGTCCATCTCACCCCTCAACAGGTTAGTCAATTTCATTCGAAACCATACTAGACTCGTTGGGATCAGTGTTTACGCGAACTCCTCCCGCATCCTTGATCGTCGATCCGTGATATCATCGGAAGTGGTTGTCCAAGGACGAGGAACATTTGTTAAGAGATTGCCCCGGAGAGAGAGAGAGAGACAGAGAGAGGTGTTTGTAACAAGCTCAGGGTTAGAAATTTGCATCTCGTTGTTCAAGCCCTAGAAACTTTGGCGATAGCTGAGGCGAGGTAAGGTAAGGTAAGGTAAGTTGAGGTAAGGATGGGATTTTGGAAAGCTTTGTTCCTGATCCTGATACTTGATCCCTCCTCCAACTTTAACGGACAACTGCGAAAGTCCGTCAAACTAATATTGCCTCTTCGCACTTTCGTCACGCAGATAACGGTCGATCTTGGCAAGGATACAGAGTTCCAATGCGTTGTTACCGGACAACCAACGCCGGTCATATCCTGGACCAAGGACGGTCTTCCACTAAGGGATCTATCATCGAGCAGAATCCGAGTGGTGGGTCACAGTGGATCGACTTTACACATCGCGGCAGTGAACAGAGACGATCGTGGGATGTACCAGTGTTTTGCTAAGAACGATTATGAGATGGTACAGGCCACCGCAGAGCTGCGTTTGGGAGGTGAGTAAGAGCTAGATTTTTTCTGTGCTAGGCATATAAGAGCGCAAATTTTTACGGATTAGAAAGTGATGCAGACGAAATCGAGCCTAGCAGAGCTGCGTAATTAAATTTGGGGGATGTATTTGACGAGAAAAAAAGATGATGGTCTGGCCTGTAAGCCTTGGGGCGCGTGTCTTATATAAAGGTTTTCCTTTTCACCCAGGAGAAGACAAAAAAAATAACAGAAAAAAAAAAGAAGAGAGAAGAAGTTAATTAGGCTCTTTAATCGGTACAAGCGAGATATGAATTTCTTCTTCAAGCCCTTTTCATAAAGTTGATGTACAAAAGCGTGCTGCTATACCCTCGAGAGAGAGAGAGAGAAAGAGAGAGAGAGAAATTCGCAGAACGGAACGACGAACATTAAAATCAAGTTCGGCGTTGCGGATGAAGGAACAAGATTATTAATTACGAAAACATTGCGCGAAAGGTTCTAAGGACCGTGGGCTAAACAAAGAAGCGGTCGTTTTCTTCTTTAAAGATCACAGAAGAGATCAGAGAAGACCTTATGAAACGAGAGGATCCGAACCTCTTTCCATTACCCTCTCGTCATATTCATCCAATTATAAAACCACACACTGAATCCACCGATGGCAATTCAACCCAGCATCTTCTTTCGTTCATATTTGAAGAGTTTTCACTTTTTACTATAAGAAAGAAGAAGAAGAAGTCAAATTTTCTCCCAAACGAGATGGAGAAACGAGTCTGATTTTCCGGGATGATACTTTGTGATCTCCTACTGGAACCTGTCAGGCTTCGTTGGCCCCCTCAACGGACCATTTCAAGGGTGTAACGATCCTGCAAGCTGATATGAAGGCGCAGAACTCCCTTTCCCTCCGTTTAAACCATCCAATTTCGCGGACTATGTACCCAAAGCCACGATTCAGCTGCTATTTTAAACATGTATTAGGCTTACAAGGAAGAACGAATAAGACTGATAACGTATGCAGGGGAGCAACAGTTTGGAAAAAAAAAACGAAGCCTTACTACGGGCCGAAGCAACCTTTTCACCTGATCCCATCCATCTCTGACCGTGACCTTTAAGTCATCCTCTCCTGATGGGTCAGGCGTTAAAGGTTCGCGTGTCTAGGTGAGTATCTCTCCCAGTCATTTAGTTGCAGTGGTTTGAGGTCGAGGAAAAGAATGAGAATAAAAAAGGATAATAAAAAGTCTTGGAAGAGAAATGAACAGTTTGTTCGTTAAGCGTCGTTGAACCGTAGGGTGTTCCTACGAAAAAGTGTGAGGGCGAAAGAGTATAGCTTGAGGAAGAACAGCACTAGAACAACGGAAGCATAAAACGTTAGTAGTGGTAGGAAAAGAGAGAACTAGAAATACACTAGCTCAGAGTGCCCGTGCCGTGCCGTGGCGTTTCGTTAAATAAATATATCCCATTTGTCTTTGTCGCGGTCGGTATAAAGGGGGAAAGTTACTTCCTTCGGAAAAACCATACCTCTCTACAGAACGAAAGAGCAGACAAATAGCGCCAACGTGCCTTTCTGCCATATTTAAAACCTGGATTCCCTCGTCTTGACTGCCAACGAAAAGGCAATCAATTCTAAAGACCGACAATCCTATTTGGAAGGCTAAACAGCTCTATTAATAACACTGCACGTGGATCTTTATACTCGGAATAATTGAATTTCATCCCTTACGTAACGCCCCATAAACCCCATCGGATTTCCGATACTCGATGACATTCTGACCGAGGACGAAGAAGCGGTGTTTTTTTTTTTTTTCTTCACCTTTGAAATGGATTCAGGCGATTATTTTTAGGGAGGACATAGCGACGAGCTGAGAATTTGGCAAGTTTAAGTATAAGTTTAAGTTTAAGTTGGTTGAGCAAGCGAGCGAGCGGTTGGAAGCGTCAGGCTTTAATGGTTTAAGTAGTTGAAAAGTTTTCGCTACGGCACCATTTTACGTGATGGTTAAAGTGGAAAGTTAATAGGGACGTTTTCCAAGGACTTTGTCGACTGGCCTCGCGTCTAAACATCTTTCACAAAATCCGAACCGCGTGTATAGAGTTCAGAATTTACTTTATCCCATCCATATAGAGTTCGGGCGATTAATGACACCGCGCACAGGGCTTAAGAAATGTGATATAAAACTGGGAAATAATACGATAAATGAGGGAAAATCTCGTCGGGATCGAAAACTCGCTCGAGGTTTATTAAATAATAATGGCTGTCGCATGATTCGGTCTATCCTGTCACTGCAGCCAAGGCGTGATAAGGGTGGCTTAACTTTCGTCGTAAATTCGTTATGACTTTACCCCCAGCGTGAGACGTAAGACTAAAAGCGACCTTCCGGTAGGTCGCAGTTTTCCGGAAAAATATTATAATGAAAATTGTTCGTTAAATTGAATAAAATCAGAAGTGGATATATTCCCGGGCTATAAACAGGACTAAGGAAGACTGAGTTGGGGACAGAATATTTCTGTGGAGTTTCATACCACTGAACAGCAAACAACGACAGGATATGGAAACAGTGGGAATATGGGACGGCAGTAGAGACAGATTCTGTTTGAACAGACACGAATGAATATTAATTCACGAGGACTAGGCATCTTCAGGGATCAATACCTAAGTTCTGTATTAATAGATTGGGCAACGTCCTCCTCATCAGTCAGAAGTTCGTCCTTTATCCTCATCTACGAAGGGTAAAACATACAATCGAAGTTTTTTACGGCTAATTTTGATGCGAAAAATTTTGACGTTGGTTTGCGAAAACAGGAAGGGATGGCTAATTATCGTTATGCTAAAAGCAATCAATTGACGTGTATTTGAACGCATGAAATAATGAATAACAATAATATTGAGGGTAATAATCGACGCATTGTAAATAGGGGTTGTTTTCACCGCCCAATGCAGGTGCAGCAGAGGTTGACGCAGTGTGATTAATGGGGTGAAAAAAATTCAGGAACAAAGAGGTGGCATTCAGACCATGCCAGACCCGTTCGCCATTGTGTTTCTTGCGGTATAGATTATCGCGAAATTGTTGATATACCAGTACGAGATGTTGGAGAGGTGTATATATGTACGCAGGCCGTATTTAGTTTTGTATAATTTTGGCTTCATTTCAAGCGAGGCTGTATCTACCCACCTGCAAAGTTCAGGCGTCAAACCGCAGATCGATAACTCCCTTCACACGTCCCACAACCCCCAGAGCTCATGGATGTTGCCTAAACGTCGACTCCTGCATAATACTCTCGTGTTACATCAAATGGTCCCGGAGGCCCTAACGAATAAAGGATTTTCACCCTATTCGCGTTCAGAGAAATAATACAAGGGTTGCTGCTCTCCCCTCTCTTCGTCTCATTCGTATTCGTTCCTTTTTCGCAGCTATCCGATTTTTTTCATTTTTTTTTCTTCGGATTTTAAAGAATCGCGAATCGTATGTGTAATCCGGTTATACTAGACGCTCGCTCGGAGGATGTACGCTCGGGATTTTACTCCTTCCTTCTATCCCTTTGCTCTTGTCAGCTCTGGGGTTGGGGAAGTATTAAAGCTTGTAGGATGACTGGTGAGAGAGAAGGAGATGTACCCTCGTAGATCGCGATAATCAGAGACTAAAAAAGGACGAGAAAAAAATCCCCCTTCTCTCACTTTCCTTTCGTGTGAAACCTAGTTGAGCTTTTTTCCGATCTTTTCAACACCATGACTCGATACTGGCTGAAGTAACAACTAGAGCCTCTTTTTTTTTTTTTTACATTTTATCCTCATTTTTTACGAACATTCTCATACCTCGAAGCTATAAACGTGAGTGTAATCGATTCTGTACAGATGCTGCGCCTCATCTGGTTTACAAGTTTATCGAACAAACCATCCAGCCAGGACCCTCGGTATCGTTGAAATGCATCGCTGCAGGAAATCCAACCCCTCATTTTACTTGGACTCTGGACGGTTTTCCACTTCCTCAAAACGACAGGTGAGAAAAATTTTCAACATATTCTAACACATTTTTTCTTTTGACTATTTTTTATTCTTATTTTTTTTCTATTTCCTTAAATTTATCCGGCTCCGGGTTCGTCCCCGAGGAGTTATATATTTATATCCCAGTCGTTGAACGAAAGCCAAAAACCGATATAAGCGGAAAAAGTTTACGCAATACGAAGGAATAAATAACAGATGGTGGGTATAATAAACTGCGAAAGCATAACGACCATACGAAAATAGGGAAAAACATTAATAGGGTATACAGCAGGGTTTGCCAAAATGAATCAACATTTTTTTTTTTTCTTCTTTCTCAACCTCGGATCGGACAAATATTCAGAATTACGTCGAACAATGAATTTTATCGAAGGGCAGCACTCTCATTAAAATCTAAGAGCCCAATCAATTTCATTCGATTAACAGGATAAGAAGTAGTGAGAAAGTCTGTCCTTGCGGTAATCGAATATTTAATTTTTTCTTTTTTTTTCGACGCCCTGGTTCCCAATTTGAGATTTAAAATTCCGACTTTCGCACATTTATACAACTAATATCTTGAATATCTTGAATATCTTGAATAATTCAAATATTTAGATTGGATATACGCCATTTTGAATTCGGAATCAGCGAGTCAAAAAACTCAAGAGTATTGAGACAGAGTTTCGTACTAGTTGTTTCGGTGAAATTGTACGAAAATTAGTAACACGATGTGATTAGATTTCGCAAGCTAATCGAATATGGGAAACCTCGTTTTCGATCGATGCAGAACTCGGACTTCAATGACAACGTAACGGTGCTATTCCATAAAGTTTACTAATACGATGTAATGATAGAAATTTTTGGGCTGGAAACTCGAGGAAGATACTACACCGCAATTTGCAGATCACCCAGAGTATAGAATGCGAATAAAAAAAGCTAAACTTTACGGTCAGCAGTTTTAAAACTCGCGTTTATAGGCCCTGACCAGACCAAACGCAGCATATGCGTTGTTAAAAAACCGTCGATCTTTACGTCCTGAATTATGGCATTTGGCAATGTTCACTTAGGTGATCTAGAAAAACGTATTATTTTTTTCGTTTCGCAAGGGAGGGAGCAAAGACCCTTGCGTATACGCGGCGTCCACTTCTCCTTGCCTCTGCAAAGTGATAAGGAAGTGATTTCAGGTTGGCGATTTTACTTTTTATTTTTCATTATTTTGCCTTTTTTTTAGGGAAACCCATTTCATCTACTTCATCGATGGATGACATAATGTCAAGCAGATTAATTTGTGATCTGCAAAACTGTGAGCTGGATAATATTGAAATTAGGAATTTTTACTGTTCTAAGACTTTTATAATTCGGAACTTCTACCCTGCAGCCCTTTTTTTTTATTTATATCATTCCTCCTTGGGCGACGGGGGATATAGAGTTGAGAGAGGGAGAGTGAAACAGGGAAAGCATTTTAAACCGGAATACGAAAGACTGTTGGGCAAAGGTCAGAGGAGAAGTGTGTTTGAACAGCAGGTGTTAATTTGAAAATGAAATATTCATAGGTAGGTAAAGACAAAGGGAATGCGAACCGGACGTACCTACATGGAGAAACAGAGGAAATTTTGTGATTAGAGAAATGGTTAGCACCCGGATTGCCTTCGGGGTAAATTTCTCCAGGAATTTAAAGCCTTGCTTTTCTCTTTTATCGGTTTGCGGTTGTATCAATTTTATAATACACCCTGCTGCACCAGAGTCGAATTCATCCCCTGGCTTGCATAATTTTCGAGACATTTCACACCCTCAGGATATTAACAAGAGAGACAGTAATTTAATTCGTCATATAATGAATCGTCCTACCCCTGCCAGTAACATTCTGCCGGAGTTCTTTAATTAACGTTACGGATTAATTAAACGGTTGCCACGCAGAATTCCTCAACCCTTTCGCCAGCGGCATATCAGTTACGTTAACCATCATATCGATTTGCTCTTATTTCCTCTTTTTTTCCTCCTCTCAGTTTTTACTTTTTTTCCCCACAGTTTCCAAAAACCATACGCATATATTTTATTTCGGGTAAAAGACGAAAAGATAAAGAAAAAAAGAAAAACCATATTCTGACTATTTGATTTATAAACTGACGCTTTTCAGAGGTTCTGCCGCTGCAGGGTATGATTTCTCTTTGAAAGTTTTTCATTACTTTCCACTTTGCATAAAATTCACGTTTCAAGATTCTCCGCTGATTCACGTAGTTCGCCAAAGAATTCAACGGAAATATATTGCAGCTGATGAAAAATAAAATAAATATAATAAAAGTATAAGAGAAAAATAAACGAAATAAAGAGATAAATTTATCGCTCGAGAGTAAACCCAAAGACATTTCATGTCCATTTCTGAACTCGCCTTACCTCATATTCGCGAATTGAAAAGTCAGTTTAACTTTCCACAAAACAACGACAAGTTCGGATCTTTAGACTTTGGGTACCTCAATAAGGGGCATGATTCTTGTTAGAATTGAAATTGACTTTAAGAAGATGATTAACTTTCGGTCCAAAGGGTTTCCTGGTACCTTAATACCTCGAGGAAACTTCAGACAATGAATAGAAACTATGGTGAATAAAATCGCGAAGTCTGTGTCTAGCTTCGATCCTATAACGAAAAGGCGCATTGTTTCCAAATCTGCAGAGCAGACCGGATAATCTTCAGAAATGACCGATAAATTTTTAATTTCGAAACTCTCGCGAGACGTATCGATCTTCTGGCTCTTCCATCTAGAAAATACAGACTAGCCGTCTGATTAGCGATTCATTCTTCAACGTCTAAGAAGGCGATTCATGTTTATTTATATCTAGGTATAAAAAGAAAAGAAAAGAAAAGAACGGGGTATTAAAAAACGGGAAATCAAGCTACTATTCAAGCCCGGCTTCCATCCTAGATAGTAAACATGTTACGATTGAAATATAAAGAGAGTGAAAATAAGGTCTCATGAGACGGAGGGCGTCAGCTAGCAAGAGTGATGAGATTAGTGTTGTTTGCTGTCATATGAAAATTGAAATTCAATTTTCTCCCAGTTTACTTCGTTAGTTTCGAAGCTGGAATTCGCCTGAATAAGGCATCAGGGTGTGACAGGATTAGATTTTGTGAAATATAGTTGATTAAAAAATACGTCTTTACTCGTTCGTTGCTAATCCTATTCTCGAAATGAAATATCCCTTGCCTAAATGAATTTAATTTCATCCTTGACAAAAAAAAAAAAAAAACGATTTGCATAGGTTCGTCATTGGCCAGTACGTGACGGTTCACGGAGACGTAATATCCCACGTAAACGTGAGCGCAGTACGAGTCGAAGACGGTGGTGAATACAGATGTTCAGCCTCGAATCGTGTCTCCAGGGTTCATCACTCAGCACGTCTAAACATTTATGGATTACCGCATGTACGTCCCATGGGAAACTACGCAGCTGTCGCTGGCGAAACAACGATTATAAAATGTCCAGTCGCCGGTTTTCCAATCGCCAGTATAACGTGGGAAAAGGGTTCGTCGAATTCGTTTAATTCCTTTGAAATAAAATTTCGAAAACTTATACTTTTCTCAATTTAGTCATAAAAATCTCATCAAAAATTTCATCCCCTAACGATAGAGGGTCAGCTTCTGCCCACCAGTCGACGTCAAGAAGTTTCAGGGAACGGGACATTGGTTTTGCACAATGTCGATAGCAGCACCGATCGTGGTGCCTACACATGCACTGCCAGGAACAAACAGGGTCATTCAGACTCTCAAACGGTACACATCGAAGTTAAAGGTGAGTTGATGGTCGAACATAATTTTGGTAATTGTTCAAGTAGTTGGAAAAGCTGAAGGAGGGTCCATATTCCAGACTTGGGAATACCAACTAAACGGTAGAGCTTCTGTTTCCAGGATTCTCTAATCATCTTATAATGAATTAGCCCGACAGTTTGACATCTGCTCATCGAGTGGAAAGGAAGAGTCGGAAAAAACGATGAAAAGCTCTCGACTCTGCACGACTCTGAAACCTTTGACCAGCTCATTTTCCGACCCATTAAACATTTTCAGGGATCATGGAGCCGCAGACCGTTTCTTTCCTTTTTTTTGTTTTTTATTTTGGGGATATTCCGGTTGATTTTCATACTGTTCAGAAGTTTAGAAGTCTTTTTGTATTGGTGTCATTGCAGTCCCTCCTAAAATCGAACCGTTTAGCTTTCCTGCCAATATCCAAGCCGGTGCGAGAGTCCACGTAACGTGTGTCGTCAGCGAGGGTGACGCTCCGATAAAGATCATCTGGTTGAAGGACGGGCATGGTTTGATGGCGAGAGAAGCAATGACACATCAGATCGGAGAATACGATCTTGCTCTGAGGATCCAAAGTGCATCGCCGTCGCACAATGGGAACTACACATGCGTCGCAAGCAACGATGCCTCGAAAGCTGCACACACCGCATTATTGCTGGTTCATGGTACGGCCGATCGTGTGGAATCAAGGATCATTTTATGAACAGAGGATAAAGTGATCCTTGCTATAGCAAAACGACGAATTTTCTGAAATAAAGAAAGAAAGAATGAAAAAAAAAAAAGCACAGATTCATTCGTCAATTTTACGTCATGTGTTGTGCCGACAACCAGAACCAGAACCAGGTTCCAGACTCCAGACTTCAGACTCGCCACTACACGCTCTTTGGGTGTTACTCGGCTGACACCCTCTGGTTCTACGTTTTCTCAATTACCCTCAAACAGCTTTCCCTTTGTTCCACTACCCCACGGGTCTACCCTACCGGGCAGAGTTTCTCAACTCGTATCAAAGCGATCTTCAGACGGGCGAGGGGTGAATTTACTTTGAAAAGAAACCCTAAACTTGATGAAAGGGTCTCGAGATCACTTATCTTCGATTTTTTTTTTTTATCATCCAAACAAAATGATCATTGAGACACTCTGACCGGCGGGCATCATCCCCACACACTGCATACACCCCACACACCTACCCTTAAACAATATACACTCTGAGACAGTCGTACAGTCTTTTACACAAGGTTTTATCACACGATATTAATACGGCGAAAGGTAATCGCCGAAAGCTACTCTATCTCCAGACATCATAGAGCCACACCGTCTTCCCTTCTGGCATTGCTGTTTAGGGAATCTGTCTAGTATCAAGTTTCTCTTTCGCCTCAAAGCCAGCGCTGAAATCCTTACTTGTCTAACTAGTTTACAGAGCCAGGCAACCGCCAGGTCGTATTCAAGATAACCGACCCCCTCATATATACTTTATCGAAATTATAAACGTACAGGAAATAGAATTGTTTTCAGGTGCCTAAGGGCGTCTGTTATATTGATGTGGGTATACTGAAAGACTTGTGAGAATATACCTGTTGTTCAATGATATTAGCGAAGAATGAGAAGGTGATTAGAACCTCGTGTTTGTTCTTGTGCGTTACAGTTCCGCCTAGGATAGCTCCTTTTAGTTTTAACAAGGACTTGTCCGAGGGTGTAAGGACCCAGGTGACCTGCATGATCGAAAAAGGTGACCCTCCGTTCACAATCACCTGGTTGAAAAATGGCGATCAAATCGGTACGACAGGTGGTACGATATTCGGCTCACTAGGAGCCTCTGGATCATCCAGAGGAATTCAATCTCCTGGACTGAGAGTGACCAGTATCGATGCACATTCCAGTACCATAGTTATCGAAAGGGTCAGTGCTACCCATACAGGAAATTATACATGCGTCGCCCGCAACTCCGTCGCCGAGGTCTCTTGGACGGCCGAGTTAGTCGTTAGTGGTAAAGTAGCTTTCGAAACGCGAAACGTTTCCAATCTCATTCGTTTCTTATCTATATATATGTATTTGAATACTCATTAGATTTGTCGCGTATCTTATATACATATTATATAATATCATCAGTCTGTTTAAAGCATGACTATATAGAAGTCACTCACGCATAGAACGCAGCAACGCAACGCAACGCAACGCAACGCAAAAGCAACGCAAAGCCACCAGCCAGCCGGCTGTCACCGCTCAACGCACAAAGCCCAAAGCGCACAAAGCACATCGCATACAATCCTTCACAGTAAATTGCACATATATGCACCCACACCTCATTTCACATCACAACCATATCTCCTTGTCACTGTTTAATACTTTTATCGGTGAATACTTCCGAACCTTATTTCTCGCCTTTGGATCGTAACGCCTTTTTATAGACGCACGTTCTCAAAGCTCCCGAGAAATGGGATTCGAAACGAAGCCAATATAAAATGAAGCTCACTCAAGCACCAGCACACAGTCAGCACCGAAATACATTATTCTTATCTATCCTTATTTTACTTTATTTTTATATATATATATATTCCTCACCTTGCACAGATATGACTCTCTCTGGATCATATCGCCTTTTTCTTCTTCCTTATTTCGTCATAATTTTTACTATATATTTTGTCAAAGCACAGTTTCTGGGTGTCGAAATGTCTGCACAGCACTGATATTATCACAGTTATTTATTGCAAACACCATATATATATAAATATACAGGGTGTCTCGAAATTCGCGCACCAGAAGCATACCGGCGGATTCCTTGCGAAATATTAAGACGAAAGTTACCTATACAAAAAAGTCCGCAGGGACTTAGTTCTTCCGTAAAAAGGACTTAATAACGAACCAATTAGCGTTCGTCGATAGGAAAGACTGTCTAAAATCCACAAGAATCCGAATCGCCTTACTAGGGAGAATAAGACAATAATGTGTGGTGTTCCCCGCTCCGCCCGCCGCGCTTGAAGCCACCGTGAGCGATTGACATTAGACAGTCGGTTCACGCAATGAAAATTCCAAAGTGCGGATTCTTGTGGATTTTAGACAGTCTTTCCTATCGACGAACGCTGATTGGTTCGTTATTAGGTCCTTTTTACGGAAGAACTAAGTCCCTGCGGACTTTTTTGTATAGGTAACTTTCGTCTTAATATTTCGCAAGGAATCCGCCGGTATGCTTCTGGTGCGCGAATTTCGAGACACCCTGTATATACATATGAGACACTCGGTCCTGATATTTCGTATTCAATTTATCCGTATCCTCAATAAGCTCAAGAATAATAAAGCTCAGCATTATGCAAAGTCAAAATCACCAATTTATCCTCTTTTTTTTTTTGTATGTTTTTCAATCGTTTCATATTGAAAGCTTCAAAAGTTTTGAGTATTACGCCATTCGCGCTGCAGTAATTTGAACAAGCGATTGAAGAGAGACGTCTGAAAAGGATTTTTAAAGTCCGAAGTAACTTTTTGCCAGCAAATGTGTTTTTTTCCAAATTTTATTGAAATTAGAACCCAGACGTCTCTGGGACATCGAAAGCCTTTTTATCAAGTAGGCGAGTGTTTCTAATTTATTGGAAATAAAGTCCATTATTTAACACTCGTAATCCTCTTCACAAAAAACAGTACCACCACGTTGGGTAATGGAACCTCAAGACGTTCACGCACCGGAAGGCATGCCACGTTTGGTATTGCATTGTCACGCTGATGGATTTCCAAAACCTGCCGTTACATGGCGAAGAGCTACGGGCAGACGTCCTGGAAACTACCGAGATATCGCCAGTCACGAACATGCACAGGATTTGCGAATCCACTCAAACGGTTCACTGGTCTTTGGAAGAGTCCAGGAAAATCATGAGGGATTTTACCTTTGCGAAGCTATAAACGGAATCGGCGCTGGACTCAGCAAGGTCGTTTACTTGACAGTCAATGGTTCGTATCGAGTTTTATTGGAACGACTCCTAGCCCTAGTTGCAGAAAATCTATTCATCTATTCATTCATTCATTCATTCATTCACTCCTCCGTTCATTCTAGCACCGGCACATTTTCTCGAAAAACATCGTAACCAGACGGCAAGATTAGGCTCAAGTGCTGCTCTACGTTGTGAAGCGAAGGGTGATCATCCCCTAAAGATTGCTTGGCGAAAAGCAGGCTCTGCCTTGGAACCAGCGGTATCTGATTATCGCTACATGATCAAGGAACTGAACACCACCGACGGTGCAGTCGGGGTTTTAGGGCTGGTCAGTACAACGAGAGAGGACAGTGGTCTGTATTTCTGTATCGCATCGAATGCCTATGGTCGCGATGAGATGACCATGCAGTTGTACATACAAGGTACATACCTTCTCTCTCTCTACCGAATCATTTCTTTCTCCGCAACGTGTCGATCATGGATAAGATAATTAATTGTTAATAAATTTCAGAACCTCCTGATTTCCCAAGGAATCTTCACGTGATTGAAAAAGGTAGTAGATACGTGAAACTCGGCTGGACAACTAGCCAGGATGGAAACAGTCCGATAACGCAGTACATAATCGAATATAAGACTGACGCTGGTGAGTTTGATTTATGATCTTGATTTTCGGATGACTTAAAAGCTCGTGATTTATATATTCTTTCCATTTCTGAATCAACAGAAGTCTGGCACGACCACACTTTCCACACGAATGTCCCTGGCAGTCAAGCCTTTGGCCATGTCAGCTCTTTGAGGCCTGCTGTCAGCTACCAGTTTCGTCTTTTTGCCGAGAACGAACTGGGTCGAAGTCAATCGAGCGATGTAGGTAACGCATGCTAAAGTGCTGCTCGCATATGTATATCCATTAAACGAGACTAAAAGCTCCGTGTGGAAGAGAATAAGAGAAGGAGAGTAGAAAAAAAAAATCTTCAACCATATAGTTACACGTCAGTTATTTCACGCGAGGAAAATAATCGGACCGGTGTATCGAAGAGGAGCTGGAAAAATTTCTTTATGAAAAGTTGTTTTCCTTACAGATACTCGACGTTACCACTGAAGGAGAAACGCCCGGTGGACCACCAAGGAATCTTAAAGTGGACGCTGTTAGTTCAACGGAATTGCGAATTCTCTGGGATCCGCCTGATCACGATTTGTGGAATGGCGAAATTCTCGGTTATCACGTTGGTTACAAAGAGCACAGGTAATACGTGGGAGATGTTATAAATTTTATGATAATTTAACTTTCTCACCTTCTCCTCGCGCTAAATTAAATTCGCGAACGACTGAAAATCGATTCAGCGAGCCGAGCGTTGGTAAGTTGAACGGGTACCGTAGTCAGGAGGGTAGGTTTCGCATTTCCAGGAGATAAAATATAGACTTTAGTCCAGAGTCGATAAGTTCCCTTTCCGTGCGGTATTATCATCCCTGTGCGGAAAGGAGTAACCCCTTGACCCTGCGCAGATTTGCCGCGGAGCAATACACTTATCGAACAGTCGAGGGGAGGGTATCAACAGCTAACGTGGCTCTCGGACTTGCACGGACTTCGATTCCTGGTCGACAATGTCAGCTCACTGATCTCAAAAAGTACACACGATACAGCATCGTCGTACAAGCCTACAACGCGCTTGGTCCAGGACCGATAACACCGGAAGTGGTAGTGTCCACCTTGGAGGATGGTGAGTATCGATGGTCCAGTTCTTCGGAGATCATCAACTCTTGACAAAACCCTAAACCTTGTTTACAGTACCAAGCAGTCCACCCCAGGACGTGAGATGTACAGCATTGTCTGCCGAGTCTCTCCAGGTATCATGGGATCCACCGCCAGACTCGAGTCTGAATGGTGTTCTGAAGGGATACAAAGTGATATGGGAAAGCATGGACAATTTCGTTGCGAGTGCCAAATCCCAGACAAAGATAACGACAGCGTTGACAGTGGTGATGCATGGTCTCGAAAAATACACAAACTATTCGGTCCAAGCTGTGGCTTACACCAGGGCTGGTGACGGCGTGGCATCTTCTCCGCTTTACTGTCTTACGGAAGAAGATCTACCTGAAATGCCTGCCGCAGTAAAGGCAGTTGCCAGTTCAGCAACCTCGATTATAGTCTCTTGGCAACCGCCGCTTAGAGCAAACGGAATAATCACATCGTACAATGTTCATTACAGAGCTGTCGGTCCCGAGGGTAAATGGTACCGTAGAACATTGGCTCCTCAAAACACAAGCTACGAGGCTGAACATTTGCACAAACGTAACCAATACGAGTTCGTTGTTGCTGCTGTAACATCCGTTGGCGAAGGGGCCCACACTGCTTCCATAATACTCGGACCATCCGGAGAAGGTAATGAAGACGAATTCTGCACGTAGTAAGCCTTCACAACGATCAATTTTACCCTCTTGTTACAGTTCGAGCAGCGATATATTCCTTCGGTATGGTCTCAGTGGTGCCTTGGAAGCAGGACATCACTCTTCCCTGCCAAAGTGTTGGAAAACCCGAGCCAACTACTGTGTGGAAGCAACGGGGTGGTCAGCTGGTCAAACCGTCAGCAAAAATGGCCATGCAAGTAGATGGGTCTTTGAGAATTTCTGAACTTCAACGCGACGAGAGTGGTAACTACACTTGTGTCGTGGAGAACAGACACGGATCTGATCAAATAACCCATCATTTGACTGTCCAAGGTAATTTTAGACCAGTAATTAAATACTGTGTAGAAAATTAGTGGCTTCTGACTAATCCATGTCTCCGTTTTTTTTTTTTCTTCATATTTTTCCATCAGTCCCACCAGCACCTCCACTACTTCACGCTACTGTATCGACAAGTAATTCGATAACGGTTCAATGGAAGCAGGGAGACGACGGTGGTGCACCGATCAGAGGCTACGTTCTTCAGTATAAAAGAGAGTATGGTGAATGGGAGGAGGTCAAAGTCTCCCATAAGATGAGCAGCTATCTACTTTCCCAGTTATGGTGTGGCACAAAGTACCGAGTCTATATGACGGCCTTTAACCGTATCGGAATGGGCCTTAGAAGTGACATCATCGATGCAATGACAGAGGGATCAAAGCCAGATCCGTCTCCGGCATCGGGGGATAAATTCATCACCGTAAATGTATCGTGGATCACTTTGCACCTTCATACATGGCACAACGGGGGCTGTCCGCTACTTTATTTCGAACTTGAATACAGAAGGAACGGAGAAGACCTGTGGACCCTAGTTTCCAACAACATCGAGGTTTGTTTCAACCCTAATTTCGATCAGTTGAGTCAATAACGAGCTCGTATCTTCTGTCAGGTCCAAAAGACTTTCACACTCAACGAACTGCAGCCTGGTACCAGCTACGAGATCAGAATTCGTGCTCACAACAACGCGGGTTCAGCAGTTGCTGAATATCGTTTCACTACCTTGCAGCCAGCCGGAAGTTCAACTATTTCTGCCATAGATTTGGACCAATTCGTTCCTCCACACACCCCGCTGTACTCAGACCTAAAGTTGATACTTCCCCTGGTGTTGAGCTCGTTTGCAATAATTGCTGCCGCTGGTGCGGTCTTTTATTGCTTCAGAAAACGTGAGAATCTCTGTTTCTTAATGAAAAATTATGAGTATTGCTATGGAATTGTTTAACCTCTGAAATAGGACCTTTTTTGGGTGACGTAGGGAGTCTGCACGACGCTCAAACCGCTGCTGCACTTGACAATAAACAGAATATGGAACAGCGTGAGCAGTACTACGCGACTGTGAGAAAGACGCTAAGATCGCCGATCAACGAGATGGCCACACTTGAGAGAATACCAGGTAAAATGATTGCTCTAGAGTCAGTTGACTCGTGGCAGGTCTCATATTGCTGACGAAACGAACTCGTTGTAAATTTCCTTATTCCGATTTGTAAGAACCTTGTGATTAGATCCCGAAAGAGATTAGAAAATCGGTATTGCTGATTAGTTTTTACTACGGTTGCGACGGCTGACTGATTATAGAATACTCCGAAGACATCTACCCTTACGCGACGTTCCAGCTGAAGGAAAGCGTCCCGGCGCCAGGGGAGAGCCGTTGCGGCTCCGCTGCGCCTCTCCAGACATTCGTCTATCACGACCCCCGACTTTCCACTGCAGATACCCTTCAGCTGCGGGAGGTAAGTAGACAATTAATTTCATTTCTTCACATATCTTTTTTTCACTGGGTCATTTGAACGTCGACTCAAATGGTCTCCGCACTGTTGAGTAAAACACCCTACTACTATTTGCTACTTTTTCGTTTAAAGTTGCACCATATTACATTATATTATATTATATTATATGGCCTGTTCCTGTTGTCGAAAGTAGTATTAATGCACGGTTGCTCGATTGTGTCTGGCTTAACTGTCACCTCTGATCTCTATCGCCATATTGAGAATGTGCAAGACAGGATACTTGTCGGAGACAAGATAAGAAGTCGCGGGATTGAAATTTGATGATAATTAGTCGATGGTCGGGTTAGCACTCAGGAAAGCCATATCGAGCGACAGGTCAATGAATAAAACGTTACGTCTGCTGGTCCCCGTTTGAATCAACGAACATGATAAAGAAAACAGCAGTCAACCATCAAATGAACAAAGCAATGAACACACATGAAACAAACCAAAAACAAAAAATCCCCCGTATGATTGCAGTCGGATTGCAACCGGTACGCAAAGGTTCGGGGTGGTCGCTCCTCATCTGTGCCATTGCACAAAATGAACAAGGTCAATCAGGGGAAATCAGAGTCCGAAGAGTACGACACCCTAGGCTCGGACAGTGACACTGAAGTGGGGACCAGCAGCCGAACCGAATCGTCAAATCACCTGGTCGACTCCCGGCATCCAGTCACCATGCCAGATTCGCGTGTACACAGTACGAGAGTCTGATGCACTTAAGCACAACAAATATAAATTATAAAAAAAAAATGGCTATTGAGTTTAGATTGTCCGAATCTTTATTTACCGATCTATTCACTCGCCCATTTATTTCATTCTTCGAATCTTCATCCTCACTTCTACCCAAATAATATCATAAGATCTGCAGCATACACACGTACACCACGTTTCTTTTTTCTTCTACTTCTTCTTCTTCATATACCTACATATATATATATATATATGAAACTTCACCTGCATGAATGCGCAAGGAATTACAAAATGATACACAATCACTATAATCTCACTATTAATAAAATTTAAGAAAAATTCATCATTCAACAGTCGACTACTTGTTTCGCAGACTTCCTGTACCATGGACCAGAATCTAGCACGTCTACAGAACCCTCACCGATTTTTGAGAGAAAATCGTTTCCTAGAAGAGGAAGACCCAAGTAAATACGAAAAAAAGTTCATGTATGAGAGACAACGAGAATTTTTAATTTATCCAGCAATTGATCTTTTTTTTATCTTCATTTCCTCAAGGATGCTACAGCTGGCGCGTTATACCAGCGAGGAGGCCCGTGCAAATTTCGGGTCAGTCGGCATGTCTGGCGGTTCCAAGCACCAGTCGATTAACGACGGATCAGGAAGCCTGTTCGCCACCAAGTTGGATCCACCCTCGGGTTTCACCGACACGCTTGAGTTAAGCGAAGCAGAATGTGACCTGGACCGAGGACGTGGACGTCACCGTATCCCGAGGGACTTTACTATTGCAGTTTGAATTATTATTCCTTTTTACGTACCTATTACGTACATATATATATATATATATGATGTGACTTTTCAACGAAATCGTTGATTCAAAAATTGCAAATATAATATATATATTAGACGTCGAATGCAGTTGACGCGATTTTTCATTTTTATTTATATTTATTTATTTATTTTTTATTTATTTTCGATATCGTACAGAATCAACTGCTATGTCGTTAATTCTACTGCCGTTTACAACGAATGTATTTCATATTGTGTTTGTGTATGTGTATGTTCAATTGTGTGACCAGTTTTACAGATAACTAAACCGATCAGTTCCTCTTTGAATAATAATTAAATGACGAGGCAAACCGACGGTCTATATTTGTACGTTTTTTTTAATAATCATATTGAACATAATTACATATACACAATAGGTATATTTAACGAAATGACTGGAGATATGATTGAATCCTAAGTAAAACAAGAGGCTGATTATCCAGCTCACGGTACATACATACAAATACATATTATACATATACATTATACATAAATACATCCGTACATCCATATACCATACATATTACATTATAGATAATTATTTAGTGGGATACGTATATATATACATATATATATATATAGAGTGACTGACCAGCGCACATGTTTCCCAAAATACCATTTTTTTTTTCAATTTTAAAATTTCCTTTTTTCAATTCAATTGTACGTATCTGTGTATAGAAATTTATCGTCACGATTATGAATGAAATTCTTCATGTATTAAGGAATGATTAATTATATCTGTCAATATTATAAACTCGGAGGATATTGGGGTTGAATTCTTAGTGAAATGATCAAGGAAAGAGGTGCGAGGGGTTGGATTGAAGTTCCGAATTTCAATATTCCCTGACTTATTGACTAACAGTTTTTAGAAAAGTTTATTCATTCAACGTTTAATAACTCGGGCTGTATCGATCGTGTCGAGACCAATAAGGGGTGAAATTAATTGTCTTGAGATTCACTCTTGGGAAAAAAATAGAAGAAGTTTCAAAATCTTATCAATTATTTATGACATCGTGAAGTTATCGATTAAAGTAGATAAAATGGGCTTTGAGGGGTCTGAAATTTTGGAATTTCGATCTTTGAAACTTGAACGTTTTTGCAAATTCGGAATCGTGTGAAACGAGTTTTGGGAAATTCATAAATAAGGAACTTCAACACGGCCCTAGGCGCGGTGCTGAGATCCCGTTTATGCCAAATTTATTAAATGAAGAGATAATTATTTCATACGGTTTGTTATCCTATAAATATATAACTAACGATCAAACTGTTTGTCTCTCGTAAATTTTTAAGATTGTAATGTTTGGACCAAGATATCTATTATTATACTGATACTAGACTAAATAATTATTACAAAATTCTAAATCAGGACTATCGCAAAAGTCCAAAAATAGAATGATATATAAGAGAAGAAAAAAAAAAATAATGAAAAAAAGGATGAAAATTCAAGATTTTTCTATATTTGAGATAAGATATTTCTACTTATGAATATAATGGTACTTTTTATACGAATTTAATTTAATCAGGCCAGACATTTTTCGGCCGCTTTGGTTCTGAACATTAGAATCAAAAACTACCTTATATTTATTATTATTATTATTATTATTATTGTTGTTGTTATCACTGCTTCAAAATTCGAAAACTGGAGAATCAGTTTTTGGATATTGTGTATAATACGCGGCTCTCGGCACCGTTGCCGAAAACTTAAATAAATTATAACAAAAAAATGAAAAAAATGAATAAAATAAAATAAAATGAAATGAAATGAAAAAAAATATGAGAATAACCAATAGAATAAATGTTCGGCAGAAAATATAATAAAGTAAGCTGGAAGGAGAAGAGAAATAAATTTATATATTATTAGAATAAAGGTGAAAAAAAAAAAACGTTAGATTTGTAAATTATATGAAAAATAATGCAAGAATATCGTGATCTGTATATCTGCAGGTAAGCCGTTATTATACATCCCTATATAAGAGTATAAGAGGAGACGTAACGTACAGTAATGTTCATCGATGGTGTCCCCGTGGCTCACTATTTTTGCTAGCCTTTTTTTAAATCCTTGGAGGCATGGCGAATAGCTCATTGTAAAAATTCGGAATCGCAGTAGAAAAAACTACTAACTCTTTATGAGATTCATTGATACAATGAAATATAGTGGCACGTGGAAATGATGCGAAGAAGTTGAAAAGAATTACTGATATTTTATTGCATTTATGTTTGTATTATAGGTATATCTCAACGGATAGAAATAAAGTAGTTGAAATAAATTTACAACCACCCAAATCACTGAGACGTAAGCGAGGAATCATCCGGTATAAACACTTTTAATAGTCCTTTTTTTTTCCCAATTGCAATACAATTTTTCACTATTCAGAAACTGAGCAAAATGAATATCTGTTTACTGTATATTTGTCATGGCATTTGGCATATTTTGTTACTTCTTTTTATTCCTTTTTATTGAACAAGAATCTAAAATTTAGAAGACTTTACAATCGAACAAGTTGAAATTTTAAAATAAAAACTATCGCGCGAATCAACCAGCATTAGTCACAGCGTTTCTGATAAAAAATAAAAAACTATGATGAAATAATTTTATTTTAGGATAGGATAGCTGCGCGATTATTCGATGTAATATGAATCGTCGAATACCCATACATTTATTCAATACACAGAGTTAAAGTTATGGGGCTACGACTGGCATGTAAAATTCTTATTTTATTTGTCCTAGAAAGTAGATTGAAGCGATTAATTGAATTAGTAGGGCAATTATTATTGAAGTAAATGAAAACATTTATTATAAATCATTGCAAAAAGAAATTAAGTTGTGTGCTAATCTCGCATCTTTCACCAGATGCAGGAAAAAGGCACATGCCTTATTATACGCAACCCGCGATTCTTTTGTGCATTTTTAGTCTATAGTTGCCTAACCGAAGCGCGACCAGCTAAACTGACCTACGACAATGGCCTTCCCCACCCCGCGCCGCGCGTATATAGTCCAAGGCTTGCATAATGCGGAGCTCAGTTTCGTGCGCGGCTTCCTCGAGTGAACATGGGTGACACGTGTCGAGGAGATTTTCGGCTCGGGAAGGCTGACATCAGCGGAGGAACGTTGGATATAAGTGAGTTTCAAATATTTCGATCAATATTCTACGACGGCAATAAATAGTCGACAATTTTTAAAGCCTGTTAAAAACCAGTGAAATTTTATTCAATACTTTTCCGACAAATCTCACGCGTCTCGTATTTTAATCGTCGAAGTGAGTAACCATTGAATTGCTACCGGCAGACTTTGTTTATAATTGCAGATATTGTTCATTTTCAAGTACATTCTATTCATACCAGTGAATAAATGTGCGAAAATCTAGACTTCTTACGAACATAATCTCGCGGACCTGTTTTGAATACAAATAGAATGGGTGAGAGAGTTTCGTTTGATAACTTCGCGATAATTATCCCATCATCCCATTATATTATTGGCATATAATTCCGAGTCCCTCGCCCTGTAGCGTCGTTTGTTTTACAGCCATATTTCGCGACTCCGAAGGGGAAACTAATTTGTCGTGTTATTTCGAGTTGCCAAATATTTTTCGGGAGAATACTCGTTCCCCGATTTATTCTTTTATTCGATTCTTTGACAGTATTATCAGTCGACGAAGATGAGAATGAACATCGCTGATACTTGAACTGCATAGATCCTGCGTGCCACTTGGTCGGAGATGGACGTCAACCAATACTGCCCGGCTAGTCCTGGATCAACGGTCGACCAAGATAATGGTGAGCTTTGTATTATATTAGCCAAAGACCCGATTTAACTATAAATATATGAAATATTTGAAATATTTGATATGAAATATAGAAATATTTGAATAACGAGGATCAAAACTTTAAGGTTTGAAAATAAATACAAGGGTAGATTGCTGTAGGCCTAATTAGGCATCACATTTATTTTTTAAACATGGAACATAATTCAATATTGGTGATAAATTACTCCAGAGTCTCAAGTACCAGTCATAACGATTGAAATATTGAAAAATCTATTCATGCATGCAATAGTAATACTAGCTTATTGACATTCTTGATTCTGTTGAAAATAGTTAAAAGTTTATATTAAATTTAAAAATGGTTTAGGCAGCCTTACAAAATCAATCATAAGAAATATATTATAATAAATTCCATACAGATGTATAATCACAATTAGAAATTCTTTGGTACTTAGTTGAGAATGTTTACTTGAAAAACACATAAACTTAATCTATCCAATGTACCCTATGCTTATCTAGTTTTTATCTTTACAGGCGTTGTTCACCGAGGGAAACTAGCTCCTGCCTATCCTCAACAAAACCTCTTCAATATTCATCAGGACAGGGGATTCACACCAGGGAGTGAAGCAGTCCAAGCACCGGGGAAACGACCGCAAGACAACTCTGCATCGCGGAGTATTAATAAAGTAGCATCAGCGAATGGTTCGTAATTACAGTTCCTTTTGAATCAGTTTTGATAAAATCTCGCATCTGGTCTGGTCTATAATTATTTTCAATTACTTTACTTTATAATTACTTTTACTAATTATATCGAGTTCAATTACACATTACCAAACTATTAGGTAGTTGAATAAGTAATTTCATTAAAAATGTAATCAGTGACTCGTAACACTGCAAATATCTATGTAATAATAAGATCGTTTATGCAATAAACATGTATTATTATAGTAAATTGGCGCATTCTTGAATAAATATCTCTTGAAATTGTAAATCATCTATCGTTGAATTATTTTCCTATGTCCTTTCCTTGCCTAATAAGTCGAAAATCATGAAAATCGCATGATTTCATAAAGCCCCGAACAATATTAATATATATAAATATAACAATATTAATATATTATATAATATAAATAATAATGCGCCTTGGCATATGCAACCCGCATGCCATTCGTGTAAACGGAAGGGCCCATGTTAATTTTTGTTGCCTATTTGGTGTTTTCCGAATGCCTATATTCAGGCGCATTGTAGTAATTCAGAAAAAAGGTCGAAAAAAAGGTTCCGGCAGTTGATACCTCATTCAAGGAGTCGGATTTCTGGCAGTTGATACCTCGATTTTAGTCGCTTTGAGATGAGATATCAAATGCCAGAAAATCGACCAATCAGGAGGCTGCTTGAGCCAATTTAGGCTCAATTTCTCGAAATGGAGCCTCCTGATTGGTCGATTTTCAAATTAAATCAAGTTACGGCGCTACAGAGGCTAGCCATCAGCAAAATTCTGGATTTCTGGCAGTGGCTGGATTTTCACGGCAGCAATTTACTGCCGCGGCGCTATTCGTTGTTAACCACCTGGTTTACCTACGCTATTCGTTGTTAATCACGTGTTGCTGCCGCAGTAAATTGCTGCCGTGAAAATCCAGCCACTGCCAGAAATCCAGAATTTTGCTGATGGCTAGCCTCTGTAGCGCCGTAACTTGATTTAATTTGAAAATCGACCAATCAGGAGGCTCCATTTCGAGAAATTGAGCCTAAATTGGCTCAAGCAGCCTCCTGATTGGTCGATTTTCTGGCATTTGATATCTCATCTCAAAGCGACTAAAATCGAGGTATCAACTGCCAGAAATCCGACTCCTTGAATGAGGTATCAACTGCCGGAACCTTTTTTTCGACCTTTTTTCTGAATTACTACAATGCGCCTGAATATAGGCATTCGGAAAACACCAAATAGGCAACAAAAATTAACATGGGCCCTTCCGTTTACACGAATGGCATGCGGGTTGCATATGCCAAGGCGCATTATTATTTATATTATATAATATATTAATATTGTTATATTTATATATATTAATATTGTTCGGGGCTTTATGAAATCATGCGATTTTCATGATTTTCGACTTATTAGGCAAGGAAAGGACATAGGAAAATAATTCAACGATAGATGATTTACAATTTCAAGAGATATTTATTCAAGAATGCGCCAATTTACTATAATAATACATGTTTATTGCATAAACGATCTTATTATTACATAGATATTTGCAGTGTTACGAGTCACTGATTACATTTTTAATGAAATTACTTATTCAACTACCTAATAGTTTGGTAATGTGTAATTGAACTCGATATAATTAGTAAAAATAATTATAAAGTAAAGTAATTGAAAATAATTATAGACCAGACCAGATGCGAGATTTTATCAAAACTGATTCAAAAGGAACTGTAATTACGAACCATTCGCTGATGCTACTTTATTAATACTCCGCGATGCAGAGTTGTCTTGCGGTCGTTTCCCCGGTGCTTGGACTGCTTCACTCCCTGGTGTGAATCCCCTGTCCTGATGAATATTGAAGAGGTTTTGTTGAGGATAGGCAGGAGCTAGTTTCCCTCGGTGAACAACGCCTGTAAAGATAAAAACTAGATAAGCATAGGGTACATTGGATAGATTAAGTTTATGTGTTTTTCAAGTAAACATTCTCAACTAAGTACCAAAGAATTTCTAATTGTGATTATACATCTGTATGGAATTTATTATAATATATTTCTTATGATTGATTTTGTAAGGCTGCCTAAACCATTTTTAAATTTAATATAAACTTTTAACTATTTTCAACAGAATCAAGAATGTCAATAAGCTAGTATTACTATTGCATGCATGAATAGATTTTTCAATATTTCAATCGTTATGACTGGTACTTGAGACTCTGGAGTAATTTATCACCAATATTGAATTATGTTCCATGTTTAAAAAATAAATGTGATGCCTAATTAGGCCTACAGCAATCTACCCTTGTATTTATTTTCAAACCTTAAAGTTTTGATCCTCGTTATTCAAATATTTCTATATTTCATATCAAATATTTCAAATATTTCATATATTTATAGTTAAATCGGGTCTTTGGCTAATATAATACAAAGCTCACCATTATCTTGGTCGACCGTTGATCCAGGACTAGCCGGGCAGTATTGGTTGACGTCCATCTCCGACCAAAAGGCACGCAGGATCTTTGCAGTTCAAGTATCAGCGATGTTCATTCTCATCTTCGTCGACTGATAATACTGTCAAAGAATCGAATAAAAGAATAAATCGGGGAACGAGTATTCTCCCGAAAAATATTTGGCAACTCGAAATAACACGACAAATTAGTTTCCCCTTCGGAGTCGCGAAATATGGCTGTAAAACAAACGACGCTACAGGGCGAGGGACTCGGAATTATATGCCAATAATATAATGGGATGATGGGATAATTATCGCGAAGTTATCAAACGAAACTCTCTCACCCATTCTATTTGTATTCAAAACAGGTCCGCGAGATTATGTTCGTAAGAAGTCTAGATTTTCGCACATTTATTCACTGGTATGAATAGAATGTACTTGAAAATGAACAATATCTGCAATTATAAACAAAGTCTGCCGGTAGCAATTCAATGGTTACTCACTTCGACGATTAAAATACGAGACGCGTGAGATTTGTCGGAAAAGTATTGAATAAAATTTCACTGGTTTTTAACAGGCTTTAAAAATTGTCGACTATTTATTGCCGTCGTAGAATATTGATCGAAATATTTGAAACTCACTTATATCCAACGTTCCTCCGCTGATGTCAGCCTTCCCGAGCCGAAAATCTCCTCGACACGTGTCACCCATGTTCACTCGAGGAAGCCGCGCACGAAACTGAGCTCCGCATTATGCAAGCCTTGGACTATATACGCGCGGCGCGGGGTGGGGAAGGCCATTGTCGTAGGTCAGTTTAGCTGGTCGCGCTTCGGTTGGGCAACTATAGACTAAAAATGCACAAAAGAATCGCGGGTTGCGTATAATAAGGCATGTGCCTTTTTCCTGCATCTGGTGAAAGATGCGAGATTAGCACACAACTTAATTTCTTTTTGCAATGATTTATAATAAATGTTTTCATTTACTTCAATAATAATTGCCCTACTAATTCAATTAATCGCTTCAATCTACTTTCTAGGACAAATAAAATAAGAATTTTACATGTCAGTCGTAGCCCCATAACTTTAACTCCGTGTATTAAATAAATGTATGGGTATTCGACGATCTATATTACTTCAAATCGACGCGTGATACGAATAACAGCTATTGAATTTTTACTCTAGTGGTGAAATTGAAAGCTGGTTCAAAAATAATTATCAATAACGGACGCCTATGATGACAGTCCTTGAATAATGCTGATTCGAATGCTCACCGTATCCAACTCGCATGCCATTCATGTAAATTCAAAAAAAAATCCCCAAACGTCTCTCTCACGAATAGGAATGATTGCTTCAGAAATTCATTTACCCTGAAAAATTTCTTACTTCACTATATTTCACACATTCGTTTTGAGTATCGATTATCTAAAAAAATTCCGAGGGTGGGAATTTTCTTATTATTCAGAGTTGCGTGTTCTGTTTCATTGTTTGAAAGTTTTTTTTTTTTCAAATCCGCTATGTATACTTTCGGGGGAACTACTCTTTTTAAACTTCGATGCTGAAGCATGAGTAGAAAGGAGTAGGGTGATGGAATTAGGCTTGAGGCGATTCAACGATAAGCGTATATTAAAAAAATATGTATTTATTGTACATAGAGCGGTAATAGCAGTGATTTTTTTTTTTTTTTCCTTTTATCTTTGTTAAACAGTCATTTTATAATTATTCAAAATTTATACCTTATTAGCTAATAATAATGATAAATTATAATAGATACATTGATTTTGATATTCGTTACACTTAAACAGTGATGGTAAAGTCTTTTGGTGACTTTGATAGGGCGTTGAGCGTGAGACCCTTTTTGCTATGGAGTTTGAGCTTCATGTCAATGTCACACTCAGCTTCGCTAGTCTCGTGGGCATCCATGAAGCCAGATGGTGGTTTAAGCTCCAATGTGGACAACTCGCTACCCCAGTCTTCGTCTCTCTCGCGGTTTATAGTTTTAACCTTCCGCCGAAATTCGCGGGGTTCATCCTGCAGCAGTTGGCAAAGTGACTCGACGGATTTTCTCGCGTTTGATTCTTTAACTCGATTGCAAACACTTGGAGCTTGCAATTGCCGATTGCTGAAAACCGACGTTGGATGGCTGGGAGATACGTTCGCGGAATACGGACGCGTTCCGGCCTCAGATAATTTCAATATTGGTCTAGTCCCTGCGATTGGAACACGGCCTACATCAACTGAAATATCTGGCGTTGCTCCACGACTCCTGTTGAAATGATTAACAGTAAAAAGTAACACAGGACACCCTTAGTAGTTCCTTCCCACAGAACTAAGATCCACCGCCACATAAAATATACCATAAAGTAATAAAGAACGTACAATGGTTGCATACCTCTGCTTTTCCAATCTGGGAAAAGTCTTTCGTTCAGAAATTGGTGACGGCTCTGTCGATGTACTTGATTCTTGCGTGTGGTACAGCACATCTGATGCGTTTTACATTTTTGACCAAACCAGAACCAGAAGAAAAAGTAGTAGGAGAAGAAGAAGGAGAAGATAGAGAAGGCAGGTAGAAAGAGAACGTTAATAAATTAGTCATAAGTGTTTGTTGTTAATAAAAAGTCAACACAGAAGTCCGAATACTAACTTACTATGATGAACCGCCCTCGGAACGAGAGCCAAACGTTGTTCGCGACTCCTATGGGCTCCTGAATTTGGTCCAGGCGATCTGGCCATCATAGAAGTCGGCCCAGAGTCGTCCAAGTGATTTGAAGACTCGGTACGACTGCTCGTACCGACTTCTGTGTCACTGTCCGATCCCAGAGTGTCATATTCCTCTGATTCTGACTTAAAGGACTTCGACTTGCGCCTGGAACGACCTCTGACCTTTGTGTACTGGTCAACGTCGCACTGAAAACCGAGACAAACGTATAAATATATCCGTGATATAAAACCACCGAAGGACATTTACCTGTGCTCCTTGAAGCATGGTCTCTCCACGCTCGTAGAAAAAAGCCTGCCGCATTGGATTTGCCGAGAGATTTTCTTGCTCGGGAAGATGGAAGGTTGCGTATGGATAAATATCCTCGGAGTACTCAGGGATTCGCTCGAGAGCGTTCACCTCTCTACACGGTGATTGTTGACCCGGTTTTCTCGCAGTCGCATAGTACTGCTCTCTCTGTTCCATGTTGTGTTTGTTGTCCAAAGCCGCCTGAGTCTGTGAAGGTGGATCATTCGCGGATCCTGCTCTTCCAGGATCTGAAACGGCGATTATCATCGGCTCATAAGATCTGTTTGAATTATTTTCGTGAAACTGCAATCACTTACGCGTCCTTAAGCAAAAGCAAACTCCAGCGACTGCCAAAATGACTGCAAGAACTGATACCACACTCGGTGCAAGGACCTGGGCATCTAGGTATAACGGGGTCTCTTCAGCTTCCATGGGAGGTCCTTCGTAGACCCTTTTACCACCGTTGTGACTCAGGGTGGAGAACAAATACTCGGCTTGTGTAGAACCAGCGTTGTTATGTGCGGTTAGTCTGAGTTCATAGCTTGAACCAGTTTCCAAATCGACTATTGAGAACCTGGAGTGGGGTGCGATGTTGTTCGATACTGTGAAGCAAAGAGAGTGAATTACCGAGTCTGGAAATTAATTTTGGCTTTGTATATACTCACCCAAGAGCCAATCGCCAGGGAGTCTTCTGTATTCAACAACGAAATAGAGAAGTGGGCATCCGCCGTCTTGCCAAGAGGCTAACTCTAGTATGACTGAAGTCAGATTGGATCTAATCAAGTGTTGTTTGGCCGGAGCAACAGGCTTTGATCCCTTTGTTCTTGCGCTTTCGGTTTTGCTAGCTCCGCCACTTCCTATACGGTTGAAAGCCGCCAAAGTGAATTGGTATTTGGTACCGCATTGCAACCCTTCGAGTAAATGGGTGCTGGCTCTTCTGTCTATCATAACTTCTTCCCATTCAGCAAATTCCCTACGATAAGCAAGGAGGAATCCTTTTATCGGTGAGCCACCGTTGTCCCCTTGTTTCCACTGCAATTGGACTGCATCGGTCGTAGTACCGGTAGCTAAAAGCGTCGGTGGCGTCGGAGGAACTAGACACAAAGTAGGAAGTTTGCCAATTAGCTGACAAGTTGGATATATACGCTACTGTGCCGTTATATACGGTAGAGATGTATTGTTCTATGTACGCGTACGGAGCGAAACGATATTCAATTTGCGTTTCAAACTAACAACAAGAGTGAATCTAATTAGGCGAAGTAGTTCAGAGATAATAAGTCGTCGAATCAACTTTTGTAACATAATATATATCTAAAATTGGAATAGGTTTGCGAAAGATGAAGATTTTTTACCTTGAACTTGCAGACTGTAAACGATCTGATCCGATCCCAATGAGTTTCTGACATGACAGGAGTAATTTCCCTCGTGACTGCGCTGCACGCTTCTAAGAAGAAGGGTGTTGTCCGCTCCGATGTCTAGTCTGAAAGAAGATGAAACGATCGAGTGAGAATATAGCCCCCCGGGCACTTAAACATTTATACGCTTTCAAGCTGACCTTTGCTGTTTCTGTAATTTAACATCCCCGAGTCTCCACTCAGCCGAAGGTCGTGGATTGCCAACGAAAAGGCAGGCGAGATTAACGTCGACTCTCCAAGGCACCAGGACCATAACGCCAAATGATATGATCGCAGCTGGAACTGATTTAGAAATTGGTATTGGCGATTTAGTTATAGACTAGTCATTCAGGAGATTCACCTGTCGGACTTGGCTGCAGTTTAACGACCGACGACTTCGAACCTTCGCCCATTTTATTCCAAGCAGTAACCCAAGCCTCGTAAGTTTCTCGTACCTTCAACCCCATAGCATCGTAATGGAGATTCTGAGCTGGTACAGTGTTCGTCGTTGTCTTTTTCTCGTGTCCTTGTTCGTACATTCTTATGTGAACTATGTACTTGGTTAATACACCGTTTGGTTTTCGCGGTGGTAGCCAGGACACAACAACCGAGTCTTCCGCGCTTGTAATTGCCTTTATTTTCTCCGGAGGATCAGGAGCTGGACAAGTGGAAGAAAGCCACATGAGAATTGCTAGAACTGTACAAAATTTCGGGGCAAATAGACTCACTCGTTTCCTCAGTAGTGCAGGACACGGGGCTGCTGCTTACACCTTCTCCAGCCCTAGTGTAAGCCAAAGCTTGAACGGTGTAATTCGTGTACGGGCTCAGGCCATGCAGAACAGTGCTCAAAGCATGTGTAATTTTCGTTTCACGAGAGCCCTGAAGCTCTGCTGATGTTGCATCGTTCGCTGCCTCGTATAGCAGTTTGTAGCCTTGCACAACACCGTGAACTCTGTCAGAAGGTGGAGGTTTCCATGTTACCTGAATGTTCTGAGCGGTAAGAGCAACGCAGGCGACATTTTGAGGTGGAGCACTGGGAACTGTTTCATGAAAAATGATTAGCCAAATATTTTCGCGATAAGAAACTGCGAGAGTAATCTTAGCTCACCGTCTTCAAGGGTTTGGGATATTATAGGATCTGATCCAGGCCCATCGCCTTTGCTGTTGAATGCCTTGACCACGACACTGTACTGAGTGTACTTTTCTAATCCCGTTAATCTGTAGTCGTAGGATCCATCGCCGTTCCCCATTATACCAACTCGGGTTGTGTTGACAGATTTTTCGTCATTCCTGAGGAGTGCGAGTGGTGAATGATTTCGGGATCGTTGAAATGGACTAGACAGATCTAAGGGATGTTCATACCCTAGATTTCTGAAGGCTATTGTATATCCAAGTAGTTCTCCGTTCCATAGAGATCTGTCTGGTGGTTGCCAGGTAATTCTGAGCTGCTGGGGTCCCAAAGGTTCGACGGATACCTGTCGCGGGGGTCCGCTAGGAACTTCACTGTCGGTTTGTGCCTGCAATAGAGTGTCAGTGTTGGGTGATCGACGAAGGAAAGGACAGGGTTATTATACGAGGAAATTATTAAACGACGAGATGATAACTCACGTGGAGTATATCACTGGGCGCCGATGTTCCGAGATGGTTTTCGGCGTATACACGAAAGTGGTAAGTTGTCGCCGGCTTCAAGGGGGTCACTAAAGCCACTGTGTTATCTCCAGCTACCAATTTCTGCGTGTTGTGTTCGTGCCATACGTCTACGAACGAATTCATCACGGATTGATTAACGTTTCAAAAAAAAAAAAGGGCGAATTGCGGAAAGGAGGAAGAGATGTACGGAGCGTCCATACCAACCTTGTGCTTCTTTGTATTGAACGACGTAGCTGATGATCGGGGAGTCGGGGTGAACTGGGTCCGAGTCACCCGAGGGCGGTGACCAGGCCAAGCGTATCGAGCGACTTCCTTGTTCGGCCACGTGCAAGTTTCGTGGAAAGTTTGGTGGTTCTTGTACAAGTAGATGAATGCTTGCACGATCGTGACCATAGGCGTTGCCGGCCACACATACGTATTCACCTCGGTCGGCGTGTCCAGCTTCGGATATTCTAAGCTCGGATATCATGCCTCGAGGAATTGGCGAGTTGTCTAAAGAGTACCTGGTCAAAAAATTGTAAAACTCTGTTACGTCGCTGCCAATTTCTGAAATCATCTCAGTTAACCAAAGTCTAATTAGCCCAACCCTCGAGGCAACGATTATGTTTCAATGACAATTTCACCTCTTCTTCTTCTCCTTCTCCTTCTTCTTCTTATCCCCGGGAGTAATAGGGTGTTCTTTGATGTATGAAGAGTACCTCAGCTAGCCTGCACCTCAGCGTATAAAAGTTTTAATGATACTTTAATTAGAATGAAAGCCGGTCTGCAATCCCAGTGCAATTACTCATCTACCATCGTGTTTCTTAGTCAAGCTTCGTCGCCGTCGATATTGAACAATGGATATCTATGAGCGAAAGTTTTGCACGAGCTATTCTATTCAATCAAGATATCCATACCGTATAACTTTCGACATTGAATATCGTCATACGAGTCCTTTCAACCGTGATAAATCCACGTCTTCCCTTGCGGGGGGTTTGCTTCTCCCTTTCTCCCTTTCACCCTTTCTCCCTTCTCGTCCCCATTATGTAAACTGATGAAAATTTTCGAGGTGTCACTCCGCTCTTTCTAGGGTTGTTTGGCTTCGATAGAATCGTGACTTTCGCTTACCGCACGTGCTTAGATTTTCGTCTTATATGTTATTAGGCTTACACACGAGGTCTCGGATAAAATTTTCAACTCTGCCCCTCCCTTGCCATCCCTGGTCTAAACTATTACCTTGAAGGGTTGGTATAGGGTGCGGAGGACCAAAGGAGATATATAACAGAGGGAGAAGGAGCTACGTGAGTGGATTGGATACCTACCTAATGTCGTAGTTAGGTTCGACCGGACTGCCGCGAGCACGCCAGCTGAGCTCAAGGGGCGAATCACCCTCGGCTTCGCATCGCAGGGTGACTGCCTCACCCCTACGTACAGACTCCTGCCTCGTCCTTACCGTGACACTGGGTCCCGCTGTGGGGCAAAAAGTCACGATTCCCATGTCATACAATTACCAACGTTTTACGATCCCACAGCAGCAAACTCACTCAGACCATATATGTATAGATATATGTGTGTATATCGTATACGTCGTGCAGGCAAATAGAACCCTTCAGTCGTTCTTTCATCGTATGACGCGAATATATCTTTTATCTTACACAAAAATTGAATAATTTACCGTGTACTGTTAGTCGTATTAGTTTGCTCAATCCTGGACCGATCCCGTTGCTTGCTTGGCAGAGATAAAAGCCCCCATGATCCTTAGCCACCCTTGGAATGACCAATGAACCGTTGTCAGCAACTCCTGCACCTTCTGTACCGCCGTAACCCAATTCTCTATAATCACCGGGTGTTTCGCCTGGAAGATGACCGAACGTTGATATGAAATTATGCGAAATATTTTCCTTTTTGATCGAAAACTTGACTCGGCTAAAAAGCTTTAAGAATAATCTCTGTTACTGATACCAAACTCTTGGAAAACTCTTTAGTTTGAAACTATTTGCAAGTGAAATACTTGGTTGAACTATTTTTCAATATTTAACCGACGCGACGCCGGGATGAAAGTAGGGTAGTTCTGCATCCAAAGCGTGCGGTACAGACATTGATTGAATGGATTATATATCGTGCAGCCTGGTGCCGACTCACCTATAGATTGTTTCCAAGTGACTGAAGGAATCGGAAATCCTTCTGCTTGACAGGCTACCGAGACACCATGACTCACTATGGCGGTCTGATCGATAGGTTCCACAGTCCATCTTGGAGGTACTAGAAATATGTTTCCGTTAACCCAAAATCTATTTCCGTTAGCGGAGACCGGAAACCACTCGATTTACCAATATCTATAACCGGATATATATCCGTGCCGAAACCTTTTCACCAGAATTATTACATTCGACCGTGAAGAGAAGGGATTTTCACGTTGTACCGCGGAAAGGATGATCGATTTGATTTTTTTTCTCTATACTGAACTACGACGGGGTTTAGGCACAGAGATATTCTCGTTTTTATGTAAGAATGACCGAATGGTGCGTTTTGGGGGAAGGAGGATGTTCCAATTTTTCGCAATAACTAAAGAGAATGAGGGAAAAAAATAGATTTGCCGTATGAGTCTAGCCATGAAAAAATAAATTCTGTCTACATAATGTTTTGGGATATTTTCTTTAATTAGACATATATTCAATTTCAGAGTTAGCAGCACGGTGTTATTTGGATTCGCTTGAGGCGTCAATTAGCGTTTCGTTTATTTGCACTGACGGGAGGTTGAAAAATGAATAAAAAACGAGAAAGAAGAAAATAAAAAAATAAAAATTTTACGGAGAATCACACAGTATTGAATAAATAAATAAATCAATAAATAACCGTTGAATAAAATCTAAAACGTTACGGTCATAGTATGCATGGATTTTTGTATGTGGTACTAATATACCTGACGTTTTCACGTATCGCGACGCAAGAATGTGGAAAATGGGGAAACTGGACAAGTTGTCTAGTTTTCAATTCTCAATTACTCTAATTGGGAGAAATTTTCATTTTTATTTTCTCCCTCATACATAATACAGGTAATATATGAACAGCGATTTGTTTGGGTGAGGGGTTGTAATAAAAATAATATAACATCCCTATGTGTAAACCCTTACCGTTATCGTACGTTTAAACATGAACGTTGAAGGCAAAATTGAACGAGAAATTGGAACACCCACTGATCACAGACACATATTTATATACACAGACACTGTATATATCCTGTGTTGGGTAAATATGAAACCCTGTCTGTGTATATATGTTATTATGTATGTGTGGGGTAGGGTACCTAAGCGTTAGTATTCATTTCAAGTATAACTTGCAGCACACTACGCTAGATCTTCGCCAATGTACTTAAACTAGTTAATTACTCATTCTACGTTAGGTAAATTTGTATATATATATAAAAATATATTTATATACATAGAGATATTTATATCGTATCGAAAAATACATGCAATTTGGTTGGTTGTTTTTTTTTTTTTTCTTTTTTTCTAAATAACTGAACATTTTTTTCTCGTTTTATTGAAATTATGTAACATAATATGTTAAGTATGTCAGGTCTGACGACCATATATCTTTGTCTCATATAGTATTTTCTTTCAGATATCAAAATCTATCTTCGCGGATAAATAGACTGGAGAAAATCAAATCGACTCAAATCAGTTAATTCTTAATTAATGTATCGCGATTATTTAGACGTCAGTTAAGCCGATGACTGCACCACATAATATACTCGATATTATTTGATCCCTACTTTAATTTCCTCACCGTAAATTTTGCACCCTTGTTTGTCAGTCGAGTATCAAATATAATATACGAAAGAGTAGAGGGAAAAAAAAGTTAAGGGTGTGGAGGATCCTTTCAGTGCAGGAATTCATCGGACACCAGTTTGATCAGAGATCAAAGCTAATTGGAATGAGACCCGCGATTTCGTGATTGTTATATGCGTCGCGTACTATTGCGACAAAAAAAAAATTTGCGAAGAAATTACATAATAGAGAAAAGAGATCGATCGTCATTCCGGTTATTATTTCTTTTTTTGTACGATTATTGTGTTTTTGGTATGAGAAAATTTGCATGCAGGATAATATTGGTGGTAATGGTGTTAACCATTTCTGTAATCGAGGTGTTTAAGTGTAATATGCAATCTATATACTGAACTAATTACTCCAAGTATATAATTTATCGAATTATTATGGATGATAAACTTTTCCTGTATATGATAATAATAATAATAATAATAATGATAGTAATAATAATAATAATAATAAGATGTTCAACAATACATTGAGTAAACGATGATTAGCTAATTAGTCTTTGATCATGCACTAGTTAACTAACTATGAAATTTATCAATAAACAATTAGCTAGAAATGATACCAAGTCTGTTTCTCAAAACTGTGTTAGTTTAGAGTTCTATCATCTCTGTGTGTTCCGTTATTTCTTTACTGTTTATTTTTTCTTTTGCTTTTTTTGCTTTTTTTCTTTCTTTATCTTCGCTATACAAGAAAACGCTAGTTTATCCTCACGATCATCCTCCTATTTCGTCATTTGGTGCTGTATTCGATTGCTGGCTTTAAAACTTTACAGGATTCAATTTTTCTTTTTACACCCTATTCAAGAAAGGAAGAGAATTCACATCTTTATCTTTCTCTCTATCTTTGATACGTTCATTAAATCACACTGTTCTCGTTACAAACAACAAAAAAACTTCGAAAGATGCCTTATGGACGTCTTACGGTCTTATGGACGTCATATGGATGCATTATGGACTTGTGGACGTGCTATGGATACTTTATGGTCGTCCTATGACCTCATGGATGTGTTTCGAAGTTCTTTTTAATTGTTCTAGGATGTCTAAAGGTTCGTTCTTTGGATTCTCGTCCTTTCTTATGGCGTTATGATTATTCTTATAGCTACGAAAAAATTCTTGACGGATTGTGCTGACCCACCGGTGACGAAGAGACTCGCAAAATGTTCGGCAATACCAGCAGCATTACTGATTTGACAGGTGTAGTTTCCGCTGTGCCTTGCAGTGACGCTATTAATTGTCAGTATGCTTGAAAATGGTGGATAGTCGCTTATCTGAATGCTGTTAGGAGCCGATGAAGTAACAGCCGACGACGAAGAAGAAGAAGAAGAAGAAGAAGAAGAACCACCACCTGGATCTGATGAAGATATCATTTGACCAATTTGAATCGGTCTGTTGTCCATCAGCCAGGATATGTTGAATGGTTGATCGCCCTGGCTAGTTGTGCACATCAGCTGTGTCCTCATTCCTTCTGTCACTCCATCCTCGAAATAAAAGGGCGATATCCTCGGCGGAACTATAAGGGTAGTAGTAGTAGTGGGATTTGTACCTTTGACGAATCTGCATCGCGTCAATCAAGAAGAGAAGGAGGAAGAAGAAGAAGAAGAAGAAGAAGATAGGATGGTAAAACCGTGGGTGTTACACGGTTCTCGGATATTCCCTATCGCTCTCTTTCTTTCGTTCTTTATTTTTCCTAATTTACCGATTTTTTTTTTTTTTTAATTTTACGACAAACCCCCGTTAATTATAATAATTATAAATCCTTGTTCCTCGTTTGTGATTGTGTATACCTATATTATATATACATATTACTTACCGGTGTAAATTTAATTATATACCTATCAACAGACTACCTACGCTGCTGTACCAATTATCTACGAATGTAAAAATTCCATAACAAAGATATAGAAAATAAAATATAATTGAAAAGTAGATTATATATTTATCAAACGATATTGACTACCCGATCAGTCCGTTGTAACTTCGTACTTTGATCATTA
Source organism: Tenthredo notha (assembly GCA_914767705.2). Classification (NCBI taxonomy): domain Eukaryota; kingdom Metazoa; phylum Arthropoda; class Insecta; order Hymenoptera; family Tenthredinidae; genus Tenthredo; species Tenthredo notha. The sequence continues at coordinate 7,113,453 of OU611923.1, read as the reverse complement.
TATCAATTTTTTTTTTTTTTTTGTGAGTTTGTTCATTACTCATATATTGACCATTTATTATAATTAATATTATTAGATCGGAACGGATCGGATCAGATCAAGGTAAGAAGAAACTTTAACAGATCGACAAAATACGACACAACACACACGATAATATAATATAATATATTTATATTTAATGAATTATAATTTATCATTCATTATCGAAAGACAAAATCCTACTGATTGGTAATGATAATTATATATACGATGACGTTTAGTACACATATGAGGTTGATCGATCATCGTAGGTATTAACCGATCATCGACATTTCTTTTTCATTTCAGTATTTATGTATAAGTATATAAGGGGGCCAGGTTTGAGTTAAGAATTTTCAAACTTCCTGAAGGATTAAATTCCGAATTTGTTTTAGACGATTTCAAATTTTCGAAAACGTTGAAGTACAAGAATTAAAGTTCAGACTCCCGAAAGTCAAAAGCTTCGAAAATTTTGGTATATTTTTTTGTTCAGGATGCTAAGACAAAAGATACTTTACGAAAAACCAATTTTACCATTTCGGGAAATATTATTCCCGAAAATTGTGAGTCGTTGTTATATTAAAATTTGGAATTTTCTTTTTTCTTCATACCGTTCGAGAGTTTTGAAATTCGCAACTTTAATCCAACCCCTATAAGTAGGTAGATATATATGTAATAAGCGTGCAATCAGCGTGCAAAAGAGATAGCGTGCAGGATATGGGGGGAATAAGTATAATAATCAATGATAATCGTAAGAAAATGAGAAAAAAAATAAATAAGAAAAAAAAAAGCAACTTGACGATTTAATCTGAAGATAAAAAGATCTACGATTCGATTCGCATCAGTATATTATATATATTAAAGCGGGCAAAAATTTCAACATATTTGCGAACGTAAAGAAAATCTTCTCTATATTATCATATAATTATCACACTGATGCGATTCTATGGCGATCGATCGAGCGTGCAATTTTGTGTCTTATATAGTTATATATATATATTATAATACATATAAATTTTATTTATTTTTTTTCAACGTTTCTTTTTGAAAATCAAAAAAAAATTAAAGAAGAAGCAAATATCAAATCCTCCATCTATGGATTAGAATTTTTTTGTTTTTTGTTCACAAAATAATTATTGTAATATTATATGAAAGATTATCACAGATGTGAAATAAAGAAATTGAAGAAAGAATTAGGTTGGTGCTTGAGAAACACCAACGGTTTGTTACCGTTGACGTTGAGGAGTGCGGAATGTGCGACTGTAGCAGCGTCATTTGCTACACGACAGGTATAGGTGCCATTGTGAACGGGGGCGATCTTTCCAATGCTCAAGGCGCTGTTAAACTCGTCGAATTGTCGTACGGTGATAGTTTTTCCAACCCTTTCGACCGACGGGGATTCACCCTTCTTGTTTGGCACTTCCAAAGACGCTTCTATCGATGCGTTATCTTTTAGCCATGTGAACGTTAGCGGAAGGTCGCCCGTCGCTACAACGCACTGAATGCTAGTTCGGTCTCCTACGTTTAAATCGCGACCGAAACTGAAAGGTGTGATTTTAGGTGGCACTGAAAGAACAATAGAGAACAGGTGGCATTCCATATATAAAAAAAGCGTCGAAAGGTATATAAGACAGAGACACGATTGGAAGATGAGAAAAAGCACAGGGAAATTCACCACCGTAATCATTACTGATCACTCAATGCCTAGCGCCAACTATTTTACTGGCTCTAGTACCGTTAGAAATATCGCCATAATAATCATCATCATTATTTTTCTTTTTTTCGTTCTTATTCGATACAACGGCCAGTTAAATCGTAGGCGAATAGAGTAGAGTATAGTAGAGTAGAGTAGTGGATTAATCGATAGCCCGTGGATGAGATTTAGATTGAGAGTGAGAGTGGTTCTTGCAAGCTTTCAACTTTCGCGCAGCCCTAAGCTTTCAGCTCAAAGATCCTTATGCTCTTTTACTATTTTCAACCCACGAACATGCAGCCTCTTTAGGCTCGAAACTTTTTCATCGAGATATCAAACGGTGAATAAAGGAAACAAAAAGAAAGAAAAGAAAAAGAAAAGAAAAATATAAAATGAAATGAAATGAAATGAATCCGCAACTTTTGAACGGAGCCAATATCTGTCATCGATCAAGAGAGAGATTCCATGCTCGTGCATCAGCTCATGATTGACACCAGTCGATGATCATTTTCAGTCTCTCGGACGAGCATATATATATATTCATGTATACAGGGTGATCCAGAATGCGGTACTTTCCTTAGACGGTGTGAACCTGGCACCGCATTTTCAAATTTCTAAAAAATTATTCACAGTTCCGTTCGCATCCGGAATAGTTCTACAGTTCCCTATAGTTAAAAAAAATAGTTCTCAATTTTTGACCACGAAAACAATGGAAACAACCAAAATCCCAGCACCTCATTCTATCAAATTACGAGCAGTTGATGAATTTCAGCGCGCTTTGAACAATTCAATTCTAAATTGAGATAATCGTGATGATGATTTGAAGTTTCGACAACTGTTTCATCGTTAAACAATTTTTTTGGATCATTTAAAAAATCGATCAGCACCTCATCGCTAGAAAGTGCGCGGTGCCAGTGTTTTTCGGAGTTCCAACGACAGCTCCGGTGAGTTCTGGGATAGTTCTCATCATTTCTTGTCATTTAGGCAATAGTTCCGGTAGTCTACATTTTTTTATTAATTAATTAAGAAACCACTCAGCACCTCATTGCTAGAAAGCGCGCGGTGCCGGTTTTTTCGGAGTTCCAACGACAGTTCCGGTGAGTTCTGGGATAGTTCTCATCATTTCTTGTCATGAACTGTGAATAATTTTTTTGAAATTTGAAAATGCGGTGCCAGGTTCACACCGTCCTTTCCTTACACCGGTGGATTCCTCGTAAAAATCTAAGACTCTGGTCTGAAAATCGACCTCAAACGGACGCAAGATTTCTTGATTACTCTTCACACGGTCTCAGATAGACGAAAAGTATCGATGTTCGGTCTTTTCTTGAAGAGCGTGAGACGCTCTATCGTTTGATAACAGATTTATACCCTTTAGGACTGATAAATCGCGAGATATGAGCCGAGAAAGAGACTTTCATCTCAAAATCGATCTCAAACGGACGCGTAAAATACTTTGATCTTTGCTTTGCTTTCGACATTTTAGAATGAATAATTTTGGTCCTTTAGATTTTTAGGAGGAATCCACTGGTGTAAGGAAAGTACCACATCCTGGATCACCCTGTGGGTCAAGGCACATACATTATGGCTCGAGTGATCTGGACCGCGAAAATAGGCTCCCTTATTGATTAAACCATGCTTCCAGAAAACCCGAACTTATGCTTTTTGGAAAGAAGTTTCAGGTATAAGGTATAGTGTGACTCGTGCAAGGAGGGCAGTGCTCGAGCGGTGCAGTGAGTCGCTGTGCTCTGTGATTAGACTTTTTCGTTTTTTCTTTTATCTTTTTTCATTCAATTTTTTCCTCCGGTCCATTAGTGACCTGCGATATCAGCTAATCATCAAATGAAATTAGACAACGTCACGTTTTTCTATTCGAGTCGAATTTACGTATATAAGGGTGGTCCTTGATTCGGTCATATTCAAATTTCGATGCTTTCATGGGCAAGAACGTCTTCGAATAAGTACTACCCCGAAACCTTCGAGCTTTCCCAATTTTTTTTGTAAATATTTTTAGACGTCTTGGTCCATGTGAGATTCGAAATTCGAAAATGATCAAATTGAACACCACCCTGATGTGTATTTATACATATATATGGAGCTTTTTCTCAAACGCAGAGGTACAATGCAGCGTTCTAACATATGCGAGGTAAAAGATTAGGATACCTTTTCGATTAGCCAAAATTATATATTCCGTGTAATGAGAAGGACATACGACATATGGTATCACGATTGTCTTTAATCCGTATTCTAAAATTTGTTAATACCGAATTAAGGCGAAAAGTTATAGTCGTTGTCGCTTCGTTTAAAAAACCAAAGTAAGAATTCGAAAAATTTTCGCTTCGTAAATTCCAACGAGACTATACTACCCTCGGTTAAATTTTCCTACCCAATATCTAAACCTGGCTGTTCCTGGTGCTGGTGCTGGTGCTGCTCCTGCTTCTCGCTTGTAGATGGTAGATAGAATTATATAGGTATGCTGTTATTATATGTTAATTAACCTTTGCGAGTGGTTAACAATATTCATTTATTCCCCCCTTCCCTCAAGTCAAAATCTACGCTATAATAAACACTCGGTATGTTTATATACTTCGAGGTATGTACACACAGCCTTCCTCCTTTATACACATAAATTTAAATTTCATTTATACTGCAAACAAAATTTTATTAGACACATAATATCATAACTTCGGAATTTTTTTTTCTCCAAATTTAACGGGGGTGGGTACAGATACACACATACTGTACGTATATGGGTTGTTTTTATTTTTTCAATTCCGAGTCAATATTCGGATTGTCAGATGATTTCATTTCGGAGTATTTCATCGTTCCGCGAGTATACGTGGAATTTTTTTTATTTTTTTTCTCTCTCTGAACGTTTTTCGAAAAATAAAAAGCTTTCATCAATTTTCAGAAGAATATTATCTCACAAAATTTGTGCTAAGTTACGAATTAGATTTTTCTAAATTATATTCGTCCGACAACGAAACAAAATTATCCGCGAGATGTGTCGAGGAATTCGCGAAACGGAATTAACTCGCGGATGGAGATAAATGAAATTATACCATGTATGTATGTATGTATGCATGTACGTACGTACGTAACGTACGGTACCCCTCTCCGTCCGTATAAAAATTAGAATATAAATGAAAATATGAATAGTTATTTTTATTTTAGTAAAAAAAAAAAAATAAAAAATAAAATAAGTAACTTACCGAGAACGCGAACTTCCACAGCTCTGTGTGATGTAAAGTTGTGTTTGTTTCTTGCTGTACAAGTGTAGGTACCCTGGTCAGCATTTTTTTGCACAGTATCAACGAGTAGAGTACCGTTACTTATCCTCTGTCGCATATTAGTCGGAAGTCTGACACCGTCTGATAGAAAAACAGAAAAAAAAAAAGGAGAACCAAAATTAAGAAAAAACCCAATTAATGCTTTCCTTTTTTTGGTTTTTTCTCTTTTTCTTTTATTATTTTTGACACTTTAATTATTTCCAACTGTTTCCACAGTTGGCTACATACGTCAGGACGCTCCTCGCGCTAATACCAGGGATATTACGTAAGCTCGGACTTAATTATCAGCCCTTTGGCTTAATAATATTAATTACGGGGTAATCCACCCCTGAATTGTCGGCATAACTGACGAGGGGTACGTCAAGAATTTACTCGTAATTATTATACCTCTGTGTATCTCGTTTATTGTTATAATTGTTTTGCTCCTGTTATATACAGGATCGAGTGGGTTATATATCCTGGATTTGATAAAAAAAAAAAAGGAGGAAAATAAGAAAAAATAAATTATTGACATTCCCCAAAATATTGTAAACCGAAAGAAAAATGTAAACGAAAATGAAATCAGAAATGTGAAGGTACTTCAACTTTTCTCTCTTTCTCTCTTTCTCTCTCACTCACCTTTCTCCCACACAATTGAATCAATCGGATAACCTGCCACGGGGCATTTGATGTGGAGCTGTTTTCCAGCTACTGCTGAAACCGGAGGCATCGTTCGTACGTATGGTAAACCTAGAATGGAAAATCGGTATATTTCCTATCGCTTATTTTTTCCTATTTTTATTTTTTATTTCATTTTTTTTCACGAATCTCTCATGCGGCAACTAACGCCGCATGCAGTTAACAGATAACGATAAAAAAACAAAAAAAGAAAAAAGAAAAAAAAATAAATCACGGTGCGTTAATTTGATAATGGATATGATAAATCGATTCACCATAAATGTTCAGTCTGGCAGCATGTCCAGCATCTCCGGCCCTACTGCTAGCCGTGCATTCGTATTCACCACCGTCTTCTGGTTTTACCGATGATATGTTAACGTGTGAAATAACGTCACCGTATACAGTAACGTATTGTCCGATTAAAAGCCGGTCGTTTTGCGGAAGCGGAAATCCGTCCAATCGCCATGATATCTGAGGCGTAGGATTTCCCGCCGCGCTACACTTTAGAGAAACCGATGGACCCGGCTGCATTGTCTGTTCGATAAATCTGTAGACTAACTGCGGTGAGATTTCTGCCAAAAATTCATACACACACACAACCCACCCGTCATGTGGTAAATTGAAATTATGCTTAGAAAATTAGAAAATTACAAAATACTAGCGGGAAGATATTTCTGATTCTATACACGATAGTCTAAGGATCGTGAACGTCTTTCACAAAGTTCTATGGCTGAGTAGGGTTTCGGGATAGATTCTGGTCTACTCCTCAAAGTCACGAGCATCTAGCTATAAGGCCGCAACCTAGTTAACCTATGCAAATTTAGGGACTCAACTATCGTATCGGTTTGCTGACGGCTTCATCTAGTACGAGATATTCGACTATGCTGGTGGTCTCGAGTTAGAAACGTCTCGAAACTCAAATTTGACTCTCAGGATCTTTATGGTTCCAAACCATGCTGCAGCTAATTAGCATCATAGTATCGAAACTTTGCAAAAGAAAGAGAAAAAAATTCATCATCATAGACAATTTTTGAGTTTGTGCAAAAAAATTTACCATCCCCCTTGGTGGAATAGCGTGTTTTTTTTCTTTAGCATAAAAATGATGACACTTAAGGTATTATAAAATGATATAGTAGAATTCATAATTCATGTAGGTACCTAAGCAAATTGCGATATCATATTTGAAAAAACAATAAAAAAAAAAAAGGTTCTTTTAAACCGTTACTAAACTCGACAAGTTGAACGTGGACGTAGATGAGAGTTGGATGGTTAATGCAATTGTGCAATTCACTCGAGTATAATGGGTACCGGGGTAATAAAAGCTAGAGAATCATGGTTTTCGCGATGTAATATTAAGTCCCCGAAGAAATTCTAACAATTGTTTATTTTTTACCGGGGAATTTAAGTATCCTTCTCTTATTTTATACCTCGTCGAGGATATATAAGTAGCTATTCAGGCGATCCTCGCATTCTCATTGTACGTTTAATCTCTAGATAATGACCAGCGTGTTGGTGAACGTGAACGTGTATATATTTTCCAGAAAATTTATATAAGAATATGAAAAAAAAAAATAAAAAATCTTCGTACCCGATATTATCTTTCTTCCCTACTCTGTTGTACCACTTCAATGTTAATTTGAAACTCTTCACCGTCCCTACTCAGCCGAGACGTGATTCAAGGGTCGTGAAGAGGAACGAGGCTAAGCTGTATAAAATTTCATGGTATAAAAAGTGGAGTTGACGTACCGAACTTGGTTTCAAAACACTCTCATCGGTACCGAAAAGAGATTTGAAATATCTGTCGGATTATGAAATCGATTTAAGAACCAGATATGAGCCTCGACGAGATGATGAGACGCGTGTAGAATGGCTTTTTGAAATCTGAGTCAGAGCCGGATAAGAGCTACAGACATGACTTTGAAAGGATTGAAATTTTCGGCCACAGTTTTACCCCCACAAAGGATTTTGATTAACCGTATATCTAAAGACAATTGGTCCTTGTTGAATAAAAACAGAACGGAACAGCTATTCTGTCCATGAAACGTGACAGTGGCTTAACAAAGGTTGGGGTGAGGGACGACCCTCTGTCATGGAACAAATGGAAGGGTGTTTTACCCGCTTCTCTATCGCCTCGCTTCTCGCTCCTCGCTCCTCATTCCTCGAACCATAAAACAATACTGCACTGTATTGTCTCATCCCTAATACCTTCTTCAGGGTTTTCGAAAAGCCAGTGTTGATATAATGTCGGTTTAATTTCATCGGTTTAAATAAGGGGATGATTAAAGGAGACGGAGACTCACCTCCTAGTCGTAGCTCAGCTATTCCCTGTGCCATTTCGTGTTCGTTTCTAACAAAGCACTGATACATCCCGCGGTCTTCTCTCGCCACTGCTGTTACGGATATCCTTTCCCTCGAGACAGCCTTTACCCTGGCCCCAGTCCGTAAGGTTTGACCATCTTTAAGCCAGTAAAGAGCAGTCTGAGGGAAACCGTTCGCGCTGCAAGTCTGGAATAGGGGTAGTTTTTTTTTTTTTCTTTCATTTTTCTTTTTCATTTTATATCGTAGCGATGTTTAGGAAACTATGGGATAATGGGGTTCGCGTGCTGCGATGGAATTCAAAGTTTTCGTATCGTTGAACAGTTTGATTAAGAGTTTAGTGTCGTTGTTTCGTTGCCGAGGTACTAATGACCGCGAATATACCATCGAGTAGTAGCAGAGAAAATTCCGAAGGTACTTAAGAGCGAACTGTCGTATTGCGCAGACAATAGAGTTAATCTACTATTTGCGAGCCACTTCGTGGCTTCTAGCGGTTACCCGGGTCTCGTGGTGCTCCTCCTGGCTCCGTGTATTTAGTCTCAGTCCCTCCTCAAACTCCTCATCAAGTTCGGTGAACTCGCCCGAGCTGGGACAACTTTTAATTACTCGACTGCTAATTATCTCAAACTCTACTCGCGGCGATCAACTTTACCACTTTTTTGTACCACCCCAGGGAGGGGTGGTTCTCCTTCTATTCAAAAATTGCTATCATAAATTCCTACCTCTCTCAAATCCAATCCGCGACAAATTAATTATTCATCATCATTTTTATTTCACCTAAGTATTTCATATAAACTATAAAAAAAGGTTCGAAATTTCAGTCTTACTCGATCTGAGACAAACTATTTCCACTTTTTCGTCTCTTATACAGATTTTGGGATTCAAAAAAAAAAGAAAAAAATTTCCATCAACTCACCAAATAAGCCGGTTTTCCTAAATCGACAGTTTGAATTGCGGGCTGTACGTGCACACCGAGTGCTGCTGAGACAGTTAATCTAACTTCCAGAGTCTCGCTGCCCTCGTTGTTGCTCGCAGTACAAAGGTAAGAACCAGCATCGGCTTCTTGGACCGATTGTATGATCAGGGAACCATCTCGGACCATGAAACGACTCGATGAATCTTCCACTGGTTCGTCTCGCTGATTTCGTCTGTAGTACCACCTAGGAGTGGCAAAAAAAGAAATATATATATATATATAATATCATAAATAACCGAACGTCAGGATCGATTATCAGGAAATTGGAAAGCTGCGGGAAGAGACTCTCGATATAGCGACGGTTGGCTCTTCCAGGAGTTGATCTTCGCCTCAGGTTTCGCTTCGGGATACATAGCTGTAGCCCTTAATCTTCGTGTTTCAGGATAGGGGGGATGAAGGGTGATTACGTTTAAAAGTTTTCTTACAAGATTATCTTTACCCGGTTATAAATTAGCGGTCAGTTAAGTCGGCGAGGTCTAATCCCTGAAAATCTGGGCTATGAATTGTGTCGACAAATTTTTATATTCTTTTTCAAATATTTGCTAAATAAAAAAAAATTAATAATCATTGAAATTTGGAGTGGCTGAGCTGACGTCGAATTTCACGTTTATATATATATATCGTCTATACATCGGATTTCTATACCGTTGCGAACGGTATTACAGAGGGAAACGTGTAGTATACTGGGATCGAGCAAGGATATATTCAGTCACGTTGCTGCTACTGCTGCTGGTCTACCACAGATGTGAAATATTTGATTTCCCGTCACCAACAGACTTCGTAATCACCGTTGATTCGCTTTTGCCTCGCTTATGCAGGGTATTGGTACGCAGTTTTCCTGAATCGTCAGAAAATGAGTAAATTTTTTTTTTTTTTAATCAAATGGTCATCGTTTCTTTTCTTAACTTCAATAAGCCGACTCAGGTCTTAGCGGTTTTCGCAAAGGAGTAAGAAGAAAGAAAAAAAAAGAAAAAGGTTCAAGTATCGCGTATGCGGGTGTAGCCGCGTTGTTAATAATATGGTGATAGAAAATCGATGAAAGTAGGCCATGCGTTAAAAGAATTTACCCCCTAGGTCGGCAGGAGAGTCTACAGCCCTTAGAACCGGAGACGGGGTCATGTAACGACCAAAACCTAAGCCGACCAAATGTTCCCTCCCTTATTTCCCGCTTCCCTCTTCCCTCTTTTTCCTCTTTCCTTTTCGCTTTACCTTTTTCCTTTTTGGTTGACAGTTTGTAAGGAAGGCCTTGGAGTTACCCACGCAAATGCTTACCCTGGTTTTGATGGAATGAGGTAAAATGAGGCAAAACTGAACGTAATCGAGGAACGAAGAACCCAGCCCCAGCCCCAACCCCTAGCCAAAACGAAACCGCCGGGGCGCACAGCGTCGGGGCGACGTCCCAGAGCTGTAATAATGCTGTCAACGCCAGATCATTTAATTTACAGAGCTCGTTGTTTATTTTTCCACGATGGTAAAACTTGGATGGGGCGGGGGGTGGTAAAATCGTTTATCGTATAACACGTTGATGGTGCTGAGGGGTAGGTAACCGTACCCTTAACCGCTGCTAAGTGGTTACGTAATTAATATATTCCCAAGCCGTTGGAGAGAACCGGAGAGAGAATTTATTATGCTCGTAATTATTGGGTTTAAGAAAGTTTGCATTAAATTTGTAAAAAAAAAAATTTGCATATAATAATAATGATAATAATAAAAAATAAAAAGTACCGATCGATTATTTTTACGGAATTCTACACCCTATTTCCGGTAAATAGTCTCGATGGTCGAGGGAGAGAAGCCAGCTACCCTCACGTACGAGGCCGAGGAGGTTGAAGCCCTTGTCTGCAGAACCTCGGAGGTCTTGGAGGCAAGTTCAATGTTTAAAATTAGCATTAATATGGAAAGTACACGAGTGTGGATCCCCCAGAAACTGAATACACACGGTTGTAGGGTGGGCGGAAGTGTGTATAGTCCAGGTATACCCAATGCCTGTTAAACCGGTGCTTTTCGAAACACCTGGATGCAAAAAAATGTTCTCCTTTTTAATTTCCGAAAATTTTCTCGATCATTTTTTTTCTACACGTGTAAAATATCGATCGAAATATTACGAACGAGATTTCATTTATTTTAAATGAAGACAAAATTGAGAAGGAAAACGCTACTCGTTCTTCGAAATTAAAAATTACTTTTTTACAAGTGAGAATCCAAAGTTTGGGACACGATCTTGTGCCTACTATTTAACGCGAATGAAGTAATTGTCAGTAAGAGAAGTAGCGAGTGATCAAAGCAGATAGTTGTATCTAAATTTTGCTATTTTAGCTCCGGTTTATATATACGTGTACCGAAAGAGGGTTGTTTGTGTACTTAATAATGGAGTATTTGTAATTAACGCTAATTGCCGTAGAGGCTGGTAATATTCCGTAGCAATTAGAATTTTAGTAAACTCGAGTAAACTTCATCGTTGTTACGCTTTCGAAGTGGCTTTATCTTAGCAATTAAAAATTTAGCTGACGTTGAAATTTAAGCTAACTTAATAATAAAACGTCTCATAAGAATTCTGCATTTTATCTTCTCTACTTTTCTTTATTTTCTTTTTTCGCTTTTCCGATTTGTTTTGTGAGTTTGACGCGATCTATTATTCCGCCTAATTCTATCGGGGATAAACTTGACGAATAATCTTCGCCCCCTGAAATTCTACGAGTAGTATAAATGAGGTGTGGAAAAACTTGAGATTTTTCAAATAAATCAAGAAGTAACGTATATAGTACGTAGAGCTGTGTAAGTCAGAGACAATCGACAAGAAGCAAATGGGAGGTCATAACATTTACAAGAAACAATATTTGAGTTAATTCTGCCTAACAACGTTCGTTAACGACTAAAACGGAGGGGCCACTTTATCCTTTGACTAACGAGGGAACGAAATTACCTATGTAGTTATTTGCCTATTCTCAAACTTCGAACCCTGCGGGGTGAAGAAAAAACGACAAATTTTCCTACCTTTTTTTTTTTTTTTTTTTGTCACCTTACGGTGCGAAACAACCTGTGATTAATTAAATGATGTGAAATTTAATTGAGCAGCTCTGTCGCACGAACGAGAATAAGGGTTTGAAAAAAGGCTGGGCTGAGGTTCCAAATTTCTTTGAGGACGATTTAGAATTTTGAATTTTGATTGTGTTTTTGCAACATCGAGTCTCTCCTTCAACAGTGATTTCGAAAATTTCAATAATTCACTATGCGTTCTTTCCTATAGGCGGCCGCGAGTCCCACTCTTCTATAAAATCATAGAATATAAAGTCATTCCCATATAACATCAAGACTTTTCCCTAGATAAATTTATCCAACGGGATATAGAAATAGCTGCGATATTCAAATTGACATACCTATATGAATAAATAGAACGAAACATTTGATTTGGTAATAAAATTTGAAATTCGACATCGTCATCGATGTCCTATAATATCGTAAAATAATCGCAGTTTCCGTTACTGAACCGATACTGAACGATGGGTCTAAATTCCTGACCTTTGACACGGTAGGGTCCATATCTATATATATACATATCATATATAGAACGGGCGAACAGCCAAACGCATGCCAAAGGAGAGCAGAGAACGGACTGCGTTTAATTGATTGCGATAATTGGAGCGTCCAGGGAATTTCACGTTTTGTGGTCTGCAGCTGTGCCGGGATCAGGTTCGTCACGTTAACAACGTAGGTACACCAGCCAATTTGACAATTACAAGGGTAGCTTCCGTCTGCCTTGCGAACTGAACCCGACCTCCTCGGCCAATTTCTACGATAGACCAATTAATCCCGTGATGGGTAAAAGCGAGGTATATAACCAATTTTCAGAAAACCGAGACACACACACACACACTCACCTGTTCTCTGGCTTTGGATTAGCGTATGCCACGCAAGGGATGACAGCCGTGTCCTCAAGACGTGCGGAAAAATATACTAGCTTCTCGTTAAGGATCGGTGGCATCGACCCTCGGATTTCTGAAAGCGAAATAATTAATATTGCAAATATATATTTCTATTCGGTACGCAGCTGAGAGACTCGAGTCCCGATATTGTTAATGATCGATGATTCTAGATGAGGTAAATAGCAGATGAGCGAGTTCCATAAAACAACCCTCCATCCGCACCATGTAGAAAGGCCTAATTAACTGAAATCAATATTTACGGTTTACTAATGAACGGACTAACTCAAGTACTCCTACTCTGCAGAGATGTGTACTGTAATATCTGCCGGAGATATGCTACGGGGGGTATGGGTGGGTGTATTCCTCCCTTATAATTCCCGCTGGATTTATCACCGAAATAACAATTTCTCTTCAAGTTAACGCTCACCTCTGGGTTATAAAAAGGAGTCGGACTAGTTATCGGTAATTTCCGCTTCAACTGTAATCCGCAGACTCCTCTAAACACTCGGCTCCTGGTGGAGCTGCTACGAAGTGGAAGAGCAAATAAACCAAGATGAGAAATACGAGTCTGAGAGAGTCGTTAAGGAGTAGCACAGCTACCCCAGTCTTAGAGTTAGCTGACCCTGCACCACCGGTTAACTTTTGAAGAAATTTTTACCTCGAGTTTCTTGCTTTCGGTTTTCGACCCTTACCCTCATCTCGTTGCTAATAAACGTTGCGAAAAGTCGCTAAGGGAATAATCATTCACCAAAATGTATTCCTTCGGGCGCTAAACACCTACTGCACTTTCCGGTTTGGATAGCAGGCGATGCCGCAGTGGCAAATCGATAGTGTTGCACCTTAGCTTGGCTTAGGGATCCGGGATAGGATTAGGAGCCTATTTCATTTTCGCGAAGTCAATTACTCGCGATATTTAAACAGTCTCTGGATAGAGGGAAGGAAAGGAAGGGGGCCAGACCTTTGAAAATTTAACGTTTCATTAAATTCTGTCCTCGATTTTTGCACAATGTTTTATACAGACGGCGAATTTTTGTGTATGGTTAATTTGCAGCTCGGGTAGGTAATATTCGGATTCCTGGATGAGAGAAAAAACGGATCATATACCAGCGTACAAGGGTGATATAAAGTGATATTTTACTGTCATATGGCAAGGAGTAAAAGCTGTGAAAAGCCGTTGTCAGTGCGGAGGATCGAAATATGCAAAAAAAATTTTATTGCATGACACACATATTGCTATCGCTATAAATCACCAGCTGGGTTATAATAGTAACGAAATTCTTCCGATCTATAGTCACTTAATATCTTCCTGAGAATAATGATAAACTTCCGAAATAAATATCCGGTATAGAATATATATAAAGAGCGTATAGAATTGATAATTCAAACCGAAATCCGAAAGTTTGTACCGTACGAAATGATTCATATAGACGTAATGTTCACCACGTCATGTCATAAATAGTGAAGAAACACGGTAATATGTACGGCTGAAAAAACTCGATCTAATGGGAAATTATGGCGACTTGCGCACATCATACGTTACATACGGCGTAGCTGTTGTAGCTAACATAGAGTTTTTTTTTTTTTGGGGGGCGGCGGGGTCTGTGCAGAAGTTCCGAATTCCAAAAAGTCGAAATAAAAGTATACAGAATCTTCATCGTTCGGGACTTTCGAAATGTTCGGGGTGATTGAAACCGGTGAGGAGATTTATTTTACCTCAGCTCCGTATGTTATACAAAGTTTTACGAACGGTTTCTTCTTTGCCCGGTAACTATAACGTACGAAATACTTGGACCGGTCATTTTTCTTCATCCCTTTGAAAATACAAGTACAATCTAACACGCGAGCTTATAATCCACCCTGGGCGTTGTTAATAAATCGTTACTCTGATGGAACCCTTTTGTTCGATACGATATTATGGACTTTTATCACGAATATCCATGACGATCCTGATCCCTGAATCCCACACGCGAGAATCGAGATCGAATCACCCCATGATCGACAATTCAACATTCTTTTCATCCCTTCTAGTTCAATTAGCACGAATAACAGACAGAAAAAAAAAATAAAGAAAGATAGAAAAAAAAAATAATAATACTTCTCGAAGATATCGTTGCGAAAGTACTTGAAGAATATCAACGTTGGGTGAATATGCGATTCTCCGAATGGCAAATTCACCGTCTTTCACTAGCCGTATCTCGGGGTAGTTTGAGGACCATGAAAAGGGGGTTTGAGAATAAGAAAAAGAAGCTTGTAACTACTCCAGCCGAGCTAACTAATGATCCTTTTCTGCATTCTCCCGTAGTAGCTGCAGAGGGGAAATGAGGAAGGAACCCAGGTAGTGGTTTGCGTTCTCAGACAACTCTGAGGGACGTGAAAACCTACCATTGCAGAACCACGGTCATAGCCTCTGTTGCATATATGCAGTTTTCAGTACTTCTTCATACTTCATGCTGTATTCTTTCTTATTATTATCAGCATCATCGTTATGTCCGGAGATTCTGAAGACTCGAAAGACGGTGAAGCCGATTTAAAATCAAATTTATATTCATACAGAATCGATTCCTCGTCTCATATCATATCAAGATTAAGACCGGAGATTTTCACTAACCAGGAAAATGCGAGAACCGATGGATACGATCAAAAAAATTTATCCTCAGAATGCAGACAAGTCTAAAAAATTTACGAAAGCTAGAAAATCCGAAAATTTTGGTCTATTTCTCAGGAGTTTGTAAATTCAAAAATTCTGAACTTCAACATCCAGCCCCTATTTCCATCAGCAAGAAGTGAATAACTGTAAACTATATACGCGAAACATTTCTGCGGCGATGTCTGACTTTCCACAATTTCTGCACTGCGATCGCATTCCTATTACAGAAATACGGTCAGCTCTTCCCTCGCATACCAAACATTCCTACAAGTCCTTGGTGAGCGGGAATATACAGGAATTCGAGGAAGATTCTATAGCCCTGTTTATTTTCCGATTGCGGTTTTCGCCCGCACGTAACTATTCGAAAATCACGCTTTTTCAATAGACGTATAGGTGGTCAGAATTGTGCGGTAGGTTTAATTTTCGTTTTAATTTTATTATTTCAGATTTTAAGGCACAGAATATTAATCGATACGTTAATAATTACGGAGTGATATTTCGCAGGAATATCTTTGATTAAAACAACACGCAACATTGGTGGATAAGCAGAAAACTATTGAAATTCTCGAATGTATAATATGTATGTGAAAAGCTGGGTTTGAGTTTGTTTCAGCCTTTATTACTCGCCGATGAGCTGTCGGAACAATGCCTCGAAAATTCGCGAATAGTAATGAAAAATTTTGCACATAGTATAAATCCGGGAAGAGGAATAGAGGATGGTGGTCTTCTTTTTGCAGGGTAAAACGCAGCTAGGTATCTAGGTATGTACGTATATACAAGCGATTAGATGAACGCGTTTTGTATCAATTTTTCATATTTTTAATTGTAGTAGAAAGAATTAGAAAAAAAAAAAAAAAAGATGAAATAGAGAAACGAGAAAATGTGAGAAATTTTCATTACACCCGTCAGTTCGGGGATACATTCACTTAGGATTTTTCTCTCCTCGTGTATCGCAATATCGGCAGAGTGGGTGGAGAGCCCCTAGAAGCGCATATTTTTATTTATTTTTTTCACTTTAACGAACAGTGATTTCCCGCATCCGTCGAACCGTGTGACGATTTTGGTTAATTGAATAATTAATAATAGAAATTAATTAATATTCGATAGGCTGATCACTCATTCGGTAACATTAATCAAAGCCGATCATACCGAAGCCGTGCCATAGACAAATGTGTCAATAGCTATAAGCTATAAGTAATAAACGATTAAAAAAGAGCTTTACAGCATCTGACTAATACGCGAAAATAAATTCGAATGTTTTTACGCGATTTTTAGCCAAGATTACTTGGCATTGGTTGGCCAGAGGATAGTAATAGACCGAAGAAGTGAGATGGGGTACTAAACTTCGACTAACAATAAGAAAAGGTAGAATCCTGCAGAGAGAAGTAATGGGGTTCCGCGGTCGGTTCGCGGATGTGGATGTGGGGATGGATTGGTTTTACAACTACACCAGCCCCCCTGCTTTTAGTTATGAAATATCTGCAGCCGAAGGTGGTTTCCTCCCCATTATTATGAGGGGAAATAAAAGAAAAATGAAATAAAGTGCATTTTTCCCCAGAACGAACGAACGAACGAACGAACGATAAACGAGGAATGAAATATCGCTAAGCGAAAGTACCTGAAAGAAGGCAAAGCGATAATATGACCAAAAATCGGGGTCAGTCAATGGGATTTGATAACACCTAGAATGCGAAACGGGGTATTGATGTGCCGTGGTTCTATAATTAGCGTTGGATGGATGGCAGAATCCCAGATGCACAAATTTCGGTGGATAGAACGTGTGATCGATCGGCGAGGGGTCGCGGAGTAAATTGATGGGGTCAAGTCGGTGTTGATAAAGTTTATAAGTCCTGCCTCATCCCTAATAGAGTCAACGTTATAATTCCTAGCCAGGTGGATACGTATTCCATGGATGAAATTCTTATTTTTTTTTTTTACTTAATTAAGAACCTCGAGAGAACTGTACGTCAAGGTGTTGCTGTACCGTACTACCAGACCGAGAGCTCGTATACTAGAATTATTTCATTCCCAAGGTGGATTTAATTCATTATAACTCAACCAGGAGAAGGATGCGCGTAGGGATAGCAGGATATCTCTGTGGTTTTCGAGAAACTTTAGTTTGTAGATACGTGCTATCTATATCTGATTGTGATTTATATACTTTACTGACCTGTAAGTTGTATTCTACCAACGTTGTTACTGACTACTGGTTCCTGGGTGAGTCTGTGATGAGTTCTGCATCTGTAGGTCATTTGAGAATCGCTTCTCGATATATTAATTATCATCAATTCACCGGTGGGCAGCATATGGTATTTGCCATCTAGAAAACAAACAGAAACGGGAATCCGATAATGGCTCGCTCCTGTGTTTGACGTTTGTATTCAAATTACACAATTTCATTGATGGAGTTTCCACTCGTAGTGGATTTCGACTCGTTCACTGGCTCTGTTTTAAATTGAATTGTCAAAATACAAAATACTGGAAAAAACTAAAAACTGGATTAAGTCTCTCACCGCTTATTGTAGACGGATAAATGTTGAAGGATGGTTCCTGGAGCCATGAAGTTACAGCAACGTGTTCGCGGACGAAACTTGGAACACTGCATCGCATGAGAACGTTATTTCCCAAAAAACCACCCGGACTTTGTACTTCGGCATCGTAACGTTGATTAACCACTGAAACAAACATAAAACAAAGTAGAAAAAGAAGAAGTAGAAAAAAAATAAATAACGTGAGGCTAGAGACTTTGCGGCAAGGAATAAGCGGGAGAAATGTACAGACTCTTGAACGGGTCCAAGGAACTTGAGGAACCCCTGCTTGGTGCTGTTCCCCTGCAGAATCCACTAGACCTGCCCAGGCAAAGCGTAAAAAACGCTCCGAGTTTTCTACTTTCGAAATCGTACTCCAACTCCAACAAGGAGGCACCAGGAGCAGACTCACCAACCACTCACCACTCACCCTTGCTAAACCTCGAAAGCATGCGAATATATGTACGCGGTACCGTTCGTTACTAGAGAACCTAGCGAAGCACAAAGCCAACAGGGCATTTTACTTCACTTTCTGTGCGCAGCTAAGCTTCGCCTTTTTAATATTAACCTCAGGGTTTACGAGCCGTGTGTGGATGATTTTTTTTTTTTCAAATCTCAACATTGAAATGATTAACATTTTGAACCGTTTTTTAAATATTAATAGAAAATTAATGATAGCTGAAAACGCCGAGAGTCCAGACCCCCGAAAAGTCCGAAAATCAAAAAAATAAATCGGTTTATTCTTCAGGATGAGAAGAGAAAAAATAGTCCAATCTAATCGAGACCCTCTTCATGGAAACTCATTTCATCTGCTTCAATCGATTTGAAAATTCGACTAAATTGGGTCGAAGTTTCGACTTTCAAAATTCGGCCCCAATTTGACCAAAACCACTGCAGCAGAGACCGTAGGTATAACATTGCGGTCTTCGGTATTGTCGATTGGTTTCAATATCTTTGACACAAGTCTGCTTTTAGTCGTAAATTCTGGTCATCATAGAACGGACTAAAATCCAGAGAGATGAAAGCTTGAAAATAAAAGTAAAAAATGTATTTCGGGGTAATACGAACAGTCTTAATGCGTTGTAACATATCAGCAAGCACAGTGAGCCCACGAGCTTTCTTTATTTTCGTAAAGGTCTCTGCTGCTACTGCTGCTGCTGCTGCTGTTCCGGGGCTTCGAGGTATAAGAAGATAGCAAATGATTGATGAAGCATAATTATGAGCATGGAAGGTCTGAATGCGCTTCTGACGTGCGGCGAGGAGGAACAACTCGGTGAATTAATCACCTAACGTACATATACTCAGTCGAGAAAAGGACTAGCCCCTAAACTTCTGCCCTCTTATTTTACGACGATGATAAGAGGAAGAGGAAGAAGAAGAAAAAGAAGAAGAAGAAGAACCAGAAGAAGAAACTTGTACCTCGTTTCTTACTAGTCAAACTATGACAAGAATAAAAAGCGGCAACGTTCTCTACACGAGGAAATGTGAGGTAGTATAAAAATGGCATGGAATTCGCATCGAATAACCGATGTGGAAGTTATTATCTAACTGTATTGTCTGCTGCTCGTCAGAGCGTTAAGAAAACTTTGAATATTGAAGAAACCGAGACAGTGAGACTCTCATTCATAACGATTTTCTTACTATTTCGAGAGTAAGATAGAACATTCATATGACATATAGTAAATATAGCTATGATTAATTGATTTTTTTTATTTTTCAATGATCGTAATGCTCACCGGCTCTGATAGTAACGTCCCTGCTGACGACAGCACCGACACTGTTTACCGCTGCACATTTGTAAACAGCCCAGTGAACGTCCTGTCTGAAAGCCTCAGCTTCAAAGGGCGGAAAATGAATGCTTCCATTATCCAGTACGTGCCTAATTCCTTGAATGGTTGCGACGCTTCCGCCGTCCGCTGCTAGCCAGTCCACCGTCGGTGCAGGATTGCCTCTTGCAGTGCATTCCACTTTTCCTCCACTAACGTTCGTGAATTCTACCTTGGATAATGGTTCCGTAACGAAACTGGGACCCTGGGTTTCGTAAGAGGCTCTAACTCCTGGAACAGATAATAAGAAAAAGGATATGTAGCATTTCCCGGGTCTTCTATGACCTGGGTTAATATTCCGCATTCGGGGTTTAAACCGTGTCATTCGCACCGCATATATCACACGGTTTAACTGAATAGAATATAGCAGAATCGCGCCTCTCAATTATACAGTAACAGTATCTGACGGCTTTAAAACCGGGATAAGGGGATCTAGGATAGAACAAGGGGACCTTACTCGCCCGTTTATCATCCCTTTAATTGTGAATCAACGTGTACGAGGATCCCTGACGAATCTGAGTCAAAGATTCTGCGTTTTTTTCATGAATTTTCGACTATCCCCGGGTTGATTAAACTCTTATTCGTCACGGTCAGGATGACGTGTAGATATCCTCACGAGTCTGGGGTGTAAGTATTCGAGTGGATTCCACGTTCAGCATGCTGTGTACAGTGGAGTTCCACCCTTCGCTCTCTTATCCTGAAGAGTCTCAAAGGGCTGGATGAAAAATCCTCAAGAGCGAACGATAGCTGGCCTATTGTGCTGATATTCTGATGAGGTAGTGCCTTTTCAAATACGTTTTAACAAGCAATTACAACCGGGGTTATATATATCCCGCGGTTATTGTATCCTTAATTGGCGGACGTCAGGATGTGGGGATTTTCATTTCGCTATTGACTGTGGTCAAGGATTTGTGAAAGAAAAATAAATCCAGGTACGACGAGCGAGCTAATGGTTAGCAGAGTGATTTAACGGATCAATGGTACCCCCATATACCTAGTCAAGTTAATTTGCAGGGAGATTGAGAGTGCAGTGGAACTCCAGCAACGTAGCGAAAGTATTCATTCTTCAATTAACCACCGTCGAGTGCATCTCGGTAAATGGAAAAACCGCGTCCTTCCGGTATCATGGCTCATCTCTCGACGTGGCTTAGAATTCCTTTTTTTTTTCATTTTACAGCAGGAGAAGCAGCGGTGGGCAGACGGTTATTCCTCACAGACACGGGGGGCTGGCTTCACCGTTGTTGGTCCAACAATGCAAACCAACTTTCGCATTTCAATGTATTGTTTCCATTGTTCCTTCGGCTCATTCCGATCATCCTACTGTCGCCTCATACCACTACTACCTCCTTCATCCCGGTCTCGAAAACCGTACGGAAATTCACTCTTTCATTAAACTTTCGAAAAGCTTCGCATCTTCGGGACGTCATTTCGCATCACCGATCATTCTCAAAGCGAAGAAATCGAATCTGGATGGTATTCGCCATGTAAATATCAGTTTATTTGGAAATATGAGACTCGTGGATAAGCACACACGTGTTTCATCGAACAAGGCCAAGATTTTCGCATGGATTTATCATTCTTTTTTTTTTTTGCGGATGATGTAACCCTAATTTTCCTCACATTGAAATAAAGGAAGAAATCTGATGCGTTTTCTGATTTTTGTAATAATTTTCTGCAAATTT
Source organism: Tenthredo notha (assembly GCA_914767705.2). Taxonomy (NCBI): domain Eukaryota; kingdom Metazoa; phylum Arthropoda; class Insecta; order Hymenoptera; family Tenthredinidae; genus Tenthredo; species Tenthredo notha. Next base: position 7,091,900 of record OU611923.1, on the reverse strand, counting down.
ATTCCTACGTAATTTACTTTCCTACGAGTATGCCTTGATATTGAAGTGAATCTAATTATTATGAAGAGAGAGAGAGTAGCGGGAACGGAGAGTAATTCCTGATAAGCGTATGGGTGGAAAAGAATAAATAAAATTGAAAATAATAGGAGAAGGGAAAAATGAAGTCTTTTAGCCGTCGAGTAGGAGAAGACCAAAGCCCATAATGCTTTGATTTGACTTTTGTAAACAGTGAGCGGTAATGCCAGTTCAGTTTTGCGGCAGAGGGTTGCAGTTTCCGAGCACACGCCGGCACACAAAGACCGAAATGCAAATATACTGTGTACTTAGGAAGCTGGGAGAGTCGAGAACCTCATACATAGAGATTGTGTGTTGTAGGTCCAGCCCCCTGCACCACACCACTACCCCGCCAGACTCTACCTATCCTACCTATCCCACGATCCGCACAGGGTGGAACGGCTGGTCCATGTCTCTCCCTTAATCTCCCTTCACCTCATTCGCGCTCCCTGTTTGCTTTGCACAGTATTTTGTAAATTATAAGGCTTTTTTTTCTTCTTTCTTTCCTTTTATTTATCTTATTTGCCAGAAAATTTTTATACGAAGAAAAAGTTAAGGGAATGTTGAATTTTCGATTAATTAATTAGTTAGTTAATTAATTAATTAATTTGGAAAGGGGTAGTGGGGTTGGTTTCTTTTTTTTTTTCTTCTTCTACTTCTTCATACTTTTTGGCCTTAGTCTTTAGTCTTTATTATAATTACGATTCAACCTGCACCTCGGAAATTATATTTACCCGTAATTTATCTCGTTTAGAGAACAATCCCAGTATGTAATTGTACTTGAACAAAGCGTTAGCATTATACAAGGTAAAAGTTCTCATTGTACAGCTATATAAGGGTAGAATACAATGCGTATGCGAATTTATATCCAACTCTTATACCTACCTGGCTATACCTCATTCGCGGAGAGAAAAATCCTATCCACATATTCTTTATTATAAAAAAAAAAGTAACAACAATAACTCTCATTAACTACTCTCATCCATTATATGACTCGGTTTCAAAGGTACTGTGCATATACACAATATGAAATCCTCAGAATGTAGGCTTTGAGGATCGTTTCTAAAATGTTCTTATATACAAATTGAAGTATACTTATACAGCCACTGCATCATTATGAAAGCTCGATGTTACAGGGTAGTCAATTGAACGATTGAACAAAGGATCTTATTTAGATCAAACGATTCCTGAAATCAGATTTCGAAGTGAAAATCGTGTGAATTCAGAATTCTATTCAAGACTGTAAGCCAGATCTTTGATATTCCTCTCTAACTTTGAAAGATTCACGGTTATAATTGATATATAAAATGTTGAAAATGGATAAAATTCGTATCTGTATCCGAACGAGGATGGGGTTAATCAAAACACGTAGACAGTCAGTTGCAACAGCAGCGACAGCAGTAAATCGGACAACACGATAATTTGCAATTAGTAAATTTACGTGCTCCTAGAAATCTCATTACAACCGACCAATGACGCGAGAAGGGCACGTCGATGTAGGGGTTGAAATACGTCAGGAGACTACACAGAGAGGATGGTGGTATATGGTGGATGTTGGATGCTGGATGCTGGAGGTTGGAGGCTGGAGGCTAGGGGTTGGAGGCTGGAGGCTGGAGGCTGGAGGCTGGGGGCTAGAGGCTGCTTCAACATCTACCCCGACCCCAACCACCGTCGCAGGCCCGTACGTTTCAATTTGTCCCCGGTCTCTGATGTAACCGCGCGGTCTCATTAGTTCAGGGGTGAAGGAACGACCTTTCATCTCTCTCCTGCACAACGCTCGACTGCCATCCGCCTTCCTCTTCATCTTCTTCTCTCTCTCTCTCTCTTTCTCTTTCTCTTTCTCTCACATACACAGATTCACTCAGCATCTCGCTCTCTCACTTTACAATCAACCTTACCATCGCAGCACCACGACTCACCAACCCCAAACCATCCCGGATCTAGCTCCAACCTTCCCCAAACCCGTTGCGTTGACTCACCCCCCCTTCTCATCCCTATCTAGCACAAGGTATAAGCAAAACCCTAGATTGTTCCTAAAACCCAAAACAAAGACGAAAGGAGACTTTTTTTTAACCTTTTCTCTCCCTCTTTTTTCTTTCTCTCCTTTTTTTACTTTTACACTCGGCTGCTGTAGAAAGATGTAATCCTTCTTCTTCTTCTTCTTATTCTTATTATTATTCTTCTCTTTTTATCCAGACGGTGTAATAACACAAAAGCGTACAATGAAGTAGGTATGCCCATACCTACGTAAGGAGGAAAAGCTCAACATACATCAACACTTTATCACAATCAACGCGTTTACCATCAAAACCAAATTTCTGACCAAGACGTTCCGGTTGATCCTTCAAAATTGTAATCTTTCCTCGAAAATTTCCATTCTCGTATAGTGCAGATCGATAGAATTCCATTAATTCGATTAATTTCAATAATAAATCCATTCGCGATACTGAAATCCGAATCTAAGGTGGTTCTAATTGTTTGGGTTCAGGTTTAGGTTCACGTTCAGGTTTAGGTTTAGGTAAATCATACAGTAAAGGTCGTGGAACCATGGTTGGTATCAAGTTGGGTTAAATTAGGTACCCTAAGCATGGGAATATTCCCGTGTCCCTTAGGTACTTGGCGATATTAACCTGCACCAGAGAATAACTGACGTTAGTGAATGAACCCAACGTAGGTATACTATAGGTATGTACCCAGAGACTATAACTAAACCCTGTAAGGATGAAGGATTGAGCTTTCGGTTATTCAACAAATTTTATCAATAGCTATATCGTTGGTATAAATCTGCGAGCTTATTTTTCTCTTATTTTTTTCTTTTCGCTTCGATCTACCCCCCAGAGATAGTCTCGGGGTGGTTTTGTCCTTTTCTTGTTTTTTTCCGTTTTTCTTTCTCTCTCTTCCTATTCCGTAAGTATCGTAAGTACTTATGACAGCATCCTCCCTCTTCTTTCTCGCTTATCACAATCGGCTCATTATCACGATTATTCATTGAACATAGTTTCTTTTTTTTTTTTTTCTTCTTTCCTTTCACTTCATTTTTCTTCACCCCCCTTTTATTAATTAAGGGATACGATACGGTGGTGATGATTAATGTGTGATGCTGCAGGTATATAAATATACGTATGTAAGCGTAAAACTATTGTTAAACCTTTAAGAATCGATCTGGACCCAACTCTCGCGAAACCTTCGCGTATACTAAGGTAAAGAACAAAAGTTATAAAGTATGCAAATAACTTGTTCGAAGCATAATATTTATACCGTTATACATATAACGGAATTTCAAATCCCTTGAGATTTTTGCACCCGGTCTTGCGGTTATACGGTATATTATATACGTTATACGGTGCGATGCTAATTCTAGAGGGCTGTACAGTATCTTATATACCTATATGATGAGCTTCGAATTAACTGAAATAGCGAGCGAAAAAAGAAAGGACTTCTTACTTTCTTTTTTATGTCATATGACGAAATGAAAAGAAAAATGTCAAAAATGTTCTATATAGTATATAAGGGAGTTTATGGCGAAGTTAACATCCCTTCCGAGAATTTGTAGTACGGTTTAATGTAATTAGGGGAGTAGTATAATTGTCGAGTGGGCGCCAGAGGTGATCACAGAGCAGATGTCAGAGCATATATATATATATCTCAACCCCGAATGCGTCTTCTGTCACCCAACTCATCCGTGATTTTCATTTCCGGTCAGTAAACAAACGGGGGGAGAGGAGGGTAGTTGGGGGTGGGCAGGATAGCAGGAGGTTTTCATCGTGTGTAAAATGTAGAGAGAGAGAGAGAGAGGAAGAGAGACTGAAACGAGAATAAATAAAATAAATAATATGTTGATTGGGATTTTTCTTTCTGTTTATTTTTTTGTCTTTTTTCATATTTCTGTACTTTTATTGAAACGAAAGAATTTTCATTTTCACCAACGAATATTAAAATTTATTTTTCCGGTAGGTAGGTATGTAGTATACGTAGATAATACAACGTCAAGCTTGTTTATTTTACTGACTCATTAAACTTACGAGCTTGAGTTAACAATAACAGAAAAAGAAATGAAAAAAAATAAAAATAAAAAACACACACAAGTAAAGAAACGAAAGAAAGAAAGAACAAAAAAAAAAACTCAAGACAATAATCTCCATCCCCTAAATTGGTGGAGCTGTATATATATATATATGAGGTTCATTTCACTTGTACTTTTCGGAGTATTGCATGAAGAAAAGTAAAATCTGAAATTCACCCATTTTCGGGTTCGAATGATGGGCTCGAAAAATTTCCCACACAGATATAATTACGAAATTCAATTCTGTCATTTGATCATGCATATGGGTATGAAAAATGATCACATCTCGTTAAATCTGAACGTTTGCTTCTACGAGAAAAAAAAATAAAAAATTATAGACTCTTCACTTCCGACTCCGTAGAATCAAAATCTTGCTAATTATCCGTATTTTTGAAGGGATGGTTTTCAAAGGGGAGATTTTTGGCTTTTCCCACTGTTTGAAGTTCGAACGATGTAACTTTTTGATAAAGAAAAGTTGGTTAAGGTACGCGGGTATACAGACGAGATGAAAAGAAAAAAGGAATAGCTGGTCGTCGCTAGGTATATGCTGCGTCGACGTTATCTGGATAGATTTGATAAAGGGGCTGACTTGGTAGATAGGGGTAGGTCTACTTGGCGCAGTAGAAGCGTGCATCTACTAGGGGGTTTTTCTATTTCTTGGCACGTTTTCCATGCAAAAAACTTATTCTAAGCTTGCATCTTTATTGTTCGCGAACGTGGGGGCCAGAAACTCAGCGATCTTTATATAACCGGTGTACGAACGAGTTCACGTTAAGAATGAATCATGGGAAGAGAGCCCTCAAGGCATAAAGTATACTGGCTATTTCGCCTTTGAATATTCCTCTCTCTCTCTTCCCTGTATCCACGTGTTGGAAAATTTTTTACCATACATGTATATGAGAAAACGCTTCGAGGAAATTGGAAGTTTCGTTTATCCCTCTCTCTCTCTCTCTCCTCCCCCTAGCAAGCTATTTCTTGGAAGAATGATTAGCCACCGCAAGTTGTACGAATTTTCAAGAAAGTAAACCGAGACAAGGCTCAAGGTAGGTAGCTGAGCTACCGTTTGCGAAGCCTCAACGGAGTTTTGTCCTGAATTGAAACTCACTTATCGGAGAAAATAACTTTGAAACAGCAAACGTCAGCACAAAGTTATACCCACGCTCTCGGTGTTCAACTCCTCTTTATACCCTTACCTTACCTTACCTTGCCTCAATTTACCTCATCTGACATCTCGCATCTTATATTTCGCATTTTCCCTACTTTACCACGTCTTTGTGCAACCATGGCCACGACCACGCCTTATGGCGATCTATAGAAAGGCGAAAACAACTTTGGCCATTTTCATTTCATCCCGTAGGATCAAAGGTGAAATAATTTTCACCGTCTCTCTGTGGTGTGCGGCAATTATCTGAATTTTCTTTATTTTTCTTCATCCCTCTCTACCTCTCTCATCCTCTTCGTTCTTTATCCGCGCGTATTCCCTTCATACAACTCTGCAGGTTTGTTATAAACACGCATACATCCGGCAGGACTCACACAGCCGAGTCTTTCTTCCTTCATTTTTCGCCTTTTTATATGTTTTTTTTTTTAATTTTTTTTTTCCTCTCCTTCGTCTTGTTTTACCGCTTTGACTTACGTTTCTCATTTATTTCCTCGCCACGCTGGGCACGTGGACAAAAATGGGCTGAGTACGAGGAGAAGGAGGTTGCGCGGAGTCGAAAAGAAATAGGAAACGGAAGGCGGAAGGTGGAATAATAAAAATGAATACGAAAATAAGTGAAAAAAAAAGAAGTAAAAAAGTAAAAAAGTAAAAAAAGTAAAGAAGTAAAGAAGAGAAGAGGTCAGGCACGAAGACTGCGTACCTCGAAACTCCTTCTGAAGTAGAATAAGGAGGGGTGAAAAACCCGAGAGCAAAGTGCTTGTGCTCTTGTAGGGTTGTATTGTGTTTTGTGTGTTTGTGTGTTTGTGGTCGCAACGGCGGTGACCCGTGCAGGGTGCTGTTCGCCAGGATCGCTCTGGCTCTCGTCCTTACCCTACCTTCCAACCCTCTTGGTTGAAAAACCCAGCCTAACAAACCCTAACCGAAACTAACATGACCCTACCTAACTTCACCTGTCCTATGACTACTAGCTTCACCTCACTCTATTATATAACAAATAGAAACCTGCAGACGACAGATGCCTGGTTCGTATGGATATAGGTATATAACCACCTGCTAAGAACCTCTCTGCATTATGGGTAGTAGAGCCGTTAGTTCTGACCCCAATGGTTCAAAGTGCTTAAAACCCTACTCTGCATTAGTTTTTTTTTTTTTTTTTTTTCTATCCGATTTAGTATTCAGGATGGATAAGAAATTTGATAAAATTTCAAGCGTGAAGAAGAGCTTGTTGATTTTGAAAATTATCAATCTGGAGATTCTTGTATCGTTGATTGCATTGTTTTTGGATGTATGGTATATCCTATATTATATCCAAGGGTGTTTTGATCGCGGAATACTAACGACGGTTTTAAATTTGTTTGATAATATCTGAAAAGCTTAACTTTTCGTTAGGACATAGGGGGAATATTCAGGGGACAGAGAAAACTATCCGAGTAAATTGTATGAAAGTTTGAGGCTGAGTTCCTGTACCCGTATGGTATCCGTATAAACGACTGCAGGTTCGTAAACCGCGGTACGATCCCACTTCTATTTGCTATGAAATCTGGCGTGGCACTTGACGTAGTAAATAACCGTGATTCCGCACTACGGAAGTATAAACTTTTGTTCAATCTGTTCGCATTTGTTGCCGGACTCGGTATCATCCGATTGGAATAGATGACATTTTTTTAATCTAAATTTACCCTAGACAGATATCAAATTTATATCCTGCACGTTACACGATGTAATATAAACAGAGGGATATCGTTTTAGTTCTCAAAATCACCCTTAAGTCTTCGGATAAGATAATCCGAATGATCGCTAAATGGAACTAAAAAAATTCCCCGATTATTTACTCCGTTACTTAGGTATATATGTTACTTCTATATCATCTAACAAATATCTAATATTCCATACAACGTTTCCCCTCTCGCCTTGACGGTTCTGGATTTTGGTATTTGTATTGGATAGGGTGTTGACAGTTGGACTTTGGGGTATAAGACGAGGGGTGGATTTTACCCTGTTATTAAGATTAGCAAGCTTTAACCCCGTGGCTAATTTTTACCAACTTTATTTTACGCTGTTAGAATTCAGGGCATATTATTAACACTTTGTTTTATACCCCCCTGAGGAACAAGCGTGTTTAACAGAAGTATTTTTGGGCTGTATTTATGCCTCTTGAGAATATCTTGATAAGTATCTAAAATACTCGAAAGAAGAAAATTTTTGAATTGCATTTTGAAGGTAAAGAAACTGACGTGCGAGATAGTTTTATGTAATATATTACAAAAAAATAACTTTATTCAGAGTTAGGTTTAAATTCCTGAAATAATTGCATTCCTTTTTTTTTTTTTTTTTCAGACACCGAGTTATTTTCAACTAAATATATAAACTTTTCAACGCAGTTACGTAAATATATAATATACGTAGAGGTAAACTCACTCCGGGCTATGTGAATTTGCGAAATGTAAAAAGTTGAATTCCCGAAACGAAAATGTACGCGAAAATAATTGTAATCGTAGAAAAGAATGAAAATAAAACACGGGGCTTGATCGAACTTCCGAATTTACTAAAGTCAATTCAAAATTGGGAACCTCAACCCTTTCTGGCGTTAATAAATTTTATATATCTTCCTGTCGGTTAGCTTTAGCAGAAAAGAAAAGAAAAGAAAAGAAAAGTAACAAAAAAAAAAAAGACAAGGAAAGGAAAGAAAAGAACAGCTCACCTCCTTTTTAGCTTAGAAGAACGTGAAGGCGTTAAGGTGGAAATCAGCGACCTGAATACCGAAAGGTAAATCATGTGTGATCATGTATTCGATTAGCTTGCTGGGCGCTTCTTATGGTTTTGGATGCGGATGGCTTGCACCGATATAACGTTAGGATCAAAATGAATTTAACTTCGGTTGGATAAATCGATTCGAAATATCGTTTGGAATTTTCTTTTTCTTCTTTTCTTTTCTTTTCTCTAATCGAATTTCGAGTTCAACGCGTTAATATACCTATACGATATAGAAATAAATTTGCACAAAAGATATTATAGTTGCAATTAGTGGATATCGAATTTTTAATAATTAAATTGCTGGTGCGGTTGGAAAGCCGGTACCTATAGAGGCGGAATACTGAAAGCTGTACAAAAGGAAAAAGAAAAAAAGAAAAAATTGGTCAGGGGATTTAGTTTTCACTGAGTTTTGCAAGAATCGCGAGCGACTTGACTTTTCCAACCCGTTAAACCGACGCCTGTACGCTATACGCTGGGGGGTATAATAAGAAATGGATTCGCTTGCCTCCTGGAGGAACAGGAACAGGAGCAGAAGCAGAAGCAGAAGTAGGAGCAGGAGCCGGAGCAGGAGGAAATAAATACGGGTCAGATCGTAAAATGGAATTTCCAAATTTTTACACCCTCTAATAAAATCCCAAGGCCATTCTATACCTGCACACATTTCTACCCCCCTTCTGGAATTCTACCCCTTCACATTTTTACGATTTCCTCAACCTTTCTCGGAATTGCTTAGAGAGCTTTCACAACTCCAGGGACCAGGTTCTTCTTCTCTGGTAGCGCTTCTCTCCTCTCCTCTTTTCTCATCTTCTTTTTTCCTCTTATTCTACTTCTTCTTCTTCGGTGTATACGTAGTTCTTAAACAAAATCCAACTCTCGGTAGATGCGGGGCTTGTAAACCGAACATTGACTTACTCGAGATCAGTTTTTTGGTGATATCTCGATAACCGTTGATGATATCGAGATAAAAGTGTACATCAAAATTAAAGTTGATTAAATTTTCTATGAAAAATCTCCCATACATTTGTCCCGTATTTTCATCTGTTTGACGGTATTTCAATGTTTATTACAAACTCTCCTAAAATTTTATTTATTCACTGTACAATGGTTGAAAAATGTTTGAATATTGGACCCGAAAATACAGCCGAACCAATCAAGATAGCGGAAAAATGTATGATATCTTTTTCGTGTAAAATTTAACGCGGTTCATTTTTGATAACCACCTTTGCCTCGGTATTATCAAACGTTTCAAAGATATAATCGAAAAACTGGGCTAAGAACCACAAGCCAGATAATAAATCCCTCGGCTTTACGACTGTTAATCATATCTAATTAGCTAATTCCTTCAGTGCCGATAAAAGTGGTTCTTTCAAGATAAAATACGAAGAAGAATCCGAGAGAATTCCTTTGCTGAATACGCTGTACATTATACGTGTGATGATACCACACAGGAACAAAGGATCGAGGGTGCAGGGTAAAAAAAGCTTCTGAGTAGAGATCTTTGCTTTGGTTGATGGTGATGGTGATGGTGCCGTGATCGTTGCCATAGGGGGTGGTATGGGGTGAGGGTAAGGGTTTCTGATTCAGTACCATAGGTATAGACTTACGTATACCTTATATAAGTATATATATATCAGAGGTAGATTTCTCTGAGGTAAAGATGAAGTAAGAGTTAATGGAACAACAAAAGAGAAGAAGAAGAAGAAGAAGAAGAAGATGAAGAAGCTAAGAGAAATGAATTGGGTGGGTGGAGATTTCGCCGGTTCTTTTCAAGAGCATGGCTATACAGATCTCTAACTGTAGCTATACTATGGAAACAGATACAGCTCAAATACTTTGATAGTAGATAGATATAGTCAGGTACAAAGTACCATCAAAAGGACTATTTCAATCGATATCGCTTGTGATCTTATCGTCCCGCAGTGCGGTGCGGATGCTAACCGACCGCTTTGATCGGGGTTGAAAAATCGGCAAAATTTCATCTTCACTTTTTATTTTATTTTTTTTTATTTTTGGTCGCGAATCGCCTCAGCGAATTGGTTCTTCTTCTTCTTTTTTCTTTACGGAAAGATCTCGACTCGAGGAGATGGAGAAAAAAAGGAAGAAAAAAAATCACGAAATTGAATACGAAAATTGAATTTTAAAGGCTACACATTCAATTCACGATTAATATCACGTTTCCCCGTGAATCCGGATATAGACTAGTGTGGGGTGAAAATGATTGGCCTTTGAGGGGAATCCCCCTATCCACCCACCCTACACACAGAAATATATATGTATATATGCTCGGGGAAATATCGGACTGATAATATACGTATACCTATATGCTGAGTAAAATCAACAGGCTGCCGAATCTGTCTCGATTTTTTATTCATTTTTTCTGAATGTTTTATTTTTTCATTCTTTTTTTTTTTTTTGCTTTTTTTTTTATTCCCATCAACGGATGACCAAACATGGACCGGTTAACATCCGTGAAATATGAACGTAGAGGTTTGCGGATACCGTTGCGCAGGACTTTGTACAATTATTTATTATTCATACAACAAACCGCGAGCACCAGTTTCTCTACTTGCACAAGGTAGTACGTATGTATAGGTATAGGTGCCTTTGCCGACTACCGTTTCGGGTAATTTTTTTTTTTTTTCTTTTTTTCCCTACCCTGTATGCATACACGCATGGGAGAATAGTATAATTTTTTGCGAATTTTCTATTTTTTTCATTTTTTAATTTATTTTTTTATTTTTTCTTCTCTCCGCTAATTGCGTGGAATATAAATTGCGACTGATAAAATAAAATATTCTGAAAAAAAAAATTAATGTCATATATGAATATTCATCGAATGAAAACCCGTCGAACTCAAAGTTCTTCTTATATTCTCATTCGAATTTTAACGATTTAAGGTAGATAACAATTAAAAATGAATACGCGAAGGGTATAGAATATATATATATTTTATTATTAGGCGGAAGAGAATTGAAAAATAAAAAAGGACAAAAGGACAAAAAAATATATATATACGTCGATACAGAATTAATGATGGGGTGACTTGGTTTAGTACAGTTTAGGTAACTTGGTAAATCTCGGTTTGTCTTTTCGTTATATATATGTATACATAAAGAAGATTTTGCCCTCTGGACTAAATACCGCGATAAGAAAGGCTTTCGCCCCACAGAGTTCTAAATTGCAAATTCAGAATGTTAACTAAAGAGAAGTTCGCAGACTCTCGGGATTACCCTGAACGACTAAGGGGGGGCCAAGGTAAGTTCGAAGAAATAAAGAAAAAAAGAAAGAAAGAAAGAAAGAAAGAAATAGGAGGAGGACGGGAAAATCCGGGAAAAGTCCGAAAACGTCAAATCTCCGGGATTTCTAAGCCCGCCAAACAGTGATGTCAGACATTATATAAACGTCTAGATAGGCTGTAGCTGACAGGTAGATTTTCCCGAGCAGTAAAATCTTCGTAGCGTAGACGTTAATGAGTTCGGAAGTTAATTAGACCGGCATAATCGTTGGGAGTGGCAAAATTATCGATATTCTATGCTAGCGCGAATGTTTTCCTCTTCGATTCGCTATACCGTACTAAATGATACGGGGCCGAAGGGAAGTGAGTTGAAATTTGATTAGAACAGAATCATACAGTACCTAGCCACTGGCCAGTTTATAAAAAACAAAAAAATATATACATATAAAAAAAAACAATTTTCAAACTATGTGAAAAAAATTTCGCATCTCGCTCGCCCTACCTAAAGATACGAGACGTTATATTTCTCCAGCTTTTACGAACGGGACGTACACGTGGGTGGTTTTCAGGAGGGGTAGGTGAAGGTCGAAAGGAATGGGGCGGACCGAGCTAAGGGTGGTTCTGGACCGACAGTTTCTCATTGCTGATGGTATGGGTAGGGTATAAGGTATACTTTTATGGCAAGAACCGCGACCATACGATCCCCAGGAATTTCCTGATCGTAGGGATGCATGTACCTTAAACACGTAACAATTTTTTGTATCCGAAACCGAGTAGCCATAAGTTGGATGTGGGAGTAAAAGAGTTGAGTCTGAGGGTCGAAGTTCGAAATTCAAATTTTCAGAAAAGCTGAATTTCAGCAGATTCAAAATTTTGATCTATTTCTTAGGATGTGGTGACGAAAAATAGTTCACACTGATCGAGACCAAAACATATTTCATATACTTCAATCGATAGTTTCGATGTCAGAAATTCTGAATTTCTAACGGTTTCCAAAAAGTTTGCTAATGGATTATCGCTGGTGAGATTAGTTTCCTTCCGCTTTAGGAATTACCTTCCCACTTCATATTCGGGAAGAACTTTCAACCTCGTTCTGCACTACTCGAGGATGTAGCAAATGGTTTAATATCTTCATAATTACCGTGCGAAAGCACTTAGTCTAGGTAAAGGCCTAAGAACTTTCTACGGTGACACCAAACGAGGCTTTTTGGGAAAAGGGTATACTACCACGTTTCGTTCGCCTTACAACTTTATTCACTCTAGGGTGAGAGTCCTGTTAACAGACTACGGGGTCAAGTAACGGATGCGTGTAATTCCCCTGTGCAGAGAATATAACCACGGACGGATGTGAAACTTTGGTTATTTGTGTCGAGGCGTTTCCCTAATGCGTTCCTTTCATGCATGTCAGAGTTGCATGGTCCGCCTTTCAAGAGACTGAAAGAAAAAGGGCCAAATAATGGAATGGAATGAAATGAAATGAAATGAAATGGAATGGAAAGAAAAGGAAAGGAGAGACACTTGTGGCGGAGATTTGTCAGTGAAGAATTCTAAGATAAGAGGAAAATAAAAGGTAAAATAAGGACGTGCACGCGAGTGTGTTTGAAGAACGGAGATGGAACGTACACTTTGGGGTTGTTTAGAGTGAGATTTTAACCGGCCAAGATGATGGAGCAAATACGTTATCATATCACGTTCTGTCTCAGATCGTGAATACTTTTGCAGCTGATATTTTACACCGTCTTTTGGGAATCGGTGGAATCGGGGATCAACACTTTTTACAGTTTTTATCCCTCCGACACGTAAGACCTGCTATTCCCTTGCGGGACTGTAATATCACCACTCGGTTAAATGCTCTGATTTCTTTTCTCCCCTATTCGTATATAGAATAAAATATAAAAAATTTCGTTCTTTCTCAACTCTGACCCGTGTCTATCCATAAATCGGAAGAAAATTTATATTTTCTCATTCCTCGTCAAGAATTAAATCCGTCTTCATTCGAATATTGATATACGCGACGAAGTATTATGGCGCTATTCGAGAAACAACTTTTTCAATTTTTCATAATTTTTCTTTCCTTTTTTTTTTCCTATATCTTTACACCATATTTTTCGCTGCTTATAAATTTTCGTTATATAGGTATACTGCGACGACGAGAAAACCTTTTTCCTAAACTATTATTATTCACATCACGTTTCGGTGCAGCACCCGCCAGGAACTTTGTCATAATATACCTAGGTATATATAGTACGTCCATGTGTTTCGAGTTCGTGTTAATTAGTTAATTGAATGCAACATCATGTGATAATTAATTGTACTAACTCTATAAAATCATCATTTTCAAAGAGATGGAAGGGTGAAAAAATAATATGGGTGATGAAAAATCGCTCGGGGTGGTAATTTTTTTATTTATTTTTGTTTGTTTGTTGGTGGTTTCGTTTTTGAAAAACGTCTTACCCGGAGTTAGCGCCAGGATGAGTAGATGGACGAGCGTTAAGATCGACACCACGTGGCCGCCGGGGGATGTTTTCGCGCGTATAGAAAATTTGAAAATTGTCGATTTCAGCGACGGACGGATAACCCGCCGCATCGCTGCTAGCCGGCGTATTCCTTTAAAACGGAAGAATCGACCACTTCCGTTACAACGCGGAGAGGATGGCACCTCCTTTTCACCCTTACGACGGACAGCCGACTTCCGGCTGCTACACGCTATAACCGCTAAACGAAGACTGCCGCTTAAGCCGCGGTCCGCGGCTAAATTCGCACGTTTCCGCAACCCCTCGGCTCTATTCGTACGTCGGGGGTGTTCCGCACCCCACAAACCCCGCACCCGACCGCAGGGTCGCACGCCGTTGCCCACCAACCCCCAATAGCAGAGAAATACGCCATACAACCCCTATATATATATATACTATAACGTTAGCGCAACCCCAGACCACCCTCCGTCGACGGACGACCCGCCGAGCCACCGCCACAGCCACCACCACCTCAAAGAGCTCGACGGCAAACTTTGTACCGCCAACAAATTAAATATCAAAATACGATTTGGCCCGTGGAAAAACAGCTCGGATTTTACACTGAGAACGGCGGGGGTGGTGGGTGTAAGGATATTTTAACTGTAGTAGAAAAATTCGCCGAAAAAATCAACACCCTTTTTCAAATTAGCTTTTATAATTTAGATTTTTCGAAAAATATATTAAATATCTTCTTTCAACGAATCTTTGAATCTGGAAATCCTCATTATTTTACGTCCAGTTCTATAATGATGGGTTTGAAAAATTTCCACACATCTTGTCGAACTGGAAAATGATCTTTTCCGAAAACGCCAAAATTCCAGTTTCGATATTTGACTGAGAATAGTAATACGGATTTATGAAGAAGTTCGTTTTTTTTTCTCACGAGAGTTGAATCTTAAAAAATAGTTTGACTACCGTCGAAGGTGTAGTAAATACATGAGGCTGCAGGATGCTTTTGAATATACCTAGTATACAACATGTATACATATAAAGTAATAAATCTGTAACCCGGTAATTGTCTAGATAAACTTTCTGACGTTCGGAACCATATCTTCTTATTAGGGTCCATAAAACCGGTAGCCAAGATGGAATTTTCAAAGCCTGCATCGTATATCTTTATTCACAGGAAATCTCTTTGCTTCCGGATTCCTCTTCCTACAGTAGTAGCACCACCACCACCACCACCACCATACCAGATACCAGGCACCAGGAACAGCAACAGCAGCATACCAGGGAAAAAGATTTTACTCTTTGCTACTTTTGGCGAAGCATATATATAATACTACAGGGCACAAAGTCGACAAAATCATTTTGGTTTTTTTTTTCTTTTTTTTTATGGGTTTCATTCGATGGTTTTTCCGCATTCAGAGGAAAAAATTTAACGACGATCGATCCGTATTTCTCGTCAGCAAAAATCCGGTACAAAAATAGACGTAAAAAACAAACCGCAAAAAAAAACTAATTGAATTGCTGTTACTTTTTGACATTTTATTAATCAACTATGCAATGCTTGATTTTTATTGAAAAAAAATATATATATAAAATATAAAATGGATCAGAAGGAGTTGAGAGAATGACCAGGAGCATGAATAACGTTAGGCACCACCGCGCGCTAGACAGAGCGTGTATAATAAATGGAAAATGCAAATGAAATGATAAAAATACAACGCTGTAATATTTCCTTTTATTATTATTAATTTTCGTCTATTTTTCTTTTATCTTTTATTCATTCTTTCCTTTTTCTATAATATATTTCTACGAAAGGTTAT
The DNA here is from genome assembly GCA_914767705.2 of Tenthredo notha. NCBI lineage: Eukaryota > Metazoa > Arthropoda > Insecta > Hymenoptera > Tenthredinidae > Tenthredo > Tenthredo notha. The sequence continues at coordinate 7,076,350 of OU611923.1, read as the reverse complement.
TTTCGCTGTGGAATTTTCTCCTCACAGTATCCGCAGGTTCTTTATTGGAAAATCAAATATTTGCATTTTGCATTGCAGCTATTGCATGGGTTCTATACGGTGAAAAAAATAATTGAAAAATTGCAACCGTATGACGTGGTAAACAGTTATTATAAAATAACTATTTCGTATCAATCGAAATCGGCGTTTTTTTTTTTAGTTTTTCTATTTTTTATTTCTCTACTTTCTCATCAGATGATAGGCTCGAATCTCTCAATTAACCACTCGAATCACGCTTCAACTGTATACCTATAATACGGTATATACCTACATGTATAAAATTGTTTGTAGGCGCAGTATCTGCACCCCCCTATACCTCGTAGCTGTATGGGATACAGGGCCTGCATTTGGTGGGAAACACATCGCAGCTCAATAAAACAGCGTCGTTAGTGAGCCAATAACACGCCTGAATAAACACACGAATGGTCAAATTGTTTCAATGAATTTGACCCGGCTGAAATTAGGGAGTTTAGGATCAGAGCGGACGAGCAAGGTGGCTTTGAGACCCCGAGTGCAACGGAAATAAAAAATTAAACGACAGGGAAAATAAGGAAAATGCCAAAACCTTAAAAACAATTAGCAATGCGAGGTTTCCATCGGTCTCGATATCTGCAGCGGAGAGACTTGCGTCCTTTGAACACGGTGCTTCTTTTTTTGACCCTTTTTATTTTCCGTTCCTTCAATGTACGTCTTTTTCAGCTTGTAGTGAGACCTCAATGTTCAGGGCTGAATGCTACGTCATGTGAAAAGGCTTATTATAGATATCACAGTTGACTCGAAATGCTAGAGGATTCTAGTGGATTTATACAAACCGCGGAATGCTTTGAACGGTGTGCAGTGCCTGTCAAAGGGCGCTCTGATACATGCCCATACGGACTACAGACACGATCTATACGGTGTCATTTCCGAATTGGAATAGCATAATCTTAAATTCGATGTCAATTTCACACGTTTCTTTATAAAACTGACAGTGATCACTATAATCGAATAAACTGATCCTATATCTTCGAAGAAAATGTCAAGACGAATTCAACGGATACCCACAAAGCATATTGGCACATGCATTCAAAATTCAAGGTCGTTGACGATTTTTTTTTCGGTAATTTTGAATTCGAATTTTGATTAAAGTGAAACAATGGCTTGTGGGTACACGTTAGATCCGTCTCGGCGTTCTCTCTTCAAGTAAAGGGATAGTTTGCCCAAAGTCAGCCATTACTCTGTACAACTGGGTTAATTTAAACTGACATGCCGCCCGGTATTCTCTCTGCGGTGTGAACACAGTCTGCGTATGCATTACCTGCGGGACGGACTGCAGTATGGGATTGTTGATTTGCGGCAAACCAGTTTTGTAAACGTAGTCCAAACGCGAAATTGCTGCTATCTATCTTTGGTTAATAGTAAATGCAGCGTCGGCTATAGCCCACCCAAAGTACAAAGATAGTTCAAGAGGCTATACGAGAAAAATTACAAGAGGTATAAACTTTTTTGGCATGTACTTACACATGATGCCAAGATCTTCTGCCAACAAGGGGGGGGTTAGCATAAGGTTTCCCAGCGCCAAGTATGGCTTGAGAAAGTTCTAAATTAGCTTATTAATACCTAATAACCGCGAGTCAATTTTCGAAGGCCTAAAGGCTTTGGGGGTGACAAAAAGTGTACAAAGTACCAAGTGGCATATTAAATGTTCCAAAATCAACCCTTTTCGTCATTTATTTTTGGATCCGTCCGTTGTAATCCGTTTTGAAAAAATATCACGTAATATTCCCGTGTAGTAAAGATTCTTCAACACACCCCGAAAATTAATAGCGGTTTTCGTCCTCGGCGATAAAGCCTCGCTAAATTAGCGGGGTGTTAACGTATGGGGATTTTAGTACAACCCACGAGGCAGCCGGTAGTAGTAGCGTACAAAGTTTATTAAATTTAACCTTAATTAGCGTGTGTAATTCAATGAGCAGATTAACACCAGAAATAGCTAATAACTATAACAACAGTGCGGTAACAGAATAGGTAGGTGAATTCATTGTTTCGAAAAAGTAATGAAGAAAAATGAAAATGCTTGCTGGATAAACTGTTGAAAGTCTTCAAAGAGACAGTTAGGTGCGATGGGGGAGACCAGCCCTTTGACTTTGATATGCGAAGTATATTTGCACGAGGATCCTTATCTCCTTCACACTTCTCTTATTCTCCCTTCAATTCAACCCCTAAGACAGATCCAGCACACAAAAAAATAAAAATAAATTGCGATTAAAAATGAAAATAGGGATACAAATTGAATTATTTGTACACAGAAAGGTTGCACCATGCAAATTCTACCACTCTATCTCTAGCTTTGCGCTATTTGATTCATTTTATCATTACACTATACCCAGAGATCAAAGAGAACTAATTAATTTAATTACGGGGTCACCGGTTCCTGAATCAACCAATAAATAACATATTAGGTAAGGCCTCGAATGATTTTTGCCCGATTTCGAATTTTCAGAATCTTCAGGGAGACAAATTTTTGCAGGGCTGAAACGATTCGGTTGAAAAATCATCATGGATGTTGAAATATGATATTTTGCTGTTCATTTATCTTGTGAAATTCGAGGGACTTGACGTAAAAATTTGTCCCATTAAATTTTACTCAGTTCTAGAGGTTTACGTTGGAGAGACCCAACAAACTATATAGGAAATTTGTTACATGATCCCCGCAGTAACCGTAAGTTACAGTTGAACTGTGCTCGACTGGTTAAACATTTTCACCACGTAATTTTCATGGCACGATTTCTGATCCCATAACTTTCAATTTGGAAACGAATAATATCGACTTTTAATAACTGTAACAATGTCATTGAAAATTTTTTACACGCCCTATGGGTTACAACATCAACTAATGAAAAATCATTTTCAAATACACGTCAAGAAACGGTGAAATGAAATTTAAAAAAATATATATAAAATACTTTATTATCTGTATCATCTGCTATGTACATTTTTCAAGAAATTAGAAACTCGGACGTATTATTTTCTTTTCATTTTCTTTTCTTTTTTTTTCCACAAATGCAGTAGGTATACTCTCACGTGCATTATCGGGTCATATTTCGTTTAATTTTACTTCCATGGTCTATAGACGTTTCCATTACGGTATGAAACGATCGAATTACAATTTTCGTTGATTTGGTTTTTCTTACTCTTACTCTACCTCTTGCTCTTCCTCTGCTTTTTCCTCGTTTTATTTTTCTCTTATTCTGTTATTGTGGAGCTTGAAAATAGCTCTTATCGTATCAGCTGCATTTGATATAGAGAAAATCGAACGAAGTCTGTAGCTTCTACGATACAAGAAATCGATTTCACCGTATAACTCTATAAGTTAATGATATAAAATGGCAATTTTTTTTTTTTTTTGCTATCAAATTTAATACATATCAAACGTTTTTTACTTCTCTTTCTTCTTCTTCTCCTCATCTATTTCATATAATTATTTAACGAGATCAAACCACCGCGACGGTGCCAATGCAGGCTGATGATTTAACTTAGTTTACCCATAAAAACGAGGTGATATAGATTCTTCTCTGATCTTGCAGAGTCAGCAAAAGGTTTCCTGGGGAAAATTTTTACGGGGGATTAAAATCTCTCCCACCGACAAATCCGTGATTGAAAGAAACCGCCATCTTGGGTTTTTCTCTTCACCTCCGTCTCTCCCTCGTAGTCGACGTCCCCGTTTATTCACTTTCTTTTCTTCTGGATTGAACCTTATTTCGGCGAGAAAAACGAGAGAGAAAAATAAAAGAAAAATGTGAAGAAAAGAAAAGAAAAGAGAATAAAAAAGAATAAAAAAATGATAATACGAAAAAAAATGGGGAGAATAAAATCGCAACGCATGTGCAGTTGACAAAGGAAAATACATTTCACATTCGTGAACGTCTCATTTCCTCGAGAATGAACGAACAATGTGTTCTTTTCTTTTTCTTTCCAATTTTGAGGGTAAAAAAAAAATTAACAGGCTATTCCTTATTTTTTCTATTTTGACAATTTTTTTTCAACCCAATCATAGGATCGCTGACGACAGATTGGAAAAGAGAAATTCATACCTTATAGCTTCTATGTGATATATAGGGTAAAAATGAAAAAAAAAAAAAAGAGAAAAGAATAAGTTCTGTCGTCAATTCGTTTCAACTTTTGAAGTTTGTTTTACGTTAGACACGGTGGCGGATGTCGTTCCGATAAAGCAACTGCATGAAACTTTGATAAAGAATTTACTTCGTTTTTTTGTTCTTCTTTTTTCCTTTTTCTTTTCTCGTTTGAAATTGCTGAATTGGCAAAAAAGTTGAATGTGAGTAAAAATCCCTGTCCCTATAGTAGGGGGTATCCCTTTAGCCTCAGCTTTCATATTTTACTTTGCGCTTGGCGTTTTGACCTTATAGTGGAAAATGAAGAGAAAAGAAACGAGAGATGAAGAGAGAGAGAGAAAAGAAAAAAAATTTTGTTAAATGATCGTAAAAAATAAAAGAAAGAAATAATGAAATAATGAAAAAAAACGTATATTTCTCGTAGAAATGGATTTAAACCGACAATTTTTTCGACTCTTCTCTACCCTATACAAGTTTTTTAACGATAAAAATGAAAGAAAGAAAGAAAGGGAAGAAAAAACAAACAAAATGAAATGAAACGAAATGAAATGAAATGAAATGAAATGAAATTTGTGGCTGGTACTACACCGCGAGGCTGCTGGTGGTAATAACATTTTCAAGACGGTTCTCGGTTTGAGCACACGTAAATCTCTCCCTCAACCACAAACACGTAATTTCTATGAAACCTCGCCGGACCATTTAATTAAGGGAAATGTATTCAATTAACTTAAACTGCGGCTAATTACCCTCAACTTGTCTCCCGATGTCGGTCTATCGATCCTTGACATATTCTCACAGGAGTTACAGCCCTTGAAGCAGCTGGTACGAGAAATAAGACGTGGTTGAAAAATGTCTTCTTACTTTTCATTACGATTTCAGATATTCGTCAAAGTTTATTAAAAATCATTACTCGTAATATCGAATAGGGGAAAAATGGGGCAAGAAAAAGAAAAAAGAAAAAAGATAATATATGTATAGACCTATAAGGGTGGTTCTTAATTTAATCACTTTTGAATTTCGGGGCTTTGGACTTTTGACGAAATTTTTCTTCTATGCATCGCGAGACGTTTTGACCCCATGGAGGCATTGAAATTGGAATATGACCGAATTAGGAAGCACCCTAATATATATTATACATGAATCGATTGATATTAACGAAGAATTATTATCGGATGACTCGAGTTGTATATTTTTATTTAACTTGATGGGATGGCAAATTAATGCTTCGAACCGTAACGCTAACCGCAAAGTGGGGTCGGGGTTGGGGTTGGGGTTGGGGTTGGGGTTGGGGGTTGGGGTTTGGGTGAGTTTGGCGCTTGCTCAGGGGGTGCAAAACCCAACGACCCAGCAGCAGTCAGCGATATCCGAAAAGCAAGCAGCTGGGGTCGGCGCAATATCGAACCGAACCCTCATCTCATCTTCGTTCGTTGTGTAGTTGTCGTACCTACGTACATACGTACCTACGTAGTACACCCACATACGTAGTTGTCGGTTTCTTCCACGATCAAGCCAGCACGTTGTTGAACGAACTCTTCATCATCACAAGGAGTCAAGAATAAATTCCGATATCATATATTTTTCGAGATACAGAAATGAAACCATACCTAGGACGCAGGCTATCCGCATTTTTCTCCTTCAGAAATACGCTCTACCACAACGTATTCAGAACTGAAATAGATACTGAAGAATCTCTTTTCCGTAGCGAAAGGAAACCCAAAAAGTAACCGTTTTGAAGAAAAAAATCTTAAAAAATAACAAACTTTTATTTCTATTATAATGGTTTGATGATTTCAGGCGAGTCAGGGGATGATAAAAATTAGGCTTAATATCGAAAAGGCGTTTTCAGTGAAGCCTGGTGACCCGTAATCGCACCCTACGTTCACCAGTGTGCTGAGTGAACGTTTTATTATTTTATTTTTTCAGTTTGTTGTTTTTTTTTTATATTTACTTTTCGAAAATTTTATGCTGACTAAGTTTTGCGCCGGCTACTGTTGGGCAATTACTATATATATATATCTGCGAAAAATTTGAAGAAAAAGATATAAAATATAATTATTCGCGGTCACAGCTGCGTAGAATGATGGGAAAATTTCTGGTATTTTTCAGTCTATAGCGATTTGGAAAACGGTTGTAGAAATTGAGGGAAAATTTTCTGTGTTTTTTGGGGCGGGGGAGGGGGAGGGTAGGGTAGGTACGTACTGTGATCAAAGGGTCGTTGATTCGTTAGCCTCAAACAACCCGGGTGAACTGAGGAGGCTGTGTTTCTCTCGACAAACCTCAATAATCAACCCGAAATTATTCACCCTCTCAATGTTTGAGACGAAAGTTGGAAACCTCGGGTACCAGCTATAGAGGCTCGTTTTCCTCCGGGAAACCTTCATCTAAGAAGAGAATATTTCACTTTCCACAATTCCCCAGAACCCCGGGGAGACCAATTATAAAAATTTCCCGACTCCCTACCTCGAGGTTAGCAGCAGTTATATTACTACGAAATAGTATGATCATGATAAAGCGAAGCTACTAAGAGGAAAAGCTCCGTTTCTCACTTCTCTGAAATTTTCATTATTTCAAGTTTTCGGAAAACTCGGGGAAAATTCATACGTACAAAAATAATTGCAGAGTTTTATACTTTAAACGATTTCCAATTATTCGATATAACATCCGTTTCTTTAATAGGTGATGAAGAATTATTCTCAAATTTTCATCCCATAAAAATAATAATAATAATACGACAAAATATATACGAGAAAATCTATATAGCGCAACCTCGCATTTCTATTGTAAAGCGTGTTACTGGGGTACGCTATACACAGTCGAGATACGAGAGTTCGAGATCTTGGTACAGAATAAAATGAGACGGTGCATCAAATTGCATTTACATTCAAACGCGATTACGTTTCACAAAGTCTGCATTTCCGCAGAAACGTGGTAGTAGTAGTGCCGTACCACCACAGTTTGCACCCCTTCTAACACGGTGTAAATTTACAGATATATATATATCTGCGTGGGTGTGAAAATACGACGATGGTTTAGCCAGCAAATATAAAAATTCAAGAATAAGGACGAACTTTTTTTCCGCAAATATTACGAACTGAAGGATTTTCATCATTTTTTTTATCATCAATGGTCAAGTTAAACGGCCAACAGATAATTTTTTAGCCCCAGATTTTTGGCCCCTTAAATTAAATCCTTAAATAAGTCTTTGAAAAATACAGGGTGGATTATAAGGACTAAGGCGAAACTATTCGCCCCTGACCGCAGCGCTTGAGGGTAACCCAGAGCACCTAGGTAAAACATAGCGGAAGAACCAGGGGTTGAAATAGTCAAGGAATGTTGATCCCGCATCTGGTGTTATGCAGTGGAAGTTTGCCGTGTATATATAGGTAGCAACAAGCCATTTCTGTTAACGGCCGACGGTTTTATGTCCGTATATTTTATCGCGGATATAGTGTAGAGAGATGTGATGCGTGTATGAGAGAAGCTTTTATGAAAACTTGCCATTCAGACATATCGAGTTTGAATTAAGAGTTCGATAGTAGAAAATTGATCAACATTTCATATTGAAATTCGGAGGAAAAAGAGAATATGATATTTTTTCAAATTGGGGGAAAGAAACAGAGAAGAAAAAAAATAATATCACTTCGCTGACTTATTACCCCTCTGAACAACCCTATCCCCTCTATCAAAAATACATCCGAAGTACCTAGAATCACGTTTTGCCAGAAACTAGTTGGACAGGTCACGATTTTTCAAAGTTACGACATCGACGATTAAAAGTATAAAAAATCGTGTCCCAAAACTTAGAGATTGTCGATTTTAAAAAGTCGATTTTAAACTTCAATGAATCACACCTCGAGGATATCTCTTCGATCACTTTTCGCAGGATGTGAAAAGCACCGTGTCAATTGTATCATCAATTTATCAACAATTCCGAAAACTACCCCGTGGGGTATTTTATCGAGAAAAAGAAATCAGCCCTTAAACAATCGATTCTTTCTGCCAATGCTCTTGAAATCCTGCCCAAAAGTTACCAAATCGAAATCCCCTGATCTGCGATTTGCAGAATTTAAAAAACGACTATTTGTCTATCGACGTCATAACTTAAAACATACAAAAGTGATTCGAGTCAGCTAAGTAACGAGGCTTTTTAATCTGTTGAGATTTTTGGCTACAAACTTTCTTCCAGACAATAAAAAGGAGCAATTTAAATTGGGGGCACGATTAGTCGCATAATCATCCCTCGCCTGAATGGTGTTGGGTGTTGGTAGGATGAACTTGAACTCATCCCACCTCGTGCCCGACATCTATCCATCCCTTGCGTCCCTGAACCCTTGGAGGGTGAAAGACCCTGGTTTGGGTGACTAAGAAGAGTGGTGTGATAATTAGCCGAGGGTACCGCAGCATCCCGTTTCTCTGTTGACGGTCTAAACCACTCGAAGTACTTGGAAACTTTTGCCTCTGCAAGCAGACTCATCTTTCCTTCATCCTCCGCACCTTGGTTGATGAAATTTTCGTTTCGTACCGCAATTGGACCCTGGACTGGGCAGTGATCCGCATCGAAGTGACGAAGCCATCAGACCACTTGTGCGGTTGTACAGAGATTGAAATTTAGCTAATTGAGAAAACATCGTGATTGTTGCTCGTTATTTTGTTGTTATGGGTACTTTTTACCATTTTTATGAAAATCTATATAACAATTTCTTCTTTTTTTTTTTTGTTTTTTCATATTTTGTCAACCAGAATTTCCGCATATTATACCGTATATATCCACGTTTCGTATTCGTCGCTGCACTCGAACGACGAGGACATTTAGGAGTAACTCAACGTACACTGTGCAGAATTTTTATTTTTTTTTACAACAGTTTGAAGAAGACCACTCGAAGAATTGTGACTTTAATTAAAAATTCTTCAACCAAAAAACAAACGGGACGCGACGTTATACTGACTGATGAAAAATTTATATAAAAAAAAAAAAAAAAATCAAGTATAAACTCAGATTTTTCTTTTCTTTCCTTGTTTTTGGAAAAAAAAAAATGAAAATTCTATAAATTTGATTGAATTATACAATTGAATACAATATGTGATTAAGTTTTTCTGTTTTATTCAGATAAAAAAAATTACATGCTGGTATATTTTCTTGAGAATTAACTGGATAGAATATATATTATAGTAATCATCATTGAACTGTACAATGGTTTCTAGTTATGATCTTATTGGCTAGATACGACTACGCGATAAGCTGTACGGAAAAATTAACAAACAGTTATTATCTTGCTTCAATTTTTAGCCAGAAACCACCTTCGGGCATCATTGCGAAACTGTTTTTACTAAGTTTAATTATTTCCGGAGTTTTCGATGTAGGTAACAAGTTGCATTTGGATAATAGATGGAAAAATACGAGTTTCATTTCCATAAGGGCGAAGCGATTGGCAATACAAGATCTGGGCCCTAAACCAAATGGCAAATAGGCAAGGGGATTTATATTAGACTTGTTTTCCTCGCTAAATCTTTCTGGGTCAAATTTTTCTGGGTCTGGAAAATATTTCGGGTCATGATGGAAACTGTATACCGGAATCCAAATATTCTGACCCCCTTTTATATGGAATGGTTCAAGTCCAGGAAGCGATGGAGGAAGAGTGAAATCCTTTGGTCCAATTCTATCCAAAAATACACCGGCTGGATACATTCTTAATGTTTCGCTGATGACTGCGTCGAGGTATTTCATCCCGTGAAGATCCTCGTAGGTAATTGCGGTGGAATGATTTTCAATGAGTTGATCAATCTCTGCTTGCAACTTCCTCTGAACGTCAGGATTCACTGCTAGCAAATGAGCAGCAAAACTCATTGTGGTTGCAGTAGTGTCGAATCCCCCAAGGAAAAATATAAAAGCTTGAGCAGCCATGTCCTCGGCAGACATTGGAGGAATGTCCTTTCTTTCCCTTGCTTGCATCATCAGCTGTATCATGTCCGGCCTGACAATTCCTTGGGCATCTCTAGTGGCTATCGTATTTTTTATTACATTCATGAAGAAGTCACTGGTCTTAGGGTCGATGAGTTTAATGTTCAATAGTTTAGCAATGGCTGGAAAACTCTCGAGTAAGAATAAGGCGAGTTTCCTTGATTTGAAAAAACTTGCCACCTCGTGTCCCAGCTTATAAAAATCATTGTTACGATCTGTCATCGAGTTCACGGTCAATCCATACGCTGACGATGCAATAACGTCCAGAGTATATCTCCCGAATGTATCCTTCATGTCCAATTCTTCAGGCTGTGGATCTTGTTTGGATAAATGATCAGCAAAATTTTCAGCGCACTTTGATATTGTTTCAAACATAATTTTCATTTTACTTGAAGTAAACGACGGACTCAAAAGTGATCTCATATTTTTCCACGGTTCATCTTTGAGTGAAAACAAGTTTTTCTCGAATAACGGTTCAGTAGGTGAGTTAAAGCCTATTTTGTGATTTGGAAAACTATCGAAATGTTTGATCGTAATTAATTTCACCAGCTCTGGATCTTTCAACAAAATTATCGGTCTTGAAAAGTCGTAGAATCCGACGTATCTTGCTTCATCGTTACAGTTGTATATCTCTGCAAGAATATCAGGCATCGCCTGCGTATGAAATACCATTCCAGTCATGTTTCCAAAAATTGGTGTTGGCTTTACAAATGGAATTCCAAATTTCTTGAAATGATTGTGATTCCGAGTAAAGAACAAGTAGATACATATCGCTCCTCCTATAATGGTCAAAACTATTGTCCATAGATCCATGGTGTTTAATTGATGTTTGTGTGTTAACTAAGATTCGAATAATCACAGGATCAACGATTTCGAATCACTTATACCAGTGGAAAAATAGTTTAAACAAACTCAACAAATTCAAATATCTGTTTCTAGTATCACAACAGTTTTCTGCACATTAATCGGATGATATTAACTCTCGCTGAAGTTCTGTCGACCGAATACAAGATCAAACTACGCTGCAGAGCGACTCTGAGCCTACAATATATTCTTCAGAGCCATGACCATGCAATCTATCATTAATTCTATAAACGTATGACGTAACGTTGGGATTGACAATCAGCAGCACTTGTGGCTTCATCATGTATGTACTACACTTACATCTGAATGACTGTGAAATCTAGCAAATTATAAAATAAAACGTCAAGATAGAAATTTATATTCTTTATTACGTTAACGAAAAAGTCAGCTGATTCCAGGTTGACGAATTTCACTAGACTAGACTGTTGCGTAAAACAGCCAGACCGTTCATATCACGTAAACAAGCTTATCCATATGACTAATGAATGACTTCAACGCGTCACTTCGATCATTGAACAAAAAATCCTCATAAAATTACAACAAATCAAAAGAAAAAGGAAAGACCGAGTTTTTATTTCTTATTTTATACGGGATCCGAAGTTCTTGTTTTCGGGTTTTTCAATTCGTTATTAAGTCTGATCGTGATACAGTACAAACTGCAAGTAGGAGAATCTCACAAGTTGGAAAAGAGAACGTCAAGGCCGTCTAATTCTGGCTTTTGTATAGATTATCTCCTCTTATTAGTTACATAGCCGCGTGGTTGATATGATTATATACAAAGTCCAAAGTAAATGTTTGGATTTTTGAAAAAGTAAACATTAAGCTGTAGCCAAGACGGGGGAAAAAAATTAAGAAAAATTCTTATCTATTCCTGGCTATATAATAATATGACTTCTATTAGTAGATATTGTCGTCATATATTTTGAACAGCACGACTATCTGCTGGTGGTTTATTTGCGAATCGATAAATCGTGATAACGGTGTGATTATTCGTTCACTGATTATTTATCTGCAAAGTACTCATCAGCGATAAAAATATTCTCACCTTCGTATAATCATATCACCGTTTTGTTTTATGGCAACAACTGTATGTGTACTAAGACCAGCAGCGATTATCACAATACAAGTAATCCACTGTTTTCTTACTATCGGACAGATATATCATTGATTTATTATATTTTCGTGAATCTCTATAAGCTTAGGACTGTTATTGCATTTAGTTTCCTTCCAGATTGCTTCTTATTCTCCTGCGTCATCGAAATGTATCGACTTAGGTGTGAAATAACGATCAGACCAAATAATTTGGCATTATATATAATTGGAAATCTCTACGAAATCTGACGTTTAGTTGGAATCTGAACTGGATAAAGGGGATCGCAGGGAATCCCAGGGTATTTTGTTGATTGGTTTAGGTTTTAATGAAAGAACACTCAAGGCTGAGGAATCGATACTTAAGGGTGTATTCACAGACGAAAATTCCATTTATTTTTTATTCAAAAACTTATAATCGAGTAGCTATACAAAAAATTTTATTACAAATATACTAAGTACAATATTTATGATGAAAACAATTCGACTTTCACTGGGAGCAAAGGAATTTTAAAAAAGACACAACGTTTTTTTTTTTGTACATTGGATCACATAATAAATCTTCATGATCTTGGCTCAACTTTTAGCTGAAAACCACCTTTAGGGATCATGAATATAGTTTTTGTACACAGTTCGATTACCGATGGTGTCTTTGGCGTTGGTAATAAGTTACATTTAGCTAATACATGAAACAAAGCAAGCTTCACTTCCATAAGGGCAAAACGATTAGCGATACACATTCTGGGACCGATACCAAAGGGGAGATACGTTAGGGGATTTATATCCGATTTGTTATCCTCGTTGAATCTTTCGGGATAGAATTTCTCAGGATTTGTAAAATATTTTGGATCATGATGGAAGCAGTAGGATGGAATCCAAACGAACTGGCCAGCTTCAATCTGCACTGGTTTTAGTCCTGGTAATGGTGGGGGAAGAGTGAAAGTCTTTAATGCAACTCTATCCGTGAATGGAGTGGGTGGAAACATCCTTAATGTTTCACTGATGACAGCATCGAGGTATTTCATCGCGTGAAGATCTTCGTAGTTAATTTTGCCAGAACTTTTATCGAGTACTTGATCAATCTCGGTTTGTAATTTCCTTTGAACATCAGGATTCATTGCTAGTAATTGGGATGCAAAAGCGAGCGTTACCGAAGGGGATTCGAATCCTCCAAGAAAAAAGATGAAAGCCTGTGCAGCTATGTCCTCGCTAGACAAAATAGATTTTTCTTTCCTATCCCTGGCTTGCATCATCAGCTGTATCATGTCGGGTCTTACAATTCCTTGGGCCTCTCTCGTGGCTATCGTGTCTTCTACCACTTTGATAAAGAAGTCAGTGGATTTAGGATTGAAAAATTTTATTTGAAACAAATTGGCAAGCCATGGAAAATTCCTAATTATAAAAAACTTGATCATTTTCATAGGAGAAAAATCTGCTATCTCTTTTCCCATACGATAAAACTCATTGTCGCGATCTTTCAAGGAGTTCAGGCTCAACCCGAAAGCTGTAGATGCAATCACGTCAAGAGTATATCTTCCGAATATATCCTTTACGTCTAATCCTTCGGTCGGTAGATCTTCCGGCGTTAAATAATCAGCCAGATTTACAGCACATGGTGATATTATTTCAAACATCGTTTTCATCTTACTCGAAGTAAACGCAGGGCTCAAAACTGTTCTCATGTCTTTCCACGCATCGTCTTTTAGTCCCATTAAGTTTTTTTGGAAAAGTGGTTCTGCCGCTGAATCAACGAACATTTTGTGATTTGGAAAACTGTCGAAATTTTTAATCGCTATAGATTTCACTAGCTCTGGATCCGTCAGCAGAATTGTTGGTGTTGAAAATTCATAGAATCCGATATATTTGGCCTCAGGATTCGAATGGTACAGATCCTGAAGAATATCAACTATCGTCTTCGACCTGAGTATTATTCCCATCGCATTGCCGACAATTGGAATCGGTCTCATGTATGGAATTCCTCGTTTTTTGAAATAATCGTGATTCCGTGTACCGAAGAAGTAGATGCATAATGCCCCTGCTATCACGGTCAAAATGATGAGAAATGAATCCATGTTCTTCAATCAATAAAAACACATTGACAATTGACTAAACAGAACACATTTTATTCTTCTTTTTTTTTTTTTATCAAGCAATCAAGAGTTTATCAGTCCGGATAGTAACAATACCCGACGATATAATCACTATCAGTACTCGTGAAGTGTTTTAAATGAACGAAAAAAAAACAGAAAAAAATTCCCCAATGTCAGACACGTATTTTTACTCCGATTTCACAATATCTTCGCTCACACAAGTTGCGTCGACCGAGTATCAGACCAGACTGTACGCGCAGTACGATTATACTTCGATGACATCATCTACAGCGGTACCTCCATTCGACCTATGAATGATTTCACATGTGTATGGCACAACGACAACATTTTACTCTACCCATACCCCACACCCATATCGCAATTACAGTCTTCTGCTATCTGCAAGCGTATGAGTACAAATCCTATCGCCTACTTTTTATAGTATATGCAAGTCATGAATCGAGTGGTCAATATAAAACTCACTCGTTCAATGATAGGTAATTGGGACTGGTTTAATCTAACTCAAATTAGCTGTATGTTTGCATCTTTCTGGGGAATGAATGCAATGTTTTTCTCCATTTATTATAGGCGAAATTTTCGACCAAAAACCACTTGTTAGCTTATCAATGAATCTATTCGCAATCTGGGGATGAAAGATATAAAAATTACCAACAGTACTCGAGAAGTATGATTGAGACGAATTCGGGAAATGAAAATCTCTTGCTAGATAATTGAATAAGGAACAAGAAACGTCCTTAAAAGTTCACTCTAGGGACAACGGTGCAGGAGCTATGGAATTCTAAAGCTTAAATTCACCGAAAACTAGAATCGAATAAATGAAAATCAAAAAATGGATCGAAAAAAAAAATGCGAAAAATGCGTTGCTAGATAATTGAATAAGGAACAAGAAACGTCCTTAAAAGTTCACTCTAGGGACAACGGTGAAGGAGCTACGGTTTGCTAAAGCTCAAATCGTGGCGCGAATGGGGTGCGAATGGGGTGCGAGTTTGGCAGCCTGACTAGCCCCCGGCCTGGGGGGCTAAAGGTCTCCTAAAACGGGAACATCCAGCGGGGTCCCTAACAGCTTAGCCTATAACCTGGGCCTCATTTGCACTATGGCACGCCTTATTAGGACCCTGCCAGCACCACAGCACAATTTCTACACGGGATGTAGTTGAAATTGTAATCATGGCTGTACAATTGTGTGCATGGTTAATGGTTATACATCCGAATGACCAATGTCTCCGATGATCGTCTTTCGATGACTGTACGATTTCGAATAATAACGAATTCGAACGTCCACCTGAAATTTGAAGTCGTGTAAGGAACTGATGTCATAAGAAATTTTAATGGCTGCTTTATTTTTTTCACAAGTGAACAACATTCAAGGTTCAAAAATTAATCTTCACAAACGTATTCACATACATCAACTTTTTTTTTTTACAGAGTTTTGATTACAAAAATAATGATTTCAATGATTGTGCCCAAATCATACGGAACACATAAAGCATTACAAAAATGTTCATCTAAAGTATTAATTTCGGAATTACAAAATACATATATCATGTTCTCGGTTGAATTTTGAGGTGGAAACCACCTTCTGGTATTGTCTTGAATGTTTGTGAACTCAGTTTTATCACCGATGGAGTTTTTAGCGTTGGTAACAAGTTACATTTAGCTAATACATGAAACAAAGCAAGCTTTACTTCCATCAGGGCAAAACGATTGGCGATACAAATCCTGGGACCGATTCCGAATGGCAAATACGTCGAGGGATTTATATCCGACTTATTATCCTCGTTGAATCTTTCTGGATCGAATTTTTCTGGATTCGGGAAATATTTCGGGTCATGATGGAGGCTGTAGCATGGTAGCCAAATGTTCTGACCTGCTTCAATCTGCAATGGTTCAAGTCCAGGTAACGCTGGGGGTAGAGTGAAACTCTTCGTTCCAACTCTATCCAGCATTGCAATTGGTGGGTACATTCTTAATGTTTCACTGATGACACTATCGAGGTATTTCATTGCGTGAAGATCTTCGTAGGAAACTTCGCCGGAACTCTTTTCAACCACTTCATCTATTTCTGCTTGTAACTTCCTTTGAACATCCGGATTCCGTGCTAGTAAATGGGAAGCGAAACACATCGTCGTCGCTGGACTGTCGAATCCTCCAAGGAAAAAAATGAAAGCCTGAGCAGCTATATCTTCGGGAGACAGATCTTTCTTATCCCTGGCTTGCATCATCAGATGGATCATGTCTGGCCTCACAATTCCTTCAGCATCTCTAGCAGCTACCGTCTTCGCTATCACGTCCATGAAGAAGTCAGTGGTTTTAGGGTTCTGAACTTTTGCGTTCAAGAGTTCAGCAAACCATGGGAAACTCCTTATCAAGAAAAACTTAAACATTTTGAAGCCAGTAAAATCCGCTGCGTCTGTTCCCATCAGATAAAACTCATTGTCACGATCTTTCATGGAATTCACGGTAAGGCCAAAAGCTGAAGAAGCTATTACGTCGAGAGTATATCTCCCGAATGTATCGCTCATGTCCAAGTCTTCAGGTTGTGGATTTTGTTTAGCTAAGTGATCAGAAAAATCTAGCGCACATTTTGATACTATTTCGTACATCATTTTCATTTTACTAGAAGTAAATGCTGGGCTAAGAAGTGATCTCATCTCTCTCCAAGTGTCATCTTTGAGCGCGATTAAGTTTTTCAGAAACAGCGGTTCTGTCGGTGAATCAATAAACATTCTGTGATTGGGAAAACTATCGAAATTTTTAATCCCAATAGATTTCACCAGCTCTGGATCTTTGATCAGAATTATCGGTGTTGAAAAGTCGTAAAATCCAACGTATTTTGCTTCTGGGTAAGAGTCGTACAATTCGGCAATAACATCATTTATTGGCTTCACCTTGAATAACACTCCAGCCATGTTTCCAAATATTGGTGTAGGTTTCAGAAATGGGATTCCTCGTTTCTTGAAATAATTATAATTCCGAGTACCGAACCAGTAAATGCACAATGCACCCCCCAATATGGTGAAAATAATTGTCCACAAATCCATGTTGTTCTCGAATCAAGAAAAATACATCGACACTTTACGAACACACACTTTTTACTTGCCTATATCCTAATAAATACTGCGGATCAGTCAGATTAGTAAATGGACATTTTCAAATGACTAACCGCATTTGCAAAATGATTTTAATTAACTTCCACAATCAAAGTCTTCAATACCAGGGTCACCTATTTTTTCCAAGCTATTCGAGCAATACTTCGCTTGCAGAAGTTGTGTCGACCGAATATCAGTGCAGACTCCTGCTTAGAATGACTAGATCGTTTATATAATCTGTAGCTAGGCACGTTCACTTGACCAAATGATGATATAGAATATACTTTACAACGTTGACACTATCAATGAGCTGCGCTTGGACGTAGGTCGTATGTAAACCCCACTCATAAAGCAAAGATCGTATTTTTTTCTTCTCTATACGTGAGTTGATATCGTATCTCCTATATGTTTGACAGTGTGCAAACAGAAATTCAGTAGCCAACAAAATTCATCATAATCGTTCCTATTACTGGTCGAATTTATCTCTACGTATGTATATGTAGTACATGATACTTACTACGTTTTTATATCTATTATTTCGTTGACATCAAGTTTTCGAGATCGTTACTCTGATAGCTATATGAAAAAATGAAACTGGTTACGATTGCACAAATATTTATTTGGGATCAAAGATTTCAAATTACCAACAGTACTTGAGACGAATTCGAGAAATAAAAATCTATCCTTGTAGTGTACTCACAGACGTTTGTTTCACTACAATCGTTGAGCTGTGGCAATGAAATGTCAGACCAGACTGCTGCGCATATTGGCTAAAGCGTTTATGTAATCTACAGAAGTGCCCATATTTGACCTAATGATAATGTCAAGTCTGAAATGACGTTTACGATTTAAATTCATGCGACTTTGGCCTACATGAACCGTCTTCTTTCATCTGCAAGCATGAAGCTGAATTTTACTCCTATGCTGCCAATCACGGACTCCCTAGTATTAAACTACGAAATAAAAGCCAATTTGAAATAACAACGAATTCAAACGTGTACCTGAAATTTGAAGTCGTTTAAGGAACGTTGTTGATGGTTGATTTATTTTTTAACGAGTGAGAAACATTCAAGGTTCAAAAATCAATCTTTACAAAATTTTCGTATTCCAACATACATCAAAGGTTTTTTTTTTACAGAGTTTTGATTACAAAAGTCATGATTCCAATGACCATGACCAAATTATACGGAATACATAAAGCATAACAAAAATATTTATCTAACATATTCATTTCTAAATCACACAATGTCTTAAATTATGTTCTTGGTTGAATTTTGAGATGGAAACCACCTTCGGGCATCAGCGCTAATGTTTTTGGACTCAGTTTTATTACGGATGGAGTTTTTGGCGTCGGTAACAAGTTACATTTAGCTAATATATGAAACATAGCAAGCTTTACTTCCATCAGGGCAAAACGATTGGCGATACAAATCCTGGGACCGATTCCGAATGGGAAATACGTCAGGGGATTTATATCCGACTTATTATCCTCGTTGAATCTTTCCGGATCGAATTTTTCTGGATTCGGAAAATATTTCGGGTCATGGTGGAAGCTGTAGCATGGTATCCAAATATTTTGACCTGCTTCAATCTGCAATGGTTCAAGTCCGGGTAACGCAGGGGGCAGAGAGAAACCCTTCGATGCAACTCTATCCAGCATTACAGCTGGAGGAAAAATTCTCAATGTTTCACTGACGACAGCATCGAGGTATTTCATTGCGTGAAGATCTTCGTAGGAAACTTTGCCAGAATTCTTTTCCAGCACTTCGTCAATTTCTGCTTGTAACTTCCTTTGAACATCCGGATTCAGTGCCACTAAATGGGCAGCAAAACTCATCATTGTCGCTGGACTGTCGAATCCTGCGAGGAAAAAGATGAAAGCCTGAGCAGCTATATCTTCGGGAGACAGATCTTTCTTATCCCTGGCTTGCATCATCAGATGGATCATATCTGGCCTCACAATTCCTTGAGCATCTCTAGCGGCTATCGTCTTCGCTATCACGTCCATGAAGAAGTCAGTGGTTTTAGGGTCGATAAATTTTGCGTTCAAGAGTTTAGCGAACCATGGAAAACTCCTCAGCAAGAAAATTTTGATCATTTTAAAGCCAGAAAAATTCGCCACCTCTATTCCCATCCGATAAAATTCATTGTCACGATCTTTGATGGAGTTCACGGTAAGGCCAAATGCCGAAGAAGCTATTACGTCGAGAGTATATCTCCCGAATGTATCCTTCATGTCCAATTCTTCAGGTTGTGGATTTTGTTTAGCTAAGTGATCAAAAAAATCTACCGCACAATTAGACATTATCTCATACATCAGTTTCATCTTACTAGAAGTGAATGCTGGACTCAGAAGTGATCTCATCTCTCTCCACGTATCATCTTTAAGAGCGAATAAGTTTTTCTGGAACAGGGGCTCTGACGGTGTATCAACGAACAATCTGTGATTGGGAAAACTATCGAAATTTTTAATCGCGATAGATTTCACCAGCTCTGGATCTTTGATCATAATTATCGGTGTTGAAAAGTCGTAAAATCCAACGTATTTTGCATCTGGGTTGCAGTCGTACACCGCGTCAATTGCATCGTTCATTGGCTTTGTCTTGAATATCACTGGAGTTATGTTACCAAATATCGGTGTCGGTTTTACAAATGGGATTCCTCGTTTCTTGAAATAATTATAATGCCGAGTACCGAACCAGTAGATGCACAATGCACCCCCCAATATGGTGAAAATAATTGTCCACAAATCCATGTTGTTCTCGAATCAAGAAAAATACATTGACACTTTACGAATACACACTTTTCCCTTGCCTATATCCTAATAAACACTGGATCAGTCAGATCAGTAAATGGACATTTTCAAATGACTAACAGCATTTGAAAAATGATTTTAATTAACTTCCACAATCAAAGTCTTCGATACCAGGGTCACCTATTTTTTCCAAGCTATTCAAGCAATACTTCGCTTGCAGAAGTTGTGTCGACCGAATATCAGTCCAGACTCCTGCTTAGAATGACTAGATCGTTTATATAATCTGTAGCTAGGCACGTTCACTTGACCAAATGATGATATAAAGTGTACTGTAGAACGTCCACACTAGTAATGAGCTGCGCTTGGTCGTGGGTCGTTTGTGAATCCCACTCCTGACTCAATTATCGTGTTTTTCCTTCTCTATACGTGAGTTAATATCGTATCTCATATATGCTTGACAGTGTGCAAATGGGAATCGAGTAGCTGATTAAATTCTTTATCATTTTTGCTGTTCGAATTTATTTCTGTTTATGTATGTATCTACACATGATACCTACTGCGTATTTGGCAAATTTTTTGCATCTTTCAAAAAGTGAACGAATAAAATGAACATGAAAATGTAACTGGTTACGATTAGAGAAATATTAATTACTGAGTTACACAATGAATTCTTTTATTTTCTTGGTTCAATTTTTAGCTGGAAACCATCTTCTGGAATTAATGGGAAAAATTGTTTCCGCAGTTTTATTACAGATCGAGTTTTTGGCGTTGGTGATAAGTTACATTTGGATAATACATGAAACAAAGCAAGCTTTACCTCCATAAGAGCGAAACGATTGCCTATACAAATTCTGGGACCAAGTCCAAAGGGGAAATACGTCAGAGGATTTATATTGGACTTGTTCTCATCGCTGAATCTTTCTGGCTGAAATTTTTCTGGATCAGGAAAATACCGTGGGTCATGATGGAAGGAATAACATGGTAGCCAAATACTCTGGCCTGCTTCAATCTTCAATGGTTTAAGTCCGGGCAACGCTGGGGGTAGAGTAAAACTCTTTGATCCAACTCTGTCCAAAAACGGGGATGGTGGAAACATCCTTAATGTTTCCATGACGACACCATCGAGGTATTTCATGGCATGTAGATCTTCGTAAGTAACTCCACTTGGACCTTCTCTCTTTTCAATCACTCGATCGATCTCTTCCTGTAACTTCCTTTGAACGTCCGGGTTTACCACCAGTATCTGAGCAGCAAAACTTATAGCTGTAGCTGGACCGTCGAATCCTCCAAGAAAAAATATAAATGCCTGTGCAGTTATGTCGTCGGAAGTGAGGGAAGATTTTTCTCCTCTATCCCTGGCTTGCATCATCAAATGTATCATGTCGGGCCTCACAATTCCTCGTGCATCCCTAGTAGCTATCGTATTGTCTATCACGTTTTTAAAGAAATCGGTTGTCTTTGGGTCGAGAAATTTGATGTTCAATAATTTAGCGAGCCACGGTAATTTCTTCATAAAAAAAAACTTGAACACCTTCAAGCCGGAAAAATCTGCCACCTCTTTTCCAGTCAAATAAAATTCATTGTCACGATCCTTCATGGAGTTTACACTCAGACCGAACGCTGTAGATGCAATAACGTCAAGACTATATCGCCCGAATATTTCCTTCACATCCGATTCTTCAGGCTGTGAATTTTTCATTGCCAAATGATCGGCAAAGTCTATCGCGCACTTCGACATTATTTCATACATCATTTTCATCTTACTAGAAGTGAACGATGGACTCAAAACCGATCTCATATCTCTCCACGTATCATCCTGGAGTGCGAACAAGTTTTTCTGGAAGACCGGCTCGGTTGGAGAAGTAACAAACATTTTATGATTTGGAAAACAATCGAAATTTTTAATCGTTATCGATTTCACCAGCTCTGGATCTCTCACCAGAATAATTGGTGTTGAAAAGTCATAGAAACCAACGTATTTTGCTTCAGGATGACAGTGGTACCCCTCTTCGGCGATATCAACTAAAGACTTCACCTTAAATATTATTCCACCCATGTTACCAAATATTGGTACCGGTTTCACAAACGGAATACCCAGTTTTTTGAAATAATTATGATTCCGTGTACCGAACAAGTAGATGGATAATGCTCCTACCATTATGGTTAATACGACTATCCATAAATCCATTTTCTTAGATGAATTAGAACACGTGAATAATTACTAAAACAGCATTCGCCAAATTGTTCAAAATGACTTAAAACAATCTAAATCTGTTCTCCTAGTGTTAAACACGAATTTTTCACTTCAAACAAACAATATCATATATCTACTCTCGACTAAGTTCTGTCGTCCGACTATCAGACCAGACTACTGCGCAAAATGACTTCATCGTTTATATAATCTGCCATTTGACCACATGATGATTTGAACTGTATGATATGTGACGTCCACATTTGTAATTAACAGCACTTTATACTTTGTCTTCTATAGTATAAGAGCTACACCCACATACCAATGTATGTACTGTCGTAACTGAAGTAAATACTGGATTCAAAAGTGACCGCATGTCCCTCCACGTGTCGTCTTTAAGTGTCATCAAATTTTTATGAAACAGTGGTTCCGTCAAAGCATCGACAAACAATCTGTGATTAGGAAAACTGTCGCAATTTCTTTCAGGATAATAATTAGTGTTGACAAATCGTAAAATCTATACATATTTTGCGTCAGGATTACAGTTGTACGACTCTTCAATTACATCAATCATTGTCTTCAATTTGAATACCTACCATTCCGGTCATGTTGCCGAATATTGGAATCGGGTTCACGCATGGAATTCCATGTTTCTTTTATTTATTTATTTATTTATTTTCTTATAATATTACTACATATCTCAGTACATTAATGGTCATTATAAATAACGACCATCTGGCTGGCTATAATTAGTTTATCTTCAAATCAATGAACCGTGATTACACAGTACGTACCTATCTATAAATTTATGAAAAACTTCTTATCGGTCTAATGAACGTTCTTATAAATATATTTTTATCACTGCTTTATGACGATTAAAGAAATATCGTTTGCATCGAGATTATTTCTGATGCTATCATCTTATCAGAGTATGATTATCGTGCGTGATATATATTAGTTGAAGTGATTAATGATTATTTTCTATTCCTATACGAATAAAGAGATCGAAAAATGGTTTCCCAGAGAAACGTTAAAATTAATTATATTGAGTAAATTTTTAATTAAAACACAGTGACGATTTTGAAAATGATTATATAACTAATTATGACTAAAATGTCCGAAATATATAATCCAGTATTATTTTCTTGGTTTGATTTTCAGCCAGATACCACCATCCAGCATCGTGCCAAAGCTGGTAGCACTAAGTTTCATGGATGTCGTGGTTTTCGGCGATGGTAAGAAGGTGCATTTGGCCAGTAGATGAAAGAGGACCAGCTTAACTTCCATAATAGCAAAACGATTGGCGATACAAGTTCTGGGACCAAATCCGAAGGGTATATACGTCATGGGAATTATCTTCGATTTATTATCTTCGTTGAATCTTTCGGGATCGAATTTCTCTGGGTTTGGAAAATATTTTGGGTCACGATGTATACTCCAAATTGGTATCCAAATATTTTGACCAGGATTTATCTCCAACGATTTGAGTCCTGGTAGCGCTGGTGGAAGAGTAAAACTCTTTGGTCCAATTCTATCAGTAGCCGGATTTGGAGGAAACAATCTTAACGTTTCGTTGACGACAGCATCGAGATATTTCATCGCGTGAAGATCCTCGTAAGTTATTTCATCGGAACTCTGTTCAATGACTTGATCAATCTCGGTTTGTAATTTTTTCTGAATATCAGGATTAAGCGCTAGTAAATGGGCAGCAAAGCACATCGTTGATGATGGAGCTTCGTATCCTCCGAGAAGAAAAATGAATGCCTGAGCAGTCATGTCCATGATAGAAAGTGATGATTTTTCTTTTCTGTCCCTGGCCTGCATCATCAGATGTATCATGTCGGGTCTGACAATTCCTTGTGCATCTCTAGCGGTGATTGTGCTCTCTATCACGTTTGTAAAAAAGTCGGTTGTCTTATGGTCCATGAATCTTATGTCAAAAAGTTTGGCAAGCCATGGTAAACTTTTGAGTATAAAAATCTTCACGATTTTAAATCCGGAAAAATCTGCGACCGATTTTCCAATTCGATAAAAATCATTGTTACGATCTTTCATTGAATCTACGTTCAATCCAAACGCTGCGGTTGCAATAACGTCTAATGTGTATCTCCCGAATAATTCCTTCATGTTCAATTCATCAGGTTGTGGATTTTGTCCTGTTAAATGATCGCTGAAATTCACCGCACATTCCGACAACATTTTGAACATCATTTTCATCTTACTGCCGCTGAACGCTGGACTTAAGACCGTCCTCATGTCTCTCCAAGCTTCGTCTTTTAACGCCAACAAATTCTTTTCAAATATCGGTTCTGACGGAGACACAGTGAAGAATTTGTGATTTGGAAAACTGTCGAAATTTTTAATCGTCACAGATTTAATCAGCTCTGGATCCTTCAATAATATTACAGGTACTGTGCAGTCGAAGAGTCCAACGTATTTGGCATCAGGGTGACATTCGTAACTCTTTTGAAGCACGTCAGGCATTGATTTTCTCATCAATATCACATCAGTCATATTTCCAAATATCGGAGTTGGTTTCACGAATGGGATACCCAATTTTTTGAAGTGATTATAATTTCGTGTCAAAAATAAGTATATGCACAACGCGCCGGCTATCAGAGTAAAGGATATCGTTAAAAGATCCATGGTTGTGTAATCGATTTCAAAAAAAAATTTCAAATACAATTTTGAGTCGATAGCAAGATGCAAATTTCGTAATCCTATAAATTTTACACACCGAATTCTCTCTATCGATATAAAAAAATATACTTTTGCGGAATATCTCTCACCTCGACATAGCTATTACATATGTTATGTCGACAGAATTTTATACCACACTGCTGTCCAGAATAACTGATCTATTATATATATATGAGATACGAAGTCGTGCCTGCGTGTAGCTATCACACAATTATTCAATGCAGTATGTATGTATGTACGCATTGCCAGCATGATACATCACAAATAATTGCTGAGATCAGTGTGACTCTCTGATACACAAATGCGTCTTCAAGTTTATCTTGTATAACTGATACACGTGTGATTTACTATACTTCGTTGAACCAGTACAGTCTAATGGCTGATGAAGAATCGATGATAATTTTAACTTGTAAGTGCTTAACGAGTGTGAAATGAAATTTGAAACGAAAGATGATTCGGCTGAATTCATCAGTCGATAATATATGTGGAAATTCATTTTTTGTTTAATTTCTCGATAACACGTAATTACATATACATACTCGTTGTTGAAAATATAATGACTTGCTTTATTTAATGCATATCCTCGTTATCTCAATGACACGAACTATTAATCTTGTATGTTTTTATTTTTCTCGAAATATCATGAGCCATGACTTGGCGAGATTCTATCGAATCGATTAGAATTATTAAGATTCGTTCAATTTTGTTTAAAAACAATATTAAGTGTCTGAGATAGATTCATTTTTATTTTTCTTTTTCGAATTTGGTCTCACCCGGTTATCGGAATTTTTCCCTACGCGCGTATTATAAAACGAGTGTAATATCAGGTGGTGGTTTATCTGAAGGGGAGGCTACGTACTCATACGCAATCGTTGCTAATTAGTGGAAAATTACGGAAAAGTCTAACAAGTGCGCTTTGAGGCTGAAATCAAATTAAATTGCCGGGAATTGCTACGATTTCTGTTCGTTGATTCATTGATTCGGATATATATATTTTTCAATAAAATAACATTCAACGTTAAAGCAGCTTTCATTTTTAAAGTTATTTCAAAATTTGAAACAATTCTAGCAATTTTTATTTCTTTTTTACTTCTGTCTTGATATTATCTATAGGTCTAGATTATTTCTATCTGTGACACAGGATCTTGGAAGAAAAAAAAAATTATCTCTAATTGAAGAATTTTTCTCAAATCATTTATAACCATAGAAAGTTTTCGGATACAACAGATATAGGCGAAAAGTCATGTAATCAGGAAATATGGAGGATGGAATTTTCAATAATTGTATAGTACATACATAATACATTGTTTTATTAATATTTTGACCATATTTTACAGAAAGGTTGAGAGTACAATATAGAGCCCTGATATGTTAGTCAATGTTGAACTATAGAATACGCTCTTGTTCTCTTGGCTCAACTTTGAGCCAAAATCCACCTTTAGGTAACAATATGACTCTGTTTGGATCAAGTTTAATTGGCCACTGGGTTTTCGACGTTGGTACCAAATTACATTTAGCCAATAAATGGAATAAAACGAGCTTGACTTCCATCAGAGCGAATCGATTGGCAATACAAATTCTGGGACCAAGACCAAAGGGGAAATACGTCATGGGAGATATTTTCGACTTGTTATCTTCGTTGAATCTTTCGGGATCGAATTTTTCTGGTTCTGGAAAATATTTAGGATCACGATGGAAACTGGACATCGGTATCCAAACAGATTCGCCAGCTTTTATCTTCAATGGTTTGAGACCTGGTAGCGATGGAGGTAGAATAAAATCCGTTACACAAACCCGGTCCAAAAATATTCCAGGAGGAAAAAGTCTTAAGGCTTCGTTGACCACAGCATCAAGATATTTCATAGCGTGAAGGTCTTCGTATGAAACTTCGCCGGAATTATTTTCCAACACCTGATCAATTTCCGCTTGTAACTTTCTCTGGACATCTGGGTGCCAGGCGATCGCATGGGCAGCGAAACTCATGGTTGATGATGGACTGTCGAATCCTCCGAGAAGAAATATGAAAGCTTGTGCAGCCATATCTGCCGGGGTCAAAGTGGACCGTTCTTTTCTTTCCCTTGCTTGCATCATCAACTGTATCATATCAGGCCTGACAATTCCTTGGGCATCTCTAATGGCGATTGTGCTCTGTATGACATTAGTAAAGTAGTCAGCAGCCTTAGTTCTTATCAATCTTAGGTTTAACAAATTGGCGATCCACGAGCAGCTCCTTACGATGGAGAATGTTATTATTCCTAAGCCAGAAAAGTCTGCGACTTCTTTTCCCATGCGATAAAAATCATTATCACGTTTTTCCATAGAATTAACGCTCAGACCAAAAGCTGCCGATGCTATTACGTCGAGAGTGTATCTTCCGAAAGTATCCTTCATGTCCAATGCTTCAGGTTGTGGATTAAGTTTCGATAAATGATCGCTAAAATCTATTGCACAATCCGACAATATTTTAAACATCATTTTCATCTTGCTACCGGTGAATGCTGGGCTTAAAAGTGGTCTCATGTCACGCCATTCGTCCCCCTTAAGTGCAAACAGGTTCTTAGAGAATAGGGGTTCATCCGTCGACACGGTGAAAAATTTGTGATCGGTAAAACTGTCGAAATTTTTGATCGTTATTAATTTTACCAGCTCTGGATCCCTCAGCACAATGATGGGTGATGAAAAGTCATAAAATCCAACATATTTAGCATCAGTATGAAGTTCATAGGTCTCTTGAAGAACTTCAGAAATGGTCTTCTTGCCGAAGATTATCCTAGCCATGTTTCCGAAGAAAGCCCTCGGTTTCGCGTGTGGGATTCCCAATTTTTTGAAGTAATTATAATTTCTGGTACTAAATAAATAAATGCATAACGCACCCCCTATAATTGTCAATAATATTAGCCAAAAATCCATCTTTGTTTTCAACTGGTTTAAAATCGTTTTATCAATCCGAAACTACTATATGTCGTCAATATCCACGCTCTCTACTTTTATTTCCACACCATTCGAGTGTCAAGCAGTTACTGCGCTACTGATCCGTTCAACAGCTTGTCTCTACGAAGGTTATCGCGGAAATTCTTAGAATCACTCCCACTTGACCATGTGATGGCACGTGTCACACATGACATGGCATAACTTTTATGTAAACGATTGTCTTTCATTACTGATTAATCTCTCATAGCCTCGGGTACGACGTACTTATTTGTTTCGAAATTTTTATTTCCAATTTGGAAAACAATTTCAATTATATAATTTACTGAACATTAAACCACGAGGTTCAATCGTCAATCGTAACAACAATTTAATAAAAATTTAAATAACTTCTAGAAAAATCAACAGAACAAAAATTTCCCGGCAATAAATGAGTACAGACAATTATTGATTATGAATTATATGTGCAGGATGGTTATCCTGATATACTGAATAATATTACCTGGTTCTTGTCTGGAGTTCGGTTAGTGTATTTACACGAAATCGTTACCAATTACTGGAAAATTACGAGGAAATCAACCAAGTATACTTACCTTGAGACTAAATTCAATTAAATTCCCTAAAATCACAACGAAGCTCTGTTCATTTAGTCATTGATTGGGGTCCATTTTCCACGAAAATATCACTCAAAGTTGAAGATTTTATTTCACAACGATCAGTTTATCTTTTCCAATGTGAAATAATTGTCTAACTTATTTAATAATTATCGAACTATGCGATTTTGCTCCATAAAAAAAAAAAAACTGGTACCTTCATCAGCTTCCCAGAGTTCTGATTAAGAGATTGTTTAGGTAACTGATCTGATCATTCGCCTATACCGATTACAGAATGCCTTTTTATTTCTTTGATTCAATCTTGTGCCAAAAACTGGCTTCTCGTACCATTTTAAAGCTCGGTGCACTCAGTGTAATGGGCGAATGCAACGATGGTAATATATTGAATTTATTTATCTCGTGAATGAAACAAAGCGAGCTTTACTTCCATCAGTGCAAACAGATTCGCGATACACATTTAGGGACCAGTACGACGATGGCAATTCACTTTTTTGCAAAGAATCAACTATCTCAACGATCAAGACATTTCTCAACTTATTCCCTCGAGCATAACGTCGCATGATTATCTCTCATCATTGGTGTAAGATAGTAAGAGATCATCGGCCTCCGGAAGTTCTCGTCTTCTATATCTCAAAATTTCTACTACTTCCACGCTATGATGGATTTACCTCAAAGGAACCGTTATCCAATTCGGTATTGACTATGTGTAGGTAGGTATACGCCGTCTGTCTCGTCGTTGAAATAATTTATCTCATAGGACCCCATGGATGAAGTTTGGTAGTTAGATTAAGTAAGACACCGTGCGTTCTCCGGTAGATATATACTTGACGTCTAACGCAATGATTGCTAACGTAAGTAGACGTACGTTGGATGGGTTGGCAAACGGTGCCGTGTTTGATCAGGCCTTCATGTCAGCGAACCAGAGGCAAGGATATATGGCTGGATTTCGTGCCCCTTAAACTCTGTACCATCGTCCTGCCTAGATACCATGGAGTTAAGCACGTCGATGTTCATATATGTATTATAGAGCTGCAAGAGAACATCGAGAATTAAATTTGCATCTCTTTGTTCAAGACCGAAACGTAAGAAGCTTCCTTTTGTTCAATAGAATAAATCACGTCGAAGGGGTAATGTAAATTCGGCTTGAGGAAGGAAGGAAGGAAGGAAAAAAAAAACATATATATATATATCTCCTCTCAGATATTTACATTTCATCTTTAAACACCGTTGATTAATTTGCCTTTTAAATTTCACCAATATTTTTAATCACTGATTGGCTCCTACTCGATTTCTTTCTATACTTTTTCTTCTTAGACAAAGTTCTCGTCTCAGATATTCTATATCGTGAAATAAATCTGCGTTTTACCTAATATCTGAATGTAAGAAAAAAAAAAAACACGAAAAATAAAAAAGCACAAGAAGTTCATGCGATAACACGATGCAAAATGTATATCAGGTAAAGCAAGAGGCAGCCTTCCTTCTGCCTTTCATAACCCGGCAAGTGAGCATCGTCAGCAAGTAGGGAACAGTCAAGCGACGTTAAGTAAGGTTGGGGAAGTCTAAAAGAAGGTTCGAGTAGCCGAGAAGAGGTGGTTGGTGGTTTGAGGGTGAAACGCGAGAGGTCAAAAGAGCTGTACGGTACGCTAAGGCGAGGCGAGAGGCAAGGCAAGGCAAGGCAAGGCCAGGCAAGGTAAAAGTGCGAAGGGTGAGATCGTATCTTTAATTCAGTCAGTAGAAGAAGTTTGTTGGTTCGGGCGAAGGGAGACAGTGTAGGTGGAGGTGGAAGTGGAGGTGGAAGTGGAAATGGAAGTAGATGTATGTCGATAGGAATAGCACAGCAGAGTAAACTCTTGGGACAACTGAGGTGCCCACCTACGTACTGGGCTCCATACTCTATCGGATTGAAAGTGGTTACCAAGTCGGTCGTTTGTCTACCGTTTCATTTTATTTCATCTCACACAGACGACTCGCCGATGTATAAAGTAATTTCCTTTTCATCTCCTCGATCGACGATCTTCCTCTCTCTCTCTCTCCGTGTCAATAAGTTAGCGACTGATTCGACTTTAAGGAAGAATGGCAAAAAAACTTGACGGCTAATTACTAGTTCATAATCGTCCTTCACTCAGGAACAGGAGTTTGCATTTACTTGGCTTTTTAGTATGACTTGTACTTCGGGTCGTGGCTGAAACATATCCAGGACAAAGTTACTGTCGGAAGAGGGAGAGAAAGACAGAGAGGGGGTAAACTTGGAACGAAGTTTTCTTCACATCCCTTACTTACAGGTGATCGTCTTAGGCTTCTAGCTGACAGGAATCTATTCCTCTCACGTTCTTCGTTCATTACCGTTCTCTAAGGTCAGACGAAGAACTTCGCGTATCAATTCGGGTTAGATGACGAAGATTTTTCGATGTACTGCAGGCACTGAGGTAGAGGGAGTCGATACCACGTCAGCAGTAGTAGAAAAAAAAAAAAAGTAATAATAATAATGATAAGTAAGGGAAGGTTTTTTTTTTCAAACTGCAGGGGAAACGCTGGCCGTTGACATGCCTTGGCTTCGTTTCAAATCTGGTGCAAACAGAGGGTGGAAATGAGGTTTCTAGAGCTTTCTATCAACATGGTATAAGCGAAGAGAGAAGAGTGCCGGACCTGGACCCGGATTTCAGATTCTTATTTCAGTATAAAGATTCCAAACGCTTCACCACTTCGACAAGGAGGACCCGCTAGAGCTGAATGCTGACATAGTTTCAGAGGACGGTGAACCTGGCTATAGACCTCCGATCTTCAGAAAACCGCAATCCTCATTCCACGATCTTGGCTAAAAGTTACTGAATTTATTGCACAAGATTTTCGGCAAAGTTATTCCTTTTTTTTTTTTTTTCTTCTTTTCACCTCTCGTCTATATATCTTTTCCTTCTACCATCTGCAACCCCCAATCAAAAGTTACCTCAAATAAGACCACTTCATCACACTTGGCGTCTTCTTATCGCCACGGTCTTTCTTCTTCGTCAGAAAATCGGGGGGAGGGGGAGGTTTTTGTATCCGCAAGATGTTCTATGAGATAACAAAGAAACGTGTGTATGTATAGGTATATTTATGGTCTCTGAAGATCAAGAGGAATCATATATATATATGTAAGATAATATTTTTCCCCCTATTTTTACCACACCTTGGGAAATCCATGTGAGGGATGATTTCAAGAAATTGTTTTTCCAAAGTGCAACGAATACCATATCACAGTAATGAAAGAAAGGAATAGGAAATATTCCGAGAGTAAATGTTGGGATTGAAAGTTTCACCGGAATTATGCATGTCTTCGTTACCCACCTTGCCGCCGTTATCCTTTTCCAACGTTTTCCTTTAATATCTTATAGATAATGAGAAACCTTGCAACGCAGACATTTCAGCCTGTTTTTATTCACCGATTAATCATTCATAAACCCCTTTGTTACGTGTATACAAAGCTCGCCTTATTCCTTGAGTGATTCTCTCTACATGATAGGGATATATATGCCTTTGCCTACCTATAGTCACTACGCGCGCGTCTGGCACACCTGTAATATACAAATATTTGTCCTCTCCTGGACCATGAAACTGCTAGACAATGGACAACCCATGGAGAACGCTGGACGACGCACTATTGTTCGAATATGCATCACGTGCCGAAGTACACCTGTGCACTAGCACACAACGTTACGTTGCGTTACGTTACGTCGCGTAACGTTACGTTACGTTACGTTACGTTACATTACGTTCCGTTCTGGCTTCGGTAGGTCCAAATTTCCAATTAGCCTAAATCAACATTCGACTGTAAATAGTATTCTGCGGATGGAGTTGGTGGACCGCGTTATCTTCTCGTCTACAGCCGAGCTAGTAGTACTTTTACCGTTTCGCAGTTTACTCTGCTTTTCGAATTCGAATTTACAGGACTGGTCTAGAGTTTCGAACTTCAAAGCTCTCGAACGGTAAAAATTCCGAATTTCTAGACACATGAAAGTTCATATGATCAAAATTTCTAGACTCTATTTAGCTTTCGAAATTTCAGACATCCTTTTTCAAATCGACTATGAAAATCTTTGGGGATATACCATTTTTAAAGACTGTGATTTTTAAAATTCTCAACTCCAACCCTGACCCCGAATTCCCACTGGATTTAAATTTTTCAAGTAACTAAATGCTTTTCTGTTCCTTATGCAGCTTGAGATCCAACGTTTGTCTTCATCTTTTTTCACCTGTTCCTGCAAGGGTAAAATTTTATCCATATTTATACACGGAATCGCGGTGTATTTGCGTCACGTTCACTGGCAAGACCGTGGGTGTTGAAAAATAAAACTGGCTTATAGAAGAAACGAAATATATATTCCACAGCTGGGCGTTAGGTATTCAGTTCTAAAACTCCCTTCCGAAAAGTAAACGTGGAAAGGGATTTGATCGTAATTTGATTTGGTTCGTAGAAGTCTCGTCGGCAAATACAAACTCCCAGCAATTCTCTCTCTCTCTCTCTCTCTGTGTGTGGTCCACTTCAGAGTCAGTTTAAACGTTTGCGAATCATTCCGGGGACAGTAGGAAGGACCAACATGCAATGGACGAAAGGAAGGAAGGAAGGAAGGAAGGAAACAAGGGTGGCCTGCACCTCTCTCTCTGCTGGGGGTAGTACAAGGTAAGAGCCAGGAGAGAAGAACACATAATGTACAATTAGGCAATACACAGGCCCTGCGAGAACCCCCAGAGATACGTTTCGGTGTAGAACCACCACACCGCGCTAGCAGACCTGACCTCTGATCTCTCTGATCATAATTAATAGACTGTCTCAAAGGAGAGCATGTGCTGTGCACCTCGTGTTTGGGGTAAACTACGTTTGAAGGATGGGATAGAGTATGGTGGAAAGAGTTACCGTCCGGGGCTACCCTTACCTTAGATAAGGTGCGTGGATACGGGGGTTCAGCGAGAGTCTTGTCCTCATGAAAATTTCATGCAATGATATAAATTGTTCTGACTGAGAAAGGTAGGAAGGTAGATCTAGGTGGGTTAAGGATTCTAGTAGTAGCTGTCCGTATTGGTAGGTCGTTCGAGACAGACATTGGCACTGTTCCCGTTCTCGTTCTCGTTCTCGTTCTCGTTCTCGTTCCCGTTCCCGTTCCAGGTCGCTGTTCTGGTCCTCGAGGTATTTACACTCTACACCATTTCATGGAAATTCAACTCGGCTCACGTTCGTGTCTAGGTTGTCAACTCGCTTCCATCACACGCGAATACTGCATGCATTTAGATATAAGGGGTGCGACACAAAATTAACTATTTTACTCATGCGAGACCTCCGAATTTGTTTCAAACGATTTAAAATTTTCAGAAACGTTCACACCCCCGAAGACTCAAGACTTTGAGAATTTCGATCGATTTCTCAGGATGTGAAGACAAAAAATCGCTCATTCTGATCAACACCCTCTTTACGGAAACCCATTCTATCTACTTCAATCGATAACAGGATTTTGAAAGTTTTTTTTCTTCTTTCCAAAAAGTGCATCTCAAGACGATTGAGTTGAATGGCATTTCTCACCCTATGGTCAGAAAATTGCGCGATTCTCACACATCAACCCTGATATACCTTGTGCGATATTAGTCGATTAATAGTCTCTACTATCTGATGAAAAAATAAATAAAAATAAATAAATAAATTTGGGTTAAATCAGCCGATGGAAAGTCGGAAATGCTAAAGGTCAGGGGCATGGAAAGAGAGGGAGAGAGAGAGAGAAAGAGAGAGAGCATCGTATAACCCAACACTTTATCTTGGTACACCGCACGAAGCGAAGCTTTTAGGAAAGAGGTTCTGGTCGTTAAGGAGGCTTCCTTTATTATATATCCTCAGCATCCTGATGGTTGCTGTTACGGCCTGGATGGCTAGCCTCGGGAAACCTACTCCGTTCGGTACTGCACGAGAATATATACCTAGAAAGCTACTACTGGATGGACGACGAAGCCATCAGACGAAGGAAGTAATTTATCCTGACCTCAGGCCCTGCAGCGGCTCTGTCTGGTTTGTTGCTACAGTTTTTTAGGTCAGGATTAAATCAGCAAAGAACAGTGTGAATATTCCACATCATTCAGCCACGGTTTCCTCACCATTAAACCCGTGTTTGAGAAATAGAGTGGAGAAGAAGACGATCGGATCTATTCAGGACACCGTGATTTCATTTTTACTTTTTGACCGTATAAAATTTCGCCGGATCCTGTTTTCATCCTTCGTAGAGATGGGAAAATGGGTAAAAGAAATTTGTTTTATCCACCCTAAGATTAAGATGTGGGTCGAAGGTTAAAGTCGGCTGAAACTACGCCGGGGGTATATAAAGGTGCATTTGTATTCAGGAAGGAAAACGGTTGAGTCTGAAAAATAAAAGCGCAATAAAAAGTAAAACCCGTCAG
This sequence comes from Tenthredo notha, assembly GCA_914767705.2. Lineage (NCBI taxonomy): Eukaryota > Metazoa > Arthropoda > Insecta > Hymenoptera > Tenthredinidae > Tenthredo > Tenthredo notha. The sequence goes on along the minus strand of OU611923.1, from coordinate 7,041,485 downwards.
CAGCAGCAGCAGCAGCAGCAGTAGCAGCAGCAAGCAACCAAGCAACGAGGAGGCAGAGCAGCCTAGCAATTTTCAAAGCGTCGATTCGCGTCGTAAGCAAATTGGTACATCACCACAAAAGAAAGGTAAATGCTGCCGGGGGATTTTCACCACCGTCTATACTCAATTCAAGCTCCATAACTTAAAGCCTCGGGATTTCTTAAGAGTCGAAAATCATTGGCGAAGAAAAAAAGACAGAAATAGACAGAAAAAATGAAAGAAAGAAAGAAAGAAAAGAAAAGAAAAACAACCCTTAGCTCAGCAACTTCTCCCTATCTTACATTAAGCCAATTTCTGACTGCCTGGAGTCGAGGTGTCCCAACAACTTTAGTCGCTATTAAATGGAATACAAATATCTGGATATGGGGAGAAGATGAATAGAGAAAAATATAGAGAGCGAGAGAGACAGAGAAGGGAGGAAGTTTACCTCAACACAACGGTTCGGGACTATTACCAGTCCGTAACATCTCCCCCAGGACCCGCTATTCTCAACTCTTGGAAGCCCATGCTTCGCTATATTCCTACGTCCTAGCAGAGATAGGAAAGATAGCAAAGATTTTGAACCGCTAGTTTCTTTTTGATAAAATTTACAGAAATGTAGGACCCACTCCACCAGACCTTGATCCCTAAAGTTGAATGACATCAACTAAGCGGTTCCTGAGATACACTGTTGAAAATGATTGTGAATTGGAAAATTGAAAAATACAATTTGGAAGTAAACGCGGTAGAGCATCGATATATTCCGATATTATTTCGTCTTATAGCTTATATCGCAGAGGTTTATTTAAGGGTAGAAAGTGATAAAGTATCTCGTTGATCGTTTCATCGAATTTTAGTTAAAGAGAACAAGAAAAAACCAAAAAAAATCGAAAAAAAAAAATCGAAAAAGAAGTGAAAATAAAAAACAGGTGGAAGTTCGCGGCGATAACTTTCGCCCTCCTTTTCTTTTCTCTCTTTCTCTCGCTGTCTCTCCCTGCGTCTGTCTTGATCGTGATAAAAATGTGATTTATAAACCGTGCCGAAAGTTAGTTGTATACACGATTCCACTTCTTTTTACAAGAAAAATCTTTTATAAGCTCTCCCGAGGCTGACTCCCCTAAATTCAGGGGTTCATAAACGCAGCGGGGTGATTCCTCACCGGAGAGTATTGTCTTCGATTTATCTATTATATAATACGTAGTTTTATAAAACAAAGGGTAGTTTTTCCGGGTAGACTTTTCACACCCCGAAATATAATTGACAAGTAGCAGCTTTACGACTAGCTCAGGTCAATTTTTATTTAAAAACTGAAAATTTCTTGTATATGTTCTCCAAATTTTTCTCTGAATTTCTCGCCGTTTCTCGCTGATACGTTTTCCGAATTTCTCGTAAGGTTCGTTAACTATATAAAACCTTATTTACTTTTCATTTATCGCGATTACAAACGCGTCCTTATCCTTGTCCCGATATCTATATCTCCGTGTCGCTCCTTGACAACATCAATATTGTCGTTCGCAGTGTACAGAGTTCGATGCTTAGTAGTTCTCTCGCACTTAATTAAAAACCTGTCAACAACAGTCGAATGGAAAAAGGAAAAAAAAAAGTAAAGAAAAAAACGAAAAAAAAAAAGGAAGAAAATGAGATCTCACGAGGTGGGGTGCGACCAACCAGAGAAATTTGCGGTCTCTTCGTACCTCATGTTGCGGTAGTAGACCTGATCTTTGCACAGGCGCACAACCCGTTTAAGCCCGGCATTCAGGGGTGTAAGAATTTTGCCAAAAATGAATTTATTTAGAAAATACATCCGAGCTTTTTTGAAATCCAGTATTTTTGACGCAAAATTAGCTGAGGAATTCCTTCCGATTAGATGGTCTTCGATCAATGAAAGATATTCAATGATCTTGATACTAAGGGCTGATAAATCTGAGTTTTCCTTTTGGTTTTATTTTCGCACAAAGGAATTTGAAACCGATGAGATGATCCATTTTTTGATATTGAACCTTTTTTTTTTTATCATTTGAGGTAAAATTTTGAGAAATTAAGGCCGGGGGCCTGTCTTCCCGTTTTTTAATTGTATGTTACACTACTGTACCTTGCGATCAATTCCTCGCACCGTCTTCTTCGTCTCTGCCTCTGCCTCTGCCTCCGCTTCAACCGCCGCCTTTTTTTCCTTTTTCTTTTATTTCCGTTTTCCGGACTTTGGGATCTTTCCACTTTTTCGCTTCGTCCGCTATATATTTACGAAATCAACCTTCTAGATTGAGCAGACCGTGCAGGTCGGTGTTGGTGGCCTTCCTCGTGATGGAAGAACCCTTCCTATACACCAACTAGTGTGTAGACCGTATACACACATCTACGATTACAACCACCTCAAAAAATTCGGTTTTAAAGTATATTCGCGATTTCCACTCGGCTGGTGAAATCGACCCGGTCTTGAAGGGGTCGGGTTTAACTTCATTATGAAGGAAAATTGAATATTGCTATAACCGCAAGCCCGAGGTGTCGGAGGCTTCCTTGAAAATAATTCCATCGTCGTCTTTCGGGATTTATTTTACAAAAAACTTTCACTTTTACACATATGTTTTCTTCAACCAAAAATCTCTTATGAACTTTGACCTCATTCGTGCAATACCAATTATCGGGTAGGTCAAAACAGAAATGCGAACAAAAACTCCTGACAAAGATTTACGGTGACATGAATATTTGATTTTTCAATTTAGTTTTTCTTTTGTTTAGAAATTGGAACAATATATTTTCAAAACCCATAAAACTGGGCGAGCAGATTATCTTTGTTTGTTATCCTAATTTTTTTTCCAATAGAGGAAGAAAGTGCATCAACGAATGTGCATGGTTATTATGAATTTTTGTTTCTTTTTTGGTTTTTGGTTTTTGGTTATTATTATTTTTTACGATGGTAGGTATACAGATCATTTGATGTAATATAAATCGTCTAATACCCATACATTTAGTCAATACACAGAGTTGAAGTTATGGGGCTACGACTGACATGTAAAATTCTTATTTTATTTGTCCTAGAAAGTGGATTGAAGCGATTAATCAAATTAGTAGGGCGATTATTATTGAAGCAAATAAAAACATTTATTATAAATCATTGCAAAAAGAAATTAAGTTGTGTGCTAATCTCGCATCTTTCACCAGATGCAGGAAAAAGGCACACGCCTTATTATACGCAACCCGCGATTCTTTTGTGCATTTTTAGTCTATAGTTGCCTAACCGAAGCGCGACCAGCTAAACTGACCTACGACAATGGCCTTCCCCACCCCGCGCCGAACGTATATAGTCCAAGGCTTGCATAATGCGGAGCTCAGTTTCGTGCGCGGCTTCCTCGAGTGAACATGGGAGACACGTGTCGAGGAGATTCGCGGCTTGGGAGGGCTGACATCAACGGCGGAACGTTGGATATAAGTGAGTTTGAAATATTTCGATCAATATTTTACGACGGCAATGAATAATCGACAATTTTCAAAGCTTGTTGAAACCAATTAGTGAAATTGTATCCAATACTTTTCCGTCGTTTGTTCTACAGGCGTATTTCGCGACTCCGAAGGGGAAACTAATTTGTCCTGTTATTTCGAGTTGACAAGTATTTTTCGGGAGAATACTCGATCCCCGATTTATTCTTTTATTCGATTCTTTGACAGCATTATCGGTCGACGGAGATGAGAATGAACATCGCTGTTACTTTAACTGCATAGATCCTGCGTGCCACTTGGTCGGAGATGGACGTCAACCGATAATGCCCGGCTAGTCCTGGATCAACGGTCGACCAAGATAATGGTGAGCTTTGTATTATATTAGCCAAAGACCCAATTTAACTATAAATGTATAACAATCTACAAAAACAATCATTGCTGAAACATACTTCGCGATCCGATACAGATCTCGGACAGATTGCTTTTCCAAGCCTCAGTACCACAACACTCATCGGCCAAGTAACCGTGACGCTCACCCTGTAACTTTGACTCGATACCGGGGCCTCGGGCTTGCCTCTGTCTCCCCGTATCCGCCAGAAACTTTGACGACAACTCGGTTTCACTCAGCTGCGAGGAATACGATACCGACGCGTAATGATATACCCACAGGTAAGATATTGTCCGTCTCGTTATAGGGTAAGCCTAGGAGAGAAAGCACACTTAATTCTCGCAGATAGCAATAAATTGTCTCTTTTTAATTACAAACCTGGAATATGATTGATAGATCTCGAGAGAATATTTTTACCTTGGTTGAATATAGTAGACTCACCGCGTAGTAGAGAAATCTTTGAATAACGAGAATCAAAATTTTAAGGATTGAAGATAAATACAAGGGTAGATTGCTGTAGGCCTAATTAGGCATCACATTTATTTTTTAAACATGGAACATAATTCAATATTGGTGATAAATTACTCCAGAGTCTCAAGTACCAGTTATAACAATTCAAAGATTGGAAAATCTATTCATGCATGCACTAGTAATACTAGCTTATTGACATTCTCGATTCTGTTGAAAATAGTTGAAAGTTTGTATCACATTCAAAAATGGTTCAGGCAGGCTTACAAAATCAATCATAAGAAATATATTATAATAAATTTCATACAGATGTATAATCACAATTAGAAATTCTTTGGTACTTAGTTGAGAATGTTTGCTTGAAGAACACATAAACTTGATCTATCCTATGTACACTATGTTTATCTAGTTTTTATCTTCACAGGCGTTGTTCATCGAGGGAAACTAGTTCCTGCCTATCCTCCACAAAACCTCTTCAATATCAGGACAGGGGATTCACACCAGGGAGTGAAGCAGTCCAAGCACCGGGGGAATGACCGCAAGACAACTCTGCATCGCGGAGTATTAATAAAGTAGCATCAGCGAATGGTTCGTAATTACAATTCCTTTTGAATCAGTTTTGATAAAATCTCGCATCTGGTCTGGTCTATAATTATTTTACATTACTTTACTTTATAATTACTTTTACTAACTAAATCTAGTTCAATTACACATTACCAAACTATTTTAATTGAATAAGTAATTTCATTAAAAATGTAATCAGTGACTCGTAACACTGCAAATATCCATGTAATAATAAGATCGTTTATGCTATGAACATGTATTATTATAGTAAATTGGCGCATTCTTGAATAAATATCTCTTGAAATTGTAAATCATCTATCGTTGAATTATTTTCCTATGTCCTTTCCTTGCCTATAAGTCGAAAATCATGAAAATCGCATGATTTCATAAAGCCCCGAACAATATTAATATATATATAAATATAACAATATTAATATAAATAATAATGCGCCTTGTCATATGCAACCCGCATGCCATTCGTGTAAACGGAAGGGCCCATGTTAATTTTTGTTGCCTATTTGGTGTTTTCCGAATGCCTATATTCAGGCGCATTGTAGTAATTCAGAAAAAAGGTCGAAAAAAAGGTTCCGGCAGTTGATACCTTATTTAAAGAGTCGGATTTCTGGCAGTTGATACCTCGATTTCAGTCGCTTTACGATGAAATATCTACTTCCAGAAAATCGACCAATCAGGAGGCTGCTTGAGCCAATTTAGGCTCAATTTCTCGAAATGGAGCCTCCTGATTGGTCGATTTTGAAATTAAATCAAGTGACGGCGCTACAGAGGCTAGCCATCAGCAAAATTCTGGATTTCTGGCAGTGGCTGGATTTTCACGGCAGCAACACGTGATTAACAACGAATAGCGTAGGTAAACCACGTGGTTAACAACGAATAGCGCCGCGGCAGTAAATTGCTGCCGTGAAAATCCAGCCACTGCTAGAAATCCAGAATTTTGCTGATGGCTAGCCTCTGTAGCGCCGTAACTTGATTTAATTTCAAAATCGACCAATCAGGAGGCTCCATTTCGAGAAATTGAGCCTAAATTGGCTCGAGCAGCCTCCTGATTGGTCGATTTTCTGGAAGTAGATATTTCATCGTAAAGCGACTGAAATCGAGGTATCAACTGCCAGAAATCCGACTCTTTAAATAAGGTATCAACTGCCGGAACCTTTTTTTCGACCTTTTTTCTGAATTACTACAATGCGCCTGAATATAGGCATTCGGAAAACACCAAATAGGCAACAAAAATTAACATGGGCCCTTCCGTTTACACGAATGGCATGCGGGTTGCATATGACAAGGCGCATTATTATTTATATTATATATATTAATATTGTTATATTTGTATATATTAATATTGTTCGGGGCTTTATGAAATCATGCGACTTTCATGATTTTCGACTTATAGGCAAGGAAAGGACATAGGAAAATAATTCAACGATAGATGATTTACAATTTCAAGAGATATTTATTCAAGAATGCGCCAATTTACTATAATAATACATGTTCATAGCATAAACGATCTTATTATTACATGGATATTTGCAGTGTTACGAGTCACTGATTACATTTTTAATGAAATTACTTATTCAATTAAAATAGTTTGGTAATGTGTAATTGAACTAGATTTAGTTAGTAAAAGTAATTATAAAGTAAAGTAATGTAAAATAATTATAGACCAGACCAGATGCGAGATTTTATCAAAACTGATTCAAAAGGAATTGTAATTACGAACCATTCGCTGATGCTACTTTATTAATACTCCGCGATGCAGAGTTGTCTTGCGGTCATTCCCCCGGTGCTTGGACTGCTTCACTCCCTGGTGTGAATCCCCTGTCCTGATATTGAAGAGGTTTTGTGGAGGATAGGCAGGAACTAGTTTCCCTCGATGAACAACGCCTGTGAAGATAAAAACTAGATAAACATAGTGTACATAGGATAGATCAAGTTTATGTGTTCTTCAAGCAAACATTCTCAACTAAGTACCAAAGAATTTCTAATTGTGATTATACATCTGTATGAAATTTATTATAATATATTTCTTATGATTGATTTTGTAAGCCTGCCTGAACCATTTTTGAATGTGATACAAACTTTCAACTATTTTCAACAGAATCGAGAATGTCAATAAGCTAGTATTACTAGTGCATGCATGAATAGATTTTCCAATCTTTGAATTGTTATAACTGGTACTTGAGACTCTGGAGTAATTTATCACCAATATTGAATTATGTTCCATGTTTAAAAAATAAATGTGATGCCTAATTAGGCCTACAGCAATCTACCCTTGTATTTATCTTCAATCCTTAAAATTTTGATTCTCGTTATTCAAAGATTTCTCTACTACGCGGTGAGTCTACTATATTCAACCAAGGTAAAAATATTCTCTCGAGATCTATCAATCATATTCCAGGTTTGTAATTAAAAAGAGACAATTTATTGCTATCTGCGAGAATTAAGTGTGCTTTCTCTCCTAGGCTTACCCTATAACGAGACGGACAATATCTTACCTGTGGGTATATCATTACGCGTCGGTATCGTATTCCTCGCAGCTGAGTGAAACCGAGTTGTCGTCAAAGTTTCTGGCGGATACGGGGAGACAGAGGCAAGCCCGAGGCCCCGGTATCGAGTCAAAGTTACAGGGTGAGCGTCACGGTTACTTGGCCGATGAGTGTTGTGGTACTGAGGCTTGGAAAAGCAATCTGTCCGAGATCTGTATCGGATCGCGAAGTATGTTTCAGCAATGATTGTTTTTGTAGATTGTTATACATTTATAGTTAAATTGGGTCTTTGGCTAATATAATACAAAGCTCACCATTATCTTGGTCGACCGTTGATCCAGGACTAGCCGGGCATTATCGGTTGACGTCCATCTCCGACCAAGTGGCACGCAGGATCTATGCAGTTAAAGTAACAGCGATGTTCATTCTCATCTCCGTCGACCGATAATGCTGTCAAAGAATCGAATAAAAGAATAAATCGGGGATCGAGTATTCTCCCGAAAAATACTTGTCAACTCGAAATAACAGGACAAATTAGTTTCCCCTTCGGAGTCGCGAAATACGCCTGTAGAACAAACGACGGAAAAGTATTGGATACAATTTCACTAATTGGTTTCAACAAGCTTTGAAAATTGTCGATTATTCATTGCCGTCGTAAAATATTGATCGAAATATTTCAAACTCACTTATATCCAACGTTCCGCCGTTGATGTCAGCCCTCCCAAGCTGCAAATCTCCTCGAATCGTGTAACCCATGTTTACTCGACGAGGCCGCGCCGATTACTGAACTTTTTCATATTGCGTAAGGGGTCCTAGGCCGATCTCATAATGGTGCGGGGTGGGGGACGTCATTGTCGTAGGTCAGTTTACGCCCGTGGCGACAACTTCACCCTGGTCTGCATTAACCTTGTTTCATCCCTTGTTACACAATATACTATTCCTTCTTGACATAGGAGTTATAATAAAATAAACTACGTCCGAATTACAAAAAGATCCTACTTGATTAATATAATGAATTTCCGGAAGAAGGACGAGTATTATAATATTATTTCATTCGTAATATTGAAATCGAGTCTCGTTAACGCAACCCCATGCGTACTCGTCGACGCCACGGGGGCTAGGGAAGGGCACCAACTATCGATATATCAAAATATCGATATTTTTTTAGAAAATAATCGATAAATATCGGCGATATTTTTAATTTCGAAATATCGATAATCGATATTTATTTTCGAATATCAAATTCGATATTTTTTTTAAGAGCTTTATTACATTTTATAATAATTATTATTTATTCCACTTATACTTGTAATATTTGTGTTCGCTTCATGTAAGTATAAACTAATGTAAACTAAAGCGCGCAAGTTTTGGTATAAGTGCTGCCTTCAAATTGATTCGTTCTGAACAATCTTGACAATTTTTCAGGTAATCGCGCTTTGAGATGAAAATATCGATATATCGAAATATCGATATTTTTTACTCTGCATGTATCGATATTGCTCGAAAATATCGATACGATATATATCGATATATTTTATACATTTGCCCATCCCTAACGGGGGCTACTGAGATCACTGACCCCGTGACAGGTGCTATTACCCCAAGTCAGTCCTCCTTGTCGGTAAGTTGTACCAGCGAGCGACATCTCACGGTCTCATTATTGAACTATTTTCTCCCGAAATGAACGGTTATCCCGCGAGTCTTTCCGTGTACCTAATAGTCGAGCGGCAAACCTGATAATTTCGCGCACATGTTTATCAGCCGCCTGACGGTTCGAGACTTGCGGTTCCGCGATGTCCCTAGAATATCACCCTGTATGTAGATATATAAATACTTATAATCAATTTATCAGAATTTATTTCATATAAGGAAATAATCTCCTACCAAAATATGACTCTAATTTTACTTTTATTCATTTTCATTCGAACGTAAATATTGAAAATTTGAATAGCAAATTGAATGAATAAATGAGAATGGGGATTTCTGTGGGCATAGGTAAAGACAAACTTTTCAAGATTCATTTTCATAAAGATAGAGTCCTATTACTAGGCACATTTATTCACCAGTCGACGCTTATATTTATACTTATATATAATAATAATAATAATAATAATAATAATAATAATAATAATATTATATATATATATGTGTGTGTGTGTATGTTTATATTATATACATATACTAATTAGATGTGTGTGTATCATAATATGATATAATATAATATATACTATTTTGAAAATAAAAAGCTACTAACAACGATCATCGCACGTTGGCTTAGTATGCAAGTGTAGCTCCTGAGTAAATTGTTTATTTTCTTTTTTTTCTTTCTTTTTTCTATTATCATTGAACAAAGATCAAATATATGTATGTAATATATATATATATATACCTATTATTACCTCGACGTCGATTTTTCTTTTAAATTATTATACACGTTAAAAAACAAAATTTGACCAATAAATTAATTACTCTTATATTTAATTATTAATTATTAATATATATATAATATTATGATAACATTTTATAATTAATAAATCTCAATACCTCATCGTCTTTATACATACTAGATATTATAGAGGCTTGGATTTATACTTTAAGGCAGATCAAGATTTAGCAAAACGGTTTAAACAATTTCAATTTCTCTCTATACCCTGATCGTGATTACGTTTATTTTATTTTATTTTTCATTTTTACTTATATCCTACATTCAATATTTTTAAGAAGTGTATATGTGTCTGTGTGTTGTGTGTTGTGTGTGTTTATATAAATTCTATATATTTAAAATAATTAATTATATCAAATTTTACTTATTCTGACTTTATTAATATTTATATATACTATAGTATATAATATACTTATACCATTATTATACTCACGAATCATAAATATTACTTATGTATACTATATCTATAATCCGAACTATTTATATTATATTAATGATAATAATAATAATAATAATGATAATAACGTAATAGCAAGATATAAAAAGAATTGAAAAATGAAAAAAGATTAAAAAAAAAAAGAAGAAAGGAAACTCCTCGATCCTCTTGTTCATCATCCTATCAAATTATATTAAGTTAAATAGTCTCGTTTTTTATTTTTTATTTTTTTATTTTTTATTTTCATTTCTTATTCAATTTTTTTTTTTTTTGCATTTTTATTCATTCATTTCATTTCATGTAACACCAATATTTATAGTAATAAAACAGTCTTTTATTGGGCTTACATAATATAGAGGATCGATTATTATATTTATATACGTGCAACAAAAAAAAAAAAAAAACAACAACAACAACAAGAACAACAATGAGAACAACAACAACGACAAAGAAAAGAAAAAAAAAAGGTCCATTACTTTTATATATATATATATATCATCATATCACTTTAGCTGTGTGGCTCTGGCTGCGGCTAAAATATAACTATCTTATATATATATGTATATATATACACAAATATAATATAATATAGCTCGCTTCAATGCAGTTCGTATATATAGTGGTATAAACGTGGCCCCCTGTGTCTTATAGTATATTAGGACACTTGAAACATATACATATGTATATATAATTATTATTATTATAATAATCATCATTATCGTCATTATCATTATTATAATTCTTATCATTAATATTAATATATGTATCGAAACAGTATTGTGTTTTATGATTAATAATAATAATTATTATTATAATAATTATATATGTATAGACAATTAATATAATAAATAGTTCTGGTTAAGTTTAGAATTAGTGCTTCTTTTTATAATATGTAATAATAATAATAATAATTCTTTTTTTTTTTCTCAATTATAATTCTTGTTTTTAAATCGTTATTATTGGTAATATATAGACTTTTAAATATTACACTGTGTATATTCTATTGTATAACGTACGATTATACGGGTCATTTGTTATTATATTTTCCGTAGTTTTTTTTCTTTTTCCTTTACTTCAGGTTCTTTTACTCTTTATTATCTGTAATAATCGCGATTATTTATTCATTCATTCATTCTTGTTTTTTTTTTTTTCTTTTTCTTTCTCTTTCTCTTTCCCTCCGCCCTCTTATTATGTTTATTTTATGTAATTATAAATCCCTGACCCGTATAATAATATATTTTAATAAATTCGAATATACTTCACGTCTCTCAAATCTCTCCTAGTTAATAATTATTATATAGTATAGTTATTATAGTTCTTGTTAGAGTATATATATATATATATATACCGATATACATGTACAGAGTATAAATTAATCTCTGCTGCACGCGTCGATTGTAATTATGTATTATATATAATAGGTATATATGAAAGAAAGAAAAAAGAAAATACACGTTCATGTTTTTTTTTTTTTTTTTCAAATATGTATTATATATATATACATATATGTATATAAATATAAACGTGTATACGTAAATAGGCGCTTTGGTAGTCGAAATTGAAGATCTTCGTATAGTAAATATTATATTAATTTTATATATATATATATATGTATTATAAATGTGTATGAGTTTATATTCTATCAAATGAGTTTACACATTTTCAATCTGTACAACACACACACACACATTATACACATGAATTTTTTTTTCCTTTTTATCAATTTTTTTTTTTTTCTTTCTCCATTTCTTCGTGTTTCAAATAATTTTTGAACTAATAATAATAATAATAATAACGATAATAAATAATAATGATAATAATAATAATAGATACATGGATATAGATAAATAGATACCAAAATAAAGAAGATCTTCAATTTCGCATGTTTATCAATGAATGATTATTATATATTATATATATATATGTATATATATATATATAACATATAGACGGGCTGCACAGAGTAATCGTATAATATAGCTGTACATGAATATGTATATAAATAAAAGAAAAGAAATATTAGGGGAAAAAAAAAAACATAAATTAAAAACCAAAATATTATAATACAGAACGAATAAAAAAAAAACAATAATTATTTATCAATCGTTTGATTCGATGATATTAATGACAATGATAATAATGATAATAATAATAATAATAATAATTAATAATTGATAATCGGTAACAATTATTTAGGATATTTGATTATTATTCCTGATTAATAATCAATTTTTTACTTTAACTTTTACTTTTTTTTTTTTTCTATTATACAGTTTTCTTCTGTATAATAGTAATATATAGATATACTATTGATATATCGTGGCGGTGATGGCTAGCGGCGGTCGCGCAGAGTTATTATGTCTGGTTATGATATAAACCCCGAAAAAAAAAAAAAAAAAAAATAGACAAAAAAATCAAAAATAATAACAATAAGATGAAAAACAAAAGAATAGAAAAAAAAAATCAAACCAACCAATAGATTGGTATAGTATAGAATTATTTTTCGCGGTTCATAAAAACCAGTTAAACGTTGCTGTCTTTTTATTTTTATTTTTATTTTTATTTTTTCGACTAATTTATTTTTTATACATAGTTATGTGTATATATATATATATATATATATATATTTATATATGTGTGTGTGTGTAATGTATCATTATTATGTTGATAGAAATAGTATGTAGTAGTTGTAGAGTAGTAAAAATAGTAAAAATAGTAGTAGGTACTCGATATAATAATGTATAGTAAAATATATCATTATCATTATTATTTTTTAGCTTTCCCTGCATATTATTTTAATATCATCTTTTCGGAACAAAAAAAAAAAAAGAATTAAAATTCAATAATTTATTATATATATATATGTATATATATATGTATGTATGTCCCTATACGATTATACATCTATTACATCGTAGCTAAAAAAAATAGCGATGTAATAAAACGTCCTCTCTCCCTCCCTCCCTCGCCCTTCCTCAACACCCGCTGCATTGTTTTTTTTTTTCAAAATGTTCGTCAGTGTCCCCCCTCCCCCCTTCAATCATTTTTCTATATTATCGAATCGCAGATAACAACGCGGGGGACTGTATGATAGTAGAACAGTAAATTTATAATAAAAAAAAAAAAAAGAAAAAAAAAAACTAATGATAAGTATATGAAAAACTTTTTTTTCTTTTCTTCTAAAAATCAGTTTTTTTTTTCTTTTTTTTTTTTTTTCTCTCTTCAAAGCCGAATTCAACAATTGCCGTAGAAAAAAAGAAACCAATACAATACGTAATCGGCTCATATAAGGTCTCTCGTCCGTTCATCGGTGTATAGATCCTGTCGATAAATCAGAGGTCAATTAGAATGATATTCCAAGCCACCACCGGCAAGGTGGAAATCAACTCCCTCACTGCGGTGCAGTAGAAGAGTTCTGTAATCCCTGTTGTTGTTGTTGTTGCTGCTGCTGTTGCTGTTGCTGTTGCTGTTGCTGTTGCTGCTGCTGCTGCTGTTGATGTTGTTGCTGCTGCTGCTGCTGCTGCTGCTGCTGCTGCTGTTGTTGCTGCTGCTGCTGCTGCTGCATCTGTGCGTTTTGTTCGCCGGGTTTGCTGAGGCGAAGTATCGACTGAAGGGATGCAACCTCTGATGCCAATCGGTCCAATCTCGACTTGACTTCGTGTTCTGTTTCGGGTACAGGTGCTAGGCTTCCTGGTCCGGCTGCCCACTCTGTACCCAGTGATATACCCGAGTCTCTTTCATCGCTCGATCCCTCGTTATCCCAAGGGGGTGATGCCCTTGGACCAGGTTCCTGTTTAATTCCCTGAAGTGCGAGTAAGGCACTAGCCGCATCCTTGTCCCCAATTCTTGACTTGTGTCTCAATTTATGGGGCAGACTATTATTTACGGTTGTTTGAGCTGCGGTAGGTTGTGGTCCTCCGCCCTCGTCACCACTTCCAGATGAAAGTTCAAAAGGCGACTGGGTCCTACGACCCCTAGACAAATTCAAGGCGCTTGGAGTATCGAAATGTAGTCCAGGATGGGTATAGGCGTATTGAAAACTATCAGTTTCCGGATATGCGGTTGTTTCCGGTACGTAAAGTTGAGCGGGAGATCTAGGCGATCTAGCACCACTCACCGGCTGATGTATTACCGACGTAGGTACCGGGCTTGGTGATCTAGCGTATAATATAGCTGCGGTTGGCGTTAGTTTGGGCCTTTTAACGAGCGGTGGTTCGGTCGGTAAAGCGGCTAGTACATGTTCAGCGCTGATCTCTGATTCACCGCATATACCATACTTGTCCCTTATAGCTTCAAGCTGTGCCTTAAGTATGTGATTCTCTTTGCTAAGTTCCATGACTCGTTGTTCAAGCACCATATCATTGAATCTGCGTTTTTCCCTCGATCTTTTAGCAGCTTCATTATTTCTTCTACGTCTATCCCAGTAGCTATCGTCCTTTTTATTATCTGGTATAAATTCCCGTTGTTTTCTTTGTGAGAATAATTCTTTTCTTAGATCAAAATTAGGACCATAATTATCACCGTGACCACCCTGACTTTCAGTATCGCTATGTGAATGCTGAGGTGTACTAGGCGGACCATGGTTGTGTCCTGGATGTGCAGGATGAGTTAAAGGTGGCATTGGACCGTGATGTACACCGTGAGGACCAACGTGACCTCCGGCATGAGCCATACTGTGACTTGATGGCATATTTAAATTCAGACAAGCCGTTTCACCGTTAATTGGCGATCCATTTTGACGGGCGACAAACTCTGCCACCATAATTTGTCTTCTTATGACATCTGGAAAAGAAAAAGAAAAACACAAAAATTCAATATTTAATTTCATTATTTATTATTAAAATATGAAGAAAAATTTACGTGACCATTACATCGCAATTTGATTACCGAATGATTACTATTTTAAAAATCTTTCTCTAAATGCACTTTAATAAGATAATACGAGACAAAGGAGATGTAGAAATACAGATAAGAATATATATGAAGAAAGAGAAAATGTGCTGCGATAACGTTTGATTATACTTATTTAAACGTGTATGTGTATAATATAATATGTGTTTTATTAATAGTTCCGAGATGATACGTGATTTTTTAATATATACATACGTGTGTAGGTAGATATATGTATGTATATAATAATGATAATGATAATGATGATAAAAATAACAATAATAATGATAAAATAATTGAAAATGGTATTTCAAGGATATTCTTATATAGTTCGAAGTATAATAGGAAGTAGGAAATAGTCGACGTATGTAATATATGTAACGTTTATAAGGACAAGCTAAAGATTATAGTATGGTATGATGTAGTATAAGTAAAATCGACAATATGGGGAAGAAAATCTCCGGAAGAAGAAGATGAAGAAGAAGCAAACTAGTCAATATACAGGGTGGTCCATTTTAATTTACGCAGGCGAATATCTCGAAAACTAACAGTTATACAAGAAAAAGTTTCATACAAAACTTGAAGGGTTTCGAGGGGGAAAGATAATGTTGATATGTGTTGACTTGTGGACTTCGCCAATTCCGAGATTTCGCAAGTAACTTCCGATTTTAGATAGGGAACACATGTTTTGGTTGGGGGCAGCTGATAGCGAGATCAAAGACTCATTCAAATACGGAAGCAAAAAAAAATTAGAAAAAAAAAAAAATTTGCAAAACAAATGGAAAAAAAATTTTCGCGAATTTTTTCTTTCAAAAGATTGTTTACTTGTCCCTAGCCTTCGAACACATTAATTGTTTATCACTCTAGCTTAAAATATTTCTCGCCAATTTTGAAATTGGAAAGTTTGAATGTACCAGATTAGTAAAAAAAATTCGTAGATCAATAACACACAGCTTATTTCGGACTCAGGAGTGATAAACAATGAATGTGTTTGAAAGCTAGAGACAAAAAACGATCTTTTGCAAAAAAAAAAAATTCGCGAAATTTTTTTTTTCCAATTTTTTTTGCAAATTTTTTTTTTTCCAATTTTTTTTGCTTCCGTATTTGAATGAGTCTTTGATCTCGCTATCAGCTGCCCCTAACCAAAACATGTGTTCCCTATCTAAAATCCGAAGTTACTTGCGAAATCTCGGAATTGGCGAAGTCCACAAGTCAACACATATCAACATTATCTTTCCCCCTCGAAACCCTTTAAGTTTTGTATGAAACTTTTTCTTTTATAACTGTTAGTTTTCGAGATATTCGCCTGCGTAAATTAAAATGGACCACCCTGTATATATATATATATACAAATGACCCAGACTACATACGTACTCGATCGGTTAAATTTATATAGTTAGTTAATTCCGAGTATTTTTAGTTGCGTCATATTATATACTGGCGACCGTGTGTGTATACATATATAGTATAGTACAGTCATCACATGTCCAATTCATATACGAAACTTGTAAGTAATAATCGTAATACGTATATAAGAACGAGGTAAACATTTCGAGGCAAAATATATTACGCAATATTTTATTCCAGCTATAACTATTATAACGCAAGGTAAATGTGTGTGCGTGTGTGTGTGTGTGTGTATATGCACGTGTGTATCAGTCTCTGTTCATCTGTATACGTAATATACATACGTAGATAAATAGATATGGATATTAATATCATGGTAGGTATATAATACGTTTTAAAGTGATTAAATTATGAAAAAAAAAAGGAAGAAAGAAAAAAAAAAAAAACTATAAATACGGTAATATATATTTAATAAATATATAATATTTGATTATATTAAATAAAGAAATTGTGAATTTAATAAAAATTAATACTTATATATATATAGGTACAGATATTATAATTTATTTTGTCAGTATATGCCAAGGATATATAAAGTGAAAATTTCTATGCCAAGGAATGAAAATTTTCGTATCCATAATAAACTCTAGTTTATAACATAAAATATAATATAATATAATGATAACTGTGTATATTTTTGATCTCTTTGTCTCTATTATCGAAGAAATTTGTTTTTTTTTTATTTTCCAATTTCTTATTTATAATATCTATAAATTCCGTTAAATAATTATATTGAAATCTGATAATCCACGATACGATACGATACGATATGATATGATACACGATTCGACACAGATGTCTGTCTGTCTGTAGAAATTAAATTCTCGAAATAAAAATAGAAAAGAAAAAATAGAGACTCATACTCTAATCGTAATCATAAGCAAGAACGATCAAACGCGCTTCTATAGTCAAAGAATTATTCGTTCATTCTGATATGATATATGTATAATCTACTATAGAGTAGCGAGAGCGCGAGTTATAGATATATACAGAGATAGAGATAGGGATAGAGATAGAACGAGGGGATCAGAGAGAGGTGGCATAAGGCTTTGTGGATTACGCAACCTGCCGCAAGGTTGTGCGCCCCGTTCTATGGCCACGTGCTCGAGTAAAGCCTCGAAGTTGTAACAACCGGCTTACTCACTCACTCGCTAACTCACTCGCTCGCTCACTCATAGCTTGCTTTATAATACTCCTGCGCTCTTTAGTTGGTATTTAATATACATACATATGCTTACGTGTGAGTTTGTGACGCGTAGTCTAGGAAGAATATCTCTACGATCACTACTATATAGGTATATGAAAAAAAAAAAAAAAAAAAAAACTTCAGAATCGAGAAGTCAGTGCAGGAATGATATGATGATGAGGCAGGTAGGTAGAGTCATATTGAGTAATATAGGTACGCTTTTAAAAGTATAAGTGTTAGTCATGATCAATCAGTCGATTCATTGTGAAGATATTCAACTATATATATATATTATGTATTTCCGGTCCGAAGAATACACCAATAATCATCACTATCACTATCATCGTCATAGTCATAGTCATAGTCATCATCATTATTATTATTATTTTACGAAAAATTCAAAGAATTTTATAAGTATATATGTATTGTCTATTAATGAAATTTTTCAACATATATATGGCAGGGTACTGGTGTATATAATGTATATATATTATAGGAATACATACATTACATAGACACCTTAGCTACGACTAAGAAAGCTTTGGCATTGCGTAGTCGGTAAAGTCCCTGAATATAATATAATTTAATGTAATATAATATAATGACGCAACTTATGTACAATAAATTAGTCTGAGTTATAATAGCGATAGATAATACATAGGTATATTTAATAATAATAATGATGTACGTATATGCGGGTGTATATATATATATATATATATATATAAATAGACATATTTTTTTTCCTCAATTTATATAGATAAATATTTTACATATATCAGACTATTAACTATACATATAATTGTATAATAATTATATGTATAGAGATAGATATAGATATATTATGTATTTATGCGTATATAGGTATATAGTATATAACGGATAACCGCGGATGCGAGAGTTTCTGTTATCCATAAGAAATTACGTAACCAACTTCCCTACTATCTCGATCTACACGAGACACGTGCTCTAACGTTAAACGCGGTTTTAACAAAAGTTTAGTTCAAATTAACTTATATACATATAATAGCGTGTATATTTATATATATATATATATGTATACATAGAATAGGATTTGAATAGAAAAAAAAAAAAAGAAATAAAAAAAGATAAATATATGTAATAATTCCTAATGTTACGTTATGTACATATTATAGTGTTGTTATTACGCAATTAATTCCTCTACAACTATTATTATACATCGATCGGTGTTAACGAACGGACTAAAAAAAGAAAAAAAGAAATTGAGATAAAGCTAGCAAATAATGAGAAATAATAGTTAGCATATAAAAAGCATATATGTATATAATATGTATGTGCATGTCTTGTATTCTTAGTTTGATATATAAATGAATAAAACGAATAGAAAAATTCTATTAATCGTTTTAATATTGTATAACTATATATATATATATATATTAAGATATTGTAGCACAAACAGGAAATTGATTAGACACGACTACGACGATTACAACTATACGAGTACGTAAGTCTCACACGTGCTCCGCAAATATTTTTATCGATTGGTTAATCGACGCGAGACTCAACAACACAGTGTAACTATTATATATTATATATTATTGCGTATTAGAAATATTTATTATCGCCTTTATCCTCCTCCTCCTCCTCCTCCTCCTCTTACCTCGGAATCTGGTATTCTTACTCATCTAACTCTATATAGCTTGTGAACTCGGAATTCCCCCTCGATAAGAAATATTTTAGATACATATAATATACCAATGATAAAATACTCAATTTCATACTCGTGCTTTTTACTTTTATTTATTTACGAGTTTATTATCTTTATCCTCTATTTCTTTATCTTTGTTCTAATTAAATCGCCAAATTTATCATCTCTTATAGTCATACAGCGTCTTAGAAGAAGAAGAAGAAGAAAACTGAATAAAATTGCGCATTTCCGAGCAAAAAAAAATAAATAAGTATGTATGTATGTAGTGCAGTTTTAAAAAAGAGACTCGTTGGTAAATTAAACTGATGAAAGAAAACGATAGGTATAAGGTAAGGAAGGCTGACGGAGTCAAGCAAAGCGGTACGGCAGTCAAGAGGCCTCGTATGTATGTCAGAAAGTACCGTTAACCGTATACCATATCATTTGCACTAGAATTTAATATTTATTATTCGAACTATATACAGTGTATATATATATATTATTTTTCTTCTATCTTTCTTTCTTTCGTCTATCGTTAAATATATATTTTTTTTATCTACAAAATGAAGAAAAAAAAAAGAATTTAGTTACAATTTAGATAAATGTTCTATATATATATGTACACGAAAACACAACGTGTTGGTTCCTGTAGACTAATACTAGACTAATACTATAATAGAGTATACAGTGATTGTGTGCCGTGCGCGCGCGCTATGTTATAGTTAGTTAAGTTAGTACGTACGTACGTATGTACGTTCGTTCGTTTAGTTCTGAGAGCGCACGAAGAGTAAATTGGGCCGTGGCCTACTTTGGTAGTCACGCTGTCGTTGTGCTGTTGCTGTTACTGTTACTGCTACTACTATTACTCTGTGTGTTTGCGCGTCTCCTCTGTCTGTCTTTCTACTCTGTATTTTCTCTCCTCTGTTTTCACGTAATATCAACGTACTACATATTATATATTTTAATATATAACGTATCGAATAATATATTGGCGGGGTACGTTATTAAAAAATTGTAGACAATAGAGAAAATTTAAAGTAAAGTAAAGTAGAGTAGAGTAGGGCGACCCTGAACGAAGAAAGAGGCTACTGCTACTACTACTTCTTATTCTTATTCTTATTCTTCGCTCTTGCGTTCTTTCTTTTTAGTTTATCAATATCTTGTAATAATCTTCATTCTTATATATTATGAAAATATATTCGATCCGATCACGATGACGATCACGATGATTATGCAACAACTAAAGTATATAAGTATACATATATATACTTCAAGAGGAGATAATATTTGACTACTACTACTACTTCTAATACTACATACTATTACTACATGCGTTCTTGAAACTAGGTCATCGTTCTATCTATATTTAATTATTTGCGTTGAAAGTTGTTTGTTATTTTTTTTTTCTACGATGATGATGATGATAATAATAATCGTAATAATTATAATAATAATAATATGAAATCTTTATATATGAATTCGTATTTATTTAAATTTAACAGATTCTAACAACCTATAGGTTGATTAAATTAGTCTAAATCTAACGAGTGTAGATTATTAAATACTATGTTAATTCTTTGTAGATGAAAAGAAAAGAAAATAAATTTAAAAAAAAAATTTAGAAAAACTAAAAAATTTGAATAATATATATATGTAGTCGAAAATAAAATGGTTGTATATGTAATAAAATAAACTATTCATTGTATGTATATATATATGTAATGTATATTACATGTTTATCAGCATAATACGACGCTTTATGTTGTTATCGGCGATAAACACACACGCACATACACACATATATACATACGTATATGTATACATTACAGATCGGGCACATGACACGTTTTGACTCAACCATAACATAATACCTATCTGCAATCGTTATACGTAATACATTATATACCCACCTACATATGTGTATAAATGATTGATAAGTTTTTTTTTTTTCATTTTTTTTTCCATTATTCCCACATCTTTCTTTCCTCTTAAGTTTCAATAAAGATATTTCAAAAAATATATCATACTATTCGTTATGTTGGAAAAAAAAAAAAAAATATGAGGAAAAAAATATCTGTCATTGTTACATCATTTTTTAAAAATATTTCGACATACCTATAAGTCGCGTCAATCTAATCAACTACTAGTATACAAGTTCCGGAAAATATCACTGACTCATCTCTGAACATGTATATATATATATGCGTGTGGGTGTGTGTGTGTATAAAATACTTTTGAATTCGTAGAAATGAATAAACAAACAAGAATGATGAGAATTTCATATACATGATATACAGGGTGGTCCATTTTAATTTACGCAGGCGAATATCTCGAAAACTAACAGTTATAAAAGAAAAAGTTTCATACAAAACTTGAAGGGTTTCGAGGGGGAAAGATAATGCTGATATGTGTTGACTTGTGGACTTCGCCAATTCCGAGATTTCGCAAGTAACTTCGGATTTTAGATAGGGAACACATGTTTTGGTTGGGGGCAGCTGATAGCGAGATCAGAGACTCATTCAAATACGGAAGCAAAAAAAATTGGAAAAAAAAAAATTTGCAAAAAAAATTGGAAACAAAAATTTCGCGAATTTTTTTTTTTTGCAAAAGATTGTTTTTTGTCTCTAGCTTTCAAACACATTCATTGTTTATTACTCTTGAGTCCGAAATAAGCTGTGTGTTATTGATCTACGAATTTTTTTTACTAATCTGGTACATTCAAACTTTCCAATTTCAAAATTGGCGAGAAATATTTTAAGCTAGAGTGATAAACAATTAATGTGTTCGAAGGCTAGGGACAAGAAAACAATCTTTTCAAAGAAAAAATTCGCGAATTTTTTTTTTTCCATTTGTTTTGCAAATTTTTTTTTTTTCTAATTTTTTTTTGCTTCCGCATTTGAATGAGTCTTTGATCTCGCTATCAGCTGCCCCCAACCAAAACATGTGTTCCCTATCTAGAATCGGAAGTTACTTGCGAAATCTCGGAATTGGCAATGTCCACAAGTCAACACATATCAACATTATCTTTCCCCCTCGAAACCCTTTAAGTTTTGTATGAAACTTTTTCTTGTATAACTGTTAGTTTTTGAGATATTCGCCTGCGTAAATTAAAATGGACCACCCTGTATATATATATTTTTTTTTTATATCAAAAATGAGAATTATATAGAAAAGAGTAGCAAATTATTTGGTTATTTATTACTTTTTTTTGTTTATTTTGTTTTGAGATTATTATTTTGTAACAAATTGAAATACAACGGTAATAATTAATTATCATCTGAGCTTTTCAATGTCACTGTCACAGCTGCGGAGGCGCCGCGTTGTGCAGCGCTGCGCTACGCTGCACCGTTACTTAATACACTAACTTACAAGTTACGCACACAACGCCTCTTCCTCTTTCTCTTTCTCTTTCTCTTTTCATCTCGTATAAATACGTATATGATCGCGATAATTGGTATAATCATGTGATAATTGCATAATCATTTAGATTTTATATACTATATAATGAGGTGTAATATCACTGGGGCGCATTTACTAAATTATATTATATTATATGCAATTATATCTGTACGACGTGTTTCGTGGAATTGTTCAGTATTAGGTATATTATAAAAAGAATTACGTTTTTGCGAAATATCTGACACACACACATGGATTTAATACGAAATATTAATAATAATAATGAATAAATGAATGAATAAATGAATAAATATAATTAACTCACCAATTTTGAAAGGTTATTTTTTATTTTAAGTCCAATTCAACGAGGATATAACTTATCCCTATAGAATTTCTTTATATATGTATATTGGTATATATACACACACCACTATTCTCTATTTCTTTCTTTATCAATTTGTTAGATTCGTAGTAATAGAAATCAAAGAAATTCACCGTACACTATATTGTCACGTGTGTTCCTATAGGATATGGTATAAGTGTTGATTTAAAAATACTTTGAAAATCCGATTAAAACAATTTCAAAACTCACTGTATAGTTAATATATTCTTTTGTTATAATCAAATTATTATTATTATTATTATTATAAAAGGTCTTTGAAGAAAGAAGAACTCTTTCTTCTTCTTCTTCTTCTTCGTCTTTATCTTTATATCACTTCGATTGTAATTATAAACGTATATATGAAAAGTTTTTCTTCTCAATTTTTGAAAAAAAAATTCACTTTATTATAGAAAATATTATAAAATATCGTTTAACGTCAAAAACTTCCGTACGTATATTAAATTCTCCGTTATTCAGAATCAGGTTCTATATAGTATAGTATCTCGATATATATATACATATATATAATTCAGCGTTTATTAAATTATAACTGAACGTAAACACGTGCGAACGGTTCGGTACCGCGATCACGACTGACTGACTGAGTGAGCGCTTGCTTGCTTGCTTGCTTGCTTGCTTGCTTGCCTGCCGTTCCGAGACTTGCGAGTTCAGTCTACCGCTGCTGGTGCTGCTGCCAATGTCGCCCTCCTTTACCACACCGCGCCACACCGCGTCGCATCGAGTCCCAACTCCCGAGAAAAGCTTTACCCCGCTAACACGCGGGGCGGTTTAAAGCGAGTGAGTGAGTAAGTAAGTAAAGGGGGGGGGGGGGAATTTGAAAACGAGGCGCGACTGACTATACGAGAGCTCGAACTTCTGCTTCGCGTAGTTTCTCTCTCCCTCTCTCTTTGTCTTTACGTTAGCATCTCGCGACTGAGTGTATATCTCGCTCGTTGATGTATCTACGTGAATATTTCAACCCTGTATGTGGGTGGAAGAAAGAGAGAAAGAAAGAAAGAAAGAAAGAAAGAAAGAGAGAGAGAGATATTGAGAGATTTTGGAAGGGCGGGGAATATCAACCTTCCTTCCAACTCGCGAGGTAGACGTGCCTGACTACTAGCGATGTTTAGTTGTGTTGTAGGGAAAGGAGGGGGAGGTGGGGGGACGAGACAGAGGCCGCGAGCTTCATCTGGAGGGCAACGACGAGGGGAAGGCGAGACGGAGAAGGGAGAAGGGAGAAGGGGAAGTTTATACTCGGGATCAACCTTTCTCTCATTTTCTATCTCATTCTTATTTATCACCCCCCACCCCACCCCACCCCACCCCACTCCACCCCCGCCATCCCTTTCATATAGAACGACAAAACGAACCTATCCCCTCTACTATACGCTCTCTCAACTCTCCCACACTCAATCGACGTATGCGTGTCTGCCTTGGTATTTACTACCACCTATTGCCTTGTCAGAGTCACATAATCGTCGACATAAGCGTTGGGTAAAGGTATGCATTTATACCGTTCCTATGCAACCAAACACTTACATATGTATAACGTCGTTAGGGTTTGAAAATTATTAGGAATTTTTTTTTTTTTTTTTTTTAATGTCGTTCTTGTTGCCCCCTTCCCCTTTCTTCTATTCTGACTGAACACGATTTTGAATTTTGCTGTTTCAAAAAATTGATTTTCATCTTTTCTTTGTACTGTATCTTTTCTTTGTACATTTGTTTTTTTTTTTTGTTTCTTTTTTTTGCGAAAAGAAAAAAATATATATGTACATATTTATGATTCGTTTGTTTGTTATTTTGTTTTTACTTATGTACTTTGATTTTGAATTTATTTATTTCTGTTTCACTATATGTTTTGTACATTTATGATTTCATATACGTATATATATATATATATATATATGTACATATATACTATACTATATTGCTCGGAATTTGACTTTCCGAATAGCTGCAGTATATAAGGTACAAACTAAAGCGCATCTCTCTTATGTTAGCTGCAGCAGTAGCAGCAGCTTGCTCCTGGAATAAAGAGAGGGTTAACGCGCTCGGGTAAGACGATGTCAAGTAAAGGACGTATGACGCCGAGACATAGTCATAAATATATATATATATACATAGGGTAAAGTACGGAGAGATTTTTTGAATGACAAATAAATGTTGTATAAGTAATTGAGAAAACAAAAAGTATAGTATATAGCCGTAGGTATATAGAAAAAAATTTGACAAAAAAAATATATACATATATAAATTTTAACAGAAAAAAACAGGAGCAGAGGTATACCTATATAAGAAGGAACGAGCGACCTCTTAACTACTCCTGGATTCCTTAGGCTCGGGTCTAACCCCTCTCTCAAATAGTTTTGTTAGGCCAGACGACGATGTCGACGACGCCGATGGTTAGGTATAGGTATATACCGCAGGGTAGAGGTCGTCAGCACGTGAATCACCCACCTCGTTCACAGGTCACCTTCGCACTTAACTTTTCGAAACGCATCCACCCGCCCGGGTCGTTCGGGTCCGTCTATTCGCGCTCGCCGCTGGTGCATTCACGGGCCTTTGTCATTATTATTACGCGGGTGTAATCCCTTATCGACCGACCGACAGACCCCAACGTATATGCCATAATATGGGATCATAGTAGGTCTAGTATGTAGCGTGAATAATTCCTATAGTTCTGCACATATGCACACACGAGAAAAAAATAAGAAATAAAAATAGTATAGACTAACAAAAACAACTTATAAATAATTAATCGATCAAAGTATAGTATAAATATATATGGGTTTTAGCAATCTTCGTCGTTATCTGATATTTTACTCATGTGTGCATAAGAGGAGGCTTTCAGAAGGTAATAGAAAAAGAAAAAAATGAAAAAAAAAACTTAGAAATGAGAACAGAAACATGATACGAAATTGGAAAATGAGCTTGTTAATTAAACAATGCGAATTTCTTTAGGTTTCACGACAACAACAACAACAACAACAAAAAAAAAAGAAAGAAAAATTAATAATATCATGGATGGAAAAAAATGAAATAAAAATTATTACCAAAGTGTTGATGACCGAATTAATAATATGTTTGTTTGTCATGTAGTACAGTTAGGGAATTTATGTGATATTTCTTATGAAAAATATTATTAGAATTATATTTTCGCAATAAATATATAAATATATATGTATGTATATGATATAGGAGAGGTACGTGACGTCATATATATCTACGCGGATAGCGCGGCGCGTCGCATGTACCGATTGCAGACGCGTATTATGCATTTGGAAATTTCAAGGTCTCATGGCATGCGGTTTATTTGTCGAGGTAAATATACTACCTATACTACCTTGGTAATAATTTATCGCATATGTCGGTGTGCCAGGGTGTGTATGTGAATTTCTTTGTGCACTGTGCGTCAAGTATTTTATATTTATGCGATAGGTGTGTGTATTGCAGACGGTAAGAATATATTCAGTTTAAATTCAAATATAATCACGCTAAATATCATTCGGATTGATTAATTTTTATAATTAATTAATTAATTAATTTCTTTTCTTTTCTTTTCTTTTTTTCTTTTCATCTCTTGAGTTCAATTAAAAATATCTCGTCAGAAATGAATCTAATCGAAAAAAATGTCCAACAAAAGTTGTAGGTGTAGTAAAAATACAACTATAAAATATCATTAATTTTTTCCGTAGAATGAACGGTTCTGTAGTAACGGGGAAAAACACAATACCAGAGTTATAAAAATCGAGGTGCAATCCTCATTGTTTTTGTTATTCCACGTATATGACTCGGCGGCGGTCGCGACGGCTGACTTTTTGGCCAAGGTGAATTAATTTGCGCACCGTCGTTGACACACAATACATATCTATACCTAAACCTAAACCCCCCCCCCCCCCGGCTGGTTGGTTATCTACCTGCACCATTTAACTTTATAATCTTATTATTTTGATTGCAAAAACCCGATAACGATAACACTTAAAACCACCCACGAACGGCGTCGGTTGCTTCACAACCGCGTCTATACATATATGTATATATACGTTCTGTACCTGCGTACGTACGCGTGTTCCAGACGTATATTTATTTATTTGCCAATACGATTTATCTAACCTTACCCAAAGCGTCATAACCTTCCTCAACGTGGGCGTCGGTTTATATTTCTTTAGTTCCTTTATAATATGCTGCCAGTGTATATATATATATATATACATATGTACATAGCAAAATCCGCTATGTTGTATTATCGTTATTTCTTTATTTATATTTCATTGTAATATTGGATTTCGAATAAAGATAATTGATTTTATATGTTTCTGAATGTAAACGGAATATGTAAAACCTGTGTAATGGTCTCTTGGTTTTTATTTCTTATTTTTTTTTGTTAAATAAAATTTGTATTATTCTTTAAAATATGTGGAAAAAAGAAAAAAGAAAGAAAAAAATTCGGGGCTTCATTGCGACCTCCGGTTTATGTTTTTCAGTCTCAAGTACTACCACTAAGCCGGTGGTACCATCAACACCGTAAATAAATAGAATATTAAATTGTTGTTAAAAAAAAAATTGCGATAGGACATACCTTTGCTCTCTTGTTATGTCCGTAAAGTAAAAAAAAGTAAAAAAAAAAAAACCGTATATGTACTTAACTATAATTATAATACATACTATATACATCGTTGTTATCAATCGTATATATACGTAACTCATTTCACCGCTAGGGTAAACATTATATACGTGTGTACATACATATTAGTTTTATACACCTACAACGAGATCGTATTTTGTATTTACTTGAAAAGTATCGAATAATATCTTTATATAGATATAATTACTATTATAATTTTATATCATTTATATTTTTGCTTATATATTTTCATCATTCTTCATTATTATCGTTTTTCTTTTTCTATTTTTTTTCTCTTCACACACATACATGTATATAGAGATACGTGCACTTTCTCGATATCATCGATCTAAGTTAAAACATGGTAACAACATCTGTTGTTGTTCGTATACCTTGTTGATAAAATGACAAACACAATTACGATTAATCCGAATCACTATCATATATTATTGAATGACTATTTTCATTATTGATTATTTCTACAATTTCAGGTAAACTTATTTGATACCTAGATAATTCAAATAGACTGCGAATTGAAAAGAGTATCTTTCATGATTAATTTTATTCTAATGAAATAATAGATGTACTTGATTTTTGTATATATATATATGTTTAAATTAATGTTTGTGTTGGCCTAGCTGTACTAGCTAATACTAATATAGTCACATGCGAACACGCATACGGAGGTAACGGGTATCTGGTTGGTATATAGATATAGCTTTAGTTACAAGAAGTCTTTTTATCGTACATTTCACCTTTCTACTTTGCAATCAAGCACTTTCATATTGCTTTCACCGTCTCGATGAAAGTACCATGTCTTCGAGCCAAGTAGGTAAGGTACTTTTCATAATCTGCTGTAATTTCTTTTAACCAAACGGTACATGTACATCAACGCATGTATATATATATACACATAAAATATATACATAACTATATATAATACAGTTCAACGATAATACCTATATAACGACATGGTATAAGCGCATTTGATGCTGCACCAACTCTTGCACTGACGTAATAACAAGACGACAATAATAACAAACAACGAGAACAACATAAAGACAAAGAATAAGTTGTTTTTCTCGTCTTTTTATTTTTTCTTCCTTTTCTTTCATTCTAAATTAAAAAATTTTTAACAACGGAGAAAAACCGAAATAAAAATAAATTGAACGTTTTTTTTCCTTCTTCTGATTTCTGATTCTTCTTCTTCTTCTTCTTCTTCTACTACAACTACTACTACTACTACTTATATACATATGCAGAAATAGTTGAATTATTATACAGCAGTATATTTCAGTCCTATGTTGCAGCTGCAAGTGATGTCGATGACCGCGGGCCAGAAGTCGACAGATTTTTTCGTTTTTTTCAAATTATTATTACCTACTTACCTATACCTATATAACTGATATATAGAATAATAAACTATCACGTGTTAACGACACACGGTTATAAATATATATATATTTTATTTTATATTGTTATATTATAGTTAATATACATATACATATGTTAATATATGGTATATAAAGGTGTTACGACAGATGTTCATTCGATAGATATATTTATAGAATTCAATCACTTCTTCAGAGATTTATTTATTTTTCCATAAATTTTTCTATCTAGATCTAGATATGTGTATTTTTCTTTATATAATATATAGAAAGTGATTTAAATTTTCGTTAATCATATTTCTATGATAGACCCTTCATGCGTCACCTATAAAAGCTCAGAAGATTGGTCGACTTAGATCTTAACGTAATTCGAAAACTATTGGATTTGCGAATTTTTGGTAAAGTAAATTTATTCTTAAAATACGGCAAATAATCTATCCTCTATAATATGACAGGCTTAAACTGAATCAACCTGTATTATAAACCTATGTAATTATAATGCATAAACTGCTGGGCGCATGCTGAATGCATGATCTCACGACTACGATCGTTGTTGCAACGATGCACCGTGCGCATAGTCAGACGATCGCTATATAAATATATTTTATATACACATATGTTACGTATATATATATATATTTTCTTCCATCGAACAAAAGTGACCTTGTCATCTACATACCTACATGGAACGAGGCAGAGAGATGGAGGTGGAGATGGAGATGGAGGTGGAGGTGGAGGTGGAGGTGGAGGTGGAGGTGGAGGTAGAAGTAGAGGTAGAGGGCCACGCACAGGGTCAACCGCCAGCCCAAGGTCACAGTCAGTAACCCGGGGCAAAGCCCTCAGGGTCACCTTTAGCCATATCGCCAATACACATATTGTTATAATTCATTTTCATCTACTTTTTTTCAATTTTTTAAAAAAATTTTTTCTCTCTTCTTATTTCTCTCGCATGTTATTCAAAAGTTTCATTTTTTTTTTTTCTTTCATTTTCAACGATAAAATATCAATATTTTTCCGAATATCATATTTTATCAATTTTTTATTTCAATTTTCTCTTCTTTTTCTTTTTCATTTTTATACACAACAGGTATGACACACCTATGGGTAGTATATGGATCTAGGGTACCGGGATATAATATTCTATAAAGCCGTAATGTCTGCAATAACGATTTGAAAATGAATAAATAAAATAAAATAAAATAAAATAATAACAATAATAATAATAATAATAATAATAATAATAATAATAATCTTGGTGGACGGGAAAGCTAGAGAGAAATCATACGACCTTAATACTAATATACACTGACTCTTGTGGAGTCGCGGTCGACTCTGGTTCTCGAACTTTATATTATAATTATGAAAGTTGTCCGGATGATGATTTTCCTCGTATACAAAAAAATATATATAAAAAAAAACAAAAACAAATGAGAATTATCCAAAATAAAATATGATCGAACAATCTTCTCTCTCTCTCTCTCTCATTTCTTTCTTTGAATTTTCTTTTCTTTCGTTTCTCGAATTATTTCTCATTTACTTTATCGAAATATCTTATCATCTCGTTTCTTCGTTTACTTAGTCATCTGATTTTTTGCTTTTTTTTTTTCGTTTTATAACGATTCCTCGAACCTACTTACGAGAATCCCTAAACTGGACTGATGTAGAGGATGTACCTATTAATAACAGTATTAAGGTAACTATATACCTAGATATCCTGTTATACAAATCTATTATCCATCAATCCACCACCGCTATGCGTGTGTATGTATTTTTTTTTTTTTTTTTAACGGTGAACCATATATTATATATATAGACATATGAAATAGAAGAAAAAAAAATAATTCGCATTTTCAATACATACGGTAAATATATAATATATATTATATAAACACAATGCTATATGCTCTACCTATGTACGTACATAAATGTCTATTCTCAATGTTCAATAAGCATCTTTGAATGTATAGTATATAGTTGTGTATGTAGTAATAGTGGGTAGGTAGGTAGGTAGGTAGGTAGGATGGATAGATCAAATTTATATCCATGACCTCGATCGAGTTGATCGTGGTGATCGTTTTTCTCTTTTATATATTTTATCTCTTATATACAAGAACCATTGACGCAGGTACTACATACATATACATAATATACATATTATAAGGCCGAATGCCGATATTCACCTTTTAAATTCTACCTTTCTATATACTCTATACACATAATACTATATAGGTATATAATATACTACCCTTATTCGTTTTCATCTATTAAAAGAGGAGAAAAAAAAAAGAAAGAAGAAGAAAAAAAAAATATATATATACATACTGCATATACCTATTTCACATTTTTTTTTTCTTTTTTTTTTTTAATGCCTTTCCCCGTTACTCGATTCCGGTATATATATATATATCTATACCTATATGTAGTATATTTATGTATACCTGCATAGGTAGGTAC
This sequence comes from Tenthredo notha, assembly GCA_914767705.2. Classification (NCBI taxonomy): domain Eukaryota; kingdom Metazoa; phylum Arthropoda; class Insecta; order Hymenoptera; family Tenthredinidae; genus Tenthredo; species Tenthredo notha. The sequence continues at coordinate 7,009,830 of OU611923.1, read as the reverse complement.
ATAATATATATATATATAAATCTCGGACCGGAACTTGATGCGGGAAAGGATGAAAGTTTGAAATCCGGGCAAAGAAAGGTTGCGAGTGAATGAGTCGACTGAATGAATGAGTAAACGTGCGTGAAAGAGAGAGAGAGAGAGAGAGAGAGAGAAGCAGAGAGAGGGAGTTGGGTCGATTTTTCGAAGGAGTTCATAAATCTATGATCAGAGGGCCTCTTTTCCTTTCTATTATTTTCCTTCGTGATTTTTTTATTTTTTTTTTTTTCCTTGTCTTCTGTATTGAAGTAAAAAAAAAACAAGAAAAGAAAGAAAGAAAGAAAGAAAAAAAACGCCATTATGGCTGCTGCAACCATGAGATAAGTGGAAAAAAAAAAAAGACGGAAATAGAGAGAAAGAGATCCCGAAATCTCTTCTTCTTATTACGGTACTTTGGAACACTTTCTGATTACGTTTATACATATATATATAGTTATATCTATGTACATACATACATAGTATACACACACACACACACATTTGGGTATTTATATTGTAAGTATATGTAGGTGGATACGTGTAGAATGGATACAGTATACTATTACTCGTATCCGGACTTCCTCCCACCCTCTTTCTCTATCTCTTTCTCTCTCTCTCTCTCTATATATATATACCTCGTCCGTTAATTAACTAATTAATTTCCAAAGCTCAATATTTCACTACATTTTCATAATAATAATAATAATGATTATTTAGGATCGCGGAATAAGTATATTAATTACGTATAAATATCATAAGATCGTATAATTGTAACAATGAAAAATAATAAATATCTATATGTACCTATGTAATGAATTTTGAAAATCTAATCGTAACTAATCGAGTATAATATAGTTTGTAAGTACCTATATATGAGTATTATATATACATATACATCTAATCAAATAGATGAAGAATTCCGGAGTCATTGACTTTGCGAAAGTATTGCGCAATTGTACTACCTATAATTCTTTTTTTTTTTTTTTTTGCACACGACATATGTATATATATATTCTCGTCAGTCATCGGCATATATTACATATATATCCGTCATCGTATCATATGTGTCACATGTATTTAGTACATACATACCTATTATAATTCGTTAGCAACTTTTAGTTAGGTAAGACTGCGTTTCGTTCCTGAAACAAAAAAAAAAAAAAAAAATGAAATAATTTTTCTATTCGTTATAATATGTATAATATACCTGTCTGTACATATATCCTATATATTCTTATATATTTGTATACAGTGAGATTAGACTCAGGTATCTGATGCGTAGTAATTCCAGTATATGGTACATTATATATATAAGTATATAATCAATCAAAGATCCTCCCTACTATACTTATTAATAATTATATATATACATATATATATATGTTGCAAAATATATAAAAGACGACGCTTATTTAAGTGACTTAATTCACCAGACTGGAAAAAAGAAAGAAAGAAAGAAAGAAAGAATAGATAAAGATTAAGAAAAAATAAAAATAAAAATTAATAATAACAAAAGACCTTGAATGTCTGCAGATTTTTATCTATGTATATAATAAAATAAAGAAAAATTTGACATAAATAAAAAATAGAATTGTTATTTTATTTTTTCGTATCGTTTTGGTATTTTTTATTTTATTTACTTTTTATCATTAATCCTGATTACTCAAACTCGATAACCTACTTAATCATACAATTGATATATATATATTGATATATGTGTGTTTCGTTAATTTGTAATATATCTGATATAAAATATAACCCCTGTACACGAATGCGTTAAAAATATGATAAGAAATTGTTGCATTAAAGTTTGCAGACTTGTTTTTTTTTTTTCTTTTTCATAAATATAATCAAGTTCTGTATATGTATAATTAATATAGGGACACAGAGAAGGATGAATTATAATGTAAAGAAATGAAAAGAAAAAAAAAAAAAATAGAGAAGAGAAGAGAAGAGAACGAAACGAACAGAACGAAACGAAACGATACGATACGATACGGAACAGCCTGCGCAAGGAGTGGGACAAGAAAATAAAGTGTGTAAGTATGCCGTCGCGGAAGAACGGTGGACCAGTTACGTATTGTAATAAAGAATCTAGTAACCTCGTGAAATATCTGATTTTCGAAAAAAAAAAAAAAAACAGCTGTTATTTTGGTTTTTGTATAATCAAAGATCTTGAATCGTAGAACTAAGGCGACGAAAGATATGTCTTCACATCTTTTTCTGAAGCTATAAAATCGAAAAGAAAGACAAAAAAGAATGGAATAATAATATAATAATAATAATAATGATTGATTAATTAATTAATTATTTAATGACCTAATTAATGAAGCCAATTAATGAAATAAAATTAGAATCTCCTTTCTTCTTCGTTCTCTATCGATAGATATGTCGCTGGGTCGTTCGAGCGAAACTTCATCGAGCGTGCTCGGGACTAGCGCTTAACGTACGGTACGTGTATACGCAGCGAGGGATCTCCTGTCATAATACTATAGTTTCATAATGGCGAGAATCGGGGGCAGGACACCGTTAACCTGTAACGTTCACCGCGCACGGCCGGCTGCTCGCTCGTATTGCTTGCCGCGTGTGCCTTTTCTCTTCAACCTCTCTCACAGCAGCAGCAGCAGCAGCAGCAGCAGCACTATGCTACCTCCGGACTGCCTGACTGCGTCAGCTCTTACGTTGACGGGGTCGGGCAGTGGCGCGTTGCTCTTGCTCTTGTAGGTAATTCGCGATGCCCGATTGCGGAGCTCGTATACGTATACCAAGAGAAGGGTAGTAGTAGGATTAAGAGCATGAGGAGTAGAGTTCGAAACAAAGAAAAAAAAAATCTAAAAATAAAAGGGCTTGTTTATGATTTCGTGTCTTTTTTTTTCAAACCTTTCTTTTTCGTTTCTCTTATCTAAAAAACTGTTCTTTTATTTTCTGGATGGATATATAATAGATATACTATACACCTAGCTGCAATATGTATATGTATACGTGTAAGGGAGGCTGACAAATTTCCGTTAGTTTATGGTATATATACTAATATACCATATACCTATATACTACTAATATACACCGAAGGCAATGGGCATAAGATGTCTGTGTCATTTCCTGTTGTGCTGTTATAACTGCACCACCATCGCCCAGGATGTGCTCGTCACTCGTATATAATATATTAGATGAAGAAGATTTTCTCTCTTTTGTCTATATATATATATATATAAATATACCATAAAAAATCTTGACGTATAGTCGTATGGGGTTGACAAATAATTCATTTGTATTATTATATGTTATTATATGTATATTATTTGAAAAAATAAAGAAATAAAAACAGAAAGGAAATTTTTTTTAAAATTATTACTGCAGTACAGTTAGCAAAAAAAGTAATAACGAACGTCGGTGATGCAGGCCGGAAGGTCGGGGCTTTTATCTGAAACTCGTTCAACGCCTGCATTTCTAGGGTTAACGACTCTCTCTCATGTGTTCTCGTATAGCACTTCTTTAATATTTCTGTATATAGCATATATATACAATACATGTATAAAATATATATATAAAAGTATATAGATATGTATTCTATGTATTTGTACAGGGAGTAACGCGACTAGATGCACCCAGGATGTCCGGAAGACGATATCGGCGCCGCCGCCCGCATATCCTGCTATGATTTTCTGTTGCTACTTTTTCTACTGTAACGAAACTACGTATATATAGGTGGAAAAACGGGGTTAAAAAAAAGTATCGAAATTTTCTTTACCGCGTTGAGAATTTGTTTATCAATATTATTGATTTTTCGCAACAAAATAAAAACGTGAAATGAGGAATGCGAAAGATATAGGTGTAGAAAAAAGAAAAAAAAAGAAAAATTTATAAGAATCGAAGTCACCGCGGTCAAATCCGCGACGTGAGTGGGCCAGAGAAAGTAGTGGACATTGAACCCGGGGTTTCAACGACCATAGATTACGCTACTTAACTCACTTGCGATTCCGCTTATGTTAATCGCGTTATTACGCCGCCGCCACCGCCACCGCCACCGCCACCGCCACCGCCAACGACGTGTGCGTTATAATAATACAAAATTGTATACTATCTTAGGTATTATACAAGGGTATAACATCTTCGACTTACTATATTAATAAAGAAATTTTCTTTTCATTATAAAAAAAAATTATAATTACGTCGAAAATAAAAAGAATAAGAAAAAAAAATTAAAAGGACCATAATTAATCGATAATATAACAAAAATTTAAAAAATTAAAATTAATGAAACAGCTTTAATTCATTCAATTTATTGAAACTGTTCATTTAGTTCCAGGGATCGATCAATTTGATAATGAATTAGGATTAAAAAAAAAACAAAAAAAACAAATTAGCTCATTAGTTCTCATAGTATTATGCCCATTATACGCTATGATGAGGCTTATATCGTGTGGGGGCCGAAGAATGTAAACGGCTGTATAACGACTGTACCCGTAAGCGAGAGAGAGTCACCATCTATTTATAGGTCATTCTACTCTACATTTTCAAGTTTTTTTTTTTTTTTTTTTTAATCAATTAATTGATTAATTAATTTATTTATTTTCTTATTCCCTATATCTATATATGTACGTTACCTATGTACGACTTTCTGCACCCTTTTCTTTATTTCTCTCTTTCCCGCCCACCTATCCGTCTATCTACCAACGCCCTTCCCAACTATATTGCCTACTTTCACTAGCCTGACGCGTCTACTATCTCGTCTCGGAACTCTCGACGACTATAAGCGAGACTCCTCTCCTATGCCCACGACCTACCCTAATCTGTAAGGACCTCCAGAGTGTTTAATAGGTACCCATATACTCATCAATACACTATAATACGTTGAATTATTTCGTTTTTCTATTTCCATACACATAAACCAAACGATTTTTAAGATTATTTATTTCAAAATTATTTTTTCACCGATAGAAAAAAAAAAAAAACAGAAAAATTTCCAAATATTTCACGAAGATATCGGAAATTTATATTTTATTTTTATAATTTTATTATTTATATTCAAATATACTATATTATTATAAACCTAACATATAGGTATATGTAGTTCGGAGAAAGTTCGATTTTTTTTATTTTCTTTTTCCAAAAGAGAGAAGAAATATATATTATACCTCCTAGAGGATCGATATTATATTTGCATCCGAAAAATTGGACAAACTTTGGGTTAATTTCTCTGATATTTATTATTATTATATATAGTAGCCTACATTTCGATGATCAAAATTATCATTTATTTATTTATTTGTTTGTTTTTTTTTTGTTTGAAAAGAAGAAAAACGAGGACATTCTATTTTTCTTTTTTGTTCTTTCTCTCTTTCTTTTTGATAATAATAATAATAATTTAGAAACCGCGTTTTTATTACTTCTATATTTCATACCTTCATACATATATATATAGTGTACAAGGTACTACAGGCTTGGCAGAGCACCGTCAGACAGACAGACAGAATTCGTATTTAGTCTACCCGCAGCCTCCTCGCAGTATTTCAAGATGAGCTATTTTTTCAAAGAGTACATTGACTCCTTGTCACGGAGTCGAGAGACTTATATACTGCACTCTGACGTACGTCACCAATAATAGTTGCAATTAATAAAATCTAACCGAACACGTGAATTTTTGTTTTTTCTTTCCTACAAAATTTTCGTCTTTCTTAATTTTTGATAATTTTCTTATCCACGACTCTGTTTTTTTGTTTTTTCTTTGTTCCGTTTTCTTTTCTTACGCGTTATAAATCTTAACTACGGATAGATGCTTCGAGAATCTAAATAATACACACACACATACATACATCCATATATATATATATATATATACTGCGTCTAGGTATATTCTATTAAACAGCATCATAAAGCGACTTCTTATTAGCGCTTGCCACGCTTTCCTGAACTTCGAGGGCATCGCCTCGTTGGTTGGTATAGTGCTCTGACTCTGGCACGATCATCGTCATCATTTTATAGTAGTTGATATACTGTTATAATTTCTACAGTGTATCAAAACTAGCACAGATTTTATATAGGTATATGGCTATAATTTAACCGTATAACTATTATTATACAGCTATGTATATATACACACGATTTTTATATACAAATTTATATCTATATTATTTCATTTTATTTATGAAACTCTGCACAAATCGGTTATATGTACACAGGATGATTCAGAATTTCGAGATAAGACTGAATTTATTTTACAAAAAAAGGAATCTATCCTGAGAATATAGAAAGAAAAAAAAATATATATATATATATATATATATGAATGACTGAGGTATTATTATGTTATATGAAAAATAAGAGCGGAGTAATTCGTTTCGTTTATTAATCTTTTAGTGAAGTTATAATCACTCCACTTTCAATAAGGAGTGTAATATTATTATTTGGTCATTTCTTTCGAAAATAGAAATTTCATTTCGCTTAGTAAAGGTCCTTTCAATATTATATAGATCGAGGAGCAAGGACCTCTTCTCTTCTCTTTTCTTTTCTTTTCTTTTCTTTACTTTTTTTCTTTCTCTCTTTCATTCTTTCTTACTGTCACTACGGCTGCACTATAACCGTTCGAATTTCGATCTATAACACATATCGGCATTGTGCTGTTGCAGATTCGACAATTTTTCTCTATATATAAGAAATACTAATATCAAGTGAAGAGAAATGATCAACTTTTTGTACGACAATATTTTGTTAAACATTTCATTTTTTTAATCAAACCAATTGTCATTCTTAATTTCACCTCATAATTTAATCTCGATTAATTTTGCTGATAAATTTTCTGAACGGATATATATATATATATATATATATACAACGGATACGTGTGTAATATTTGTAACCGGAGAAAGTCATTGAACCTTAAGTTAACCTGACGTTGGTATGTGCAGAGAAATATATATATATATATATATATATATGGTTGTTACATTGCACCGACGATTGCAGCATTATATTTGCTGACAATTTTTTCGTTAATTTTTTTTTTTGCTTTTCTCTTAGTAGTGCAAAATTTCGTAATTGTTCACATATAGCAACTCGACGACGAGGATAGTACGAATTACACGGATTCGTTCTAATATAATAATCGTAAGATTTGTGTAAGTCTTTTTTTCTTTTCTTTTTTTTTTGTTGTTTCGATAGTTACGAAATTTAAAGGGATTCATAAAATTGAATAATTCGATACTTTCTTTTCGATTTGTTAATTATCATTTAATACAGTAAATAAATATAGGATCTCGTTACGAAATGGACTTGTAAGTTAGACGACTGTGAAGAGTAGATAAGTAAGTAAGTAAGTAAGTAAGTATCAGTCGCCGGCTTTCACGAAGAAAGTTTCTGGTGCCTACCTGCCTGTTGCTGCTATTATATACTGGCACTGATCAAACCCAACAACAACAACCAAGTAAACAAGTGTGCAAGTGCATTCGAAAGTTTATTATCCTCTCAACTCTTATTTGAAAAAAAAAAAAAAAAAATTATTATTTTACATCTACTAGTTATAGATAAAAATGAATATAAACTATATAATATATTATAACTCATCGTAGACAATAATTTCTAATTATCTCAAATGTATGAATAAAAATTTTTTACAAAATTATATATTATTTTTGTATAATAATATAAAGATCGATGAATATAATTTTTGTAAAAGAACTTGATTGATTAATTTAGAAAATATTTTATATACAGACCGTTGATTTGTTTCTTTCTTTCTAATAATAATGATAATAATATGAATAAGAAGAATAAGGTAATACCTTTTATAATTCTTTCCCCTATATAAGAGTATAAAGAGGTAATTGTCTCGTTGTGTTAGTTCACACGTGTATATGTATATACTATATATATATATATATATATACCAATAGAGAAGAGAAGAGAAGAGAAGCCGTGAAAGTAGGTCGCAGAAAGCTGCAAGGCCACTGACACTGTGGTCAGCAACCCTCGTTTCGCATACGTATATATACTATATACGTATTACATAGATAGAGACTAGTATTACATTTTTTTTTTTTTTCTCTTTATGATTATTATTATTATTTTTTCTCTAGCCTGTAAAATTAATTGTAATGAAGAAATGGAAAAAATGCAAAAAAAAAAAAATAATTTCATTTGTGTCTGTATGTATGGTAGGTATGGGTATATGTGTATATGTGTATATATAGGTAGAATCTAAAGAGAAAGAGAAAGAGAAAGAGAGCGAGAGAGAACTTTCTCCTAGAATCTAGAATTTATTTAAATGTATATATATAGTAAATATGTGTACATATATGTGGTGTATATATGAATCTTATTTACCTATCTAGGCGAGAGTTGTTAAGAAATGAATATTGAGGAAGTGCGATGGGTATATTATCTATGCGATCACTGCCAATGCCAAATTCTTCATATACCTACGAACGTATATATATATATATATATATTATACATTATACATTTTCGGACACTTTCTATATACCCATGATATAGAATGTAGAATATAGAATATATAAAAGCGCACGGTCGTTGACTATATACTTATATTACCATACAGGTACGTAACTAGCATATATATGTATATACATATATATATATAGCATAATCATTTGCACATTCTGACGTCTACTCACGCTATAATCGTGCACATATATATATACATAGATATACGCCAATATTTAATACATGCTTTCAGTATTCAAATTTTAGTATCAAAGTACAAAGATTTAGTTTTTATTTTCTTTTATTGTTACCAAAAAAAAAAAAATTATTTCATATACGCAATCCTATTATATCTATAGTATATATAATTCTATATATTCTTACTATATAATATAATTTCTTGTTGCGCGTATCCGTATCTATATACTACAATTATTACGCGGTGAGGAAAATTCCACGTTGTGTAATTACGTTATACATATATATATATACATATATATTTAATTCTGCGTAAAATATTCTTATATACCTTATATTATATGCCTATATACCTTGTCGTATACCTATACCTACCTAACTCTACCTATATATAAAAAAAAAATTAATTTGAATGATCGCGATGTGACGCAACAAGGGTAAGGAGAGGTGGTCCAGAAAAGGGAGAGAGAGAGAGAGAGAGAGAAAGAGTATATTGAATGACGTATTTTATCCACGTGACAGGGTTGCACGTGACACGGAATATCGTGGCCCGTGTATTCCTCCGTCGCGACGCCGTCGCCGCATCCAAATGGCTAAGCATCATCGCTCATTATGCAATTATCTCTTCTCAAAAATATATGTACATATACTACGTTATATACTATACCATATACACACATATTTTACCTATGTGTATGAAATTTATATTTTCATTATCATTATCATTATTATTATTATAACAGGTGTATAGATAATGCACTTCTCCGAAATATTGAGACCGAAAATCTGAATCACCCTGTATACGAAGAAAATGGGTATTATTTAGTATCTTTTCAAATAGTGAGTATTTACTCGCGCTTTATATTATCGATATACATATATATATATATATATATATATATATATGTATATGTATGTAAATGTGTAAAGAGATGATACACATCGATGATTGGATGTATTATGCGTACGTATCTCATACGGGTGATCGAATGCCAATTGATTAATTAATATCCTGTCTGTCTTAGCTTAGTTGGTTACAATACATATTATATACTCATGGGCATTAAGCACACCTAATGAATACACACAAAGAGCAAGGATATTGGGGTAAAGAGGGGTGAGCGCAGATATTGGTGATAGAAATTCATTAGGGTGAACGATATACAAGTATTAATCTTTACATCGAGGGGTAAATGGTCTTTTTTTCATTCTTTGTTCTTATTCTTATTATTTTATCATCTGTATTATCTTCTTTATTTTCTATATTTTGTTTCTTTTCTGTTTCTAGTTTTACTTGTTTTATTTTATTATTATTTTATTATTTTTTTTTATTTTACGTATTAACGATTGCTAAATACCTCGATAATAAAAAAACGATATAAAAAGCGATTGGATACAGTAACACGTGTAACAAGAGTTGTGTATAGAATTAGTTTCAACATCAACCAAGATAGAGCCAGACTGCACAAAGTGCAATATAGCTTTACGACAGAACGAACCAAGTTCGTTGTCAAGGATTTTCGTATATCGACCCCGCAAATACGACGACGACGACGACGACGACGCATATCGTCGTTACCACCGCCACGAATGATCGTCGTCATAGTCGTCGTTATATATGTATATATTACATATTTACCTTGCAAGTCGAGTTAAAATAATCGACGTACGTAAGCCGCAATAGAAGAAAAAAAACAAAGAATTCAAGAAAATAGAAAAACATAAATAAATAAATAAATAAATAAATGATAGAAAAAGTTATTTTGCGATGTAATGTAAAACTGCAAAAAAAAAAAAATAGAGCTTTTCGATTTTCAGATTTGATATTCCGTATATGAAAGAATCCGTATAGCAGTATTAACAGAAATAGAATATTATTTTCTATATACTGGTATGTATATACTTATATGTATGGTATACCTATGTGTACAGAGAGCGAGGATACATGATGAAAGAGGTGCAGCAGCAGCAGCAGCAAGCTATATACCTACGTGAAGTTTTTTTTTTTCACCAAGTTGCGAATAAACGATGAAAAAATAAGAATAAAAAGTATATAAGTAAAAGTGAAAAAATAACGAAACAGAAAGAAAATGAAAAAAAAAAAAGAGAGAAAGAGAGAGAGAGACAGACAGATTAAAAGAACATGATTCTATTTCTGAAACTTGAAAATTTAGGGTGTCGTTGCACCGCAAAGCTGTTCTTTGAGTCTCTGCTACACTGCTGCAACTGGTATACTGCATATATATCTTAAATAATAAGGAAAAACAATATGTGAATATACATAGGTATATAATAATATCTGTGTACACGTGTATTACACGTGTATTATATATACTTCTGTATGTGTAATTTTTAATACGCAGAATGAATGGAAAAATATAATAAAAAACAAAAAAAAAAAAAAAACGTAAACGAAATGAAGGAAAAATAAATTAAATAAAGACGCGATGTGGATACGATTTACATATGATGATGATATTATTAAGCACCTATGTACTGTACATACATACCTATACATATTATGATACCTATTTTGTATTCCTAGTATAACGTTATACGCCAATTTACGATTTCTTTATAATTATTAATTAATTCATTACAGTTTCATGTATTGGTGTACATATATATGTTATGAATATATGAGTTCAGGGATCGAAAACCTTTCGGTCTGAGAAATGAAGCGCAATAAATTACTCAACGAAATAACAAAGATTCGTTTTTATAACAAAGAGAATTTAACTCAGTTCCCTAATTTAGTTAATTTAATTTAGTTTAGTTTAGTTTAGTTTAGTTTTGTTTAGTTTAGTTTGTTTGTTACTCAGCCAACTTAAATTCTCTGCTTGAGAATGACTAAGGTACTTCAGAAATACACAGACACAGATACACACGCATATATATAATATGTATAATAAATTACGAAGAAAACACGGAATTATTAGTAATACCGAAAATACAATTTAGGAGAATAAATCTCAATATTTCTTACACGCGTATCTTTTATCTCTTCCCGGAATAATATATTTTACTAAGTTTTTGTATTTTTTTTGTATTTTTGTTTTTTACAAAAAAATTTCCGTCAATATTCAGTCTTTCTTTAATTTTCAATTTCAATTAATTAAATGAAAAACTAAATAAACTTTTATTAGTTGTTTCATAAATCGTATTTTTATTATTTATTCTCTTTGTTACTTATATATAGTGTCTATCTTGCAGTTTCATTCTGCTCACCCTCAATAGGAAACATAAGTAATTTAACGATAATAATAAACGCTGATTTTCAGATTCATATATTCAAACCTCGTTTCGCAAGCCCAGAACAAAATAGTCAGTCACAATAAAAGTGAACGACCTCTTAGTTGGAAAAGAGAATAAGAAAGAAGAAAAAGAAAAGCCACGTAATTAAAATTAAAGAAATAATAATAATAATAATAATAATAATAATAATAATAATATTAACAACGTAACGCAAGTATCTATATTATGTGGATTGAGTAAAATTTATTATTGCATAACTGCATCAGGAACGCAAGAGGCATAACCGCATAACCGCATCGGTTCCTTCGTGTTATCAGAGAGCCTTATCGAGCATATTAGTTAGTTTAAATCTCGATTATGTGGCAATTTTTCTTCTTTTTCTTCCGAATTTTAATATCTCTCTCTCTCTCACACACAGATATAATATCTATATTCAGGATATACGAATATTTCCAATTTATATATCGATTGAATTGTGGAAAGTGATCTAGTCAAGAAAAAATAATTAAACTATTTTAATACATAGTTTTCGAAAAACTTAGGAAAAAAAATTGGGTACAATTTTTCTGACTTCATTATACTTATACTCTTTGAATACAATTTTATATACATATAAGGACGATGATTTTTGTTAGATTCATTTTTTATTATTTTCAAATTTTCTGTTGCATGATACCGTAAGTCGAAGTGCAAGAGTGCCAGTGAGTTAATTAAGACCGTAATTTCTACGGTATAAAAACACTCGAGTCAGTCTCCTTTACTTTACATTACCGTATTGTATCATATAGTACCCGTTGTTGTCTTTGTCTTTGCTTTTGCCTTTGCCTTTGCCTTTGCTATTAGTGCGCGAACGATACAGTGCGATGTGATGCGGTGAATTGCATTGCATTGCATTGCAGTGCGGTGCAGTGCTGTTAAATTTGTCCTGCATAGCGGGCATCGGGACCTTACTACTAGTTCGACCTTGATCGTCGCCGCGACGACGTTGTTAACCGCCACGGCGAGCGCCGCCTCCTGTTTGTGCATGCATCCGTACGTTGCACCGTATGAGCTGTATATATATATATAATATACTATGTATATTCATAGATATGTATATGTATATGAAACAACGTCCGCTATATATGACGTGTCGCGTTTATCATCGAGATGAATACATATATTGTATTAATATACAATATACAAAAATTAAAATAAAAAAATCATAATAAATTCATTACAATTTTTAGGATAATCGATCTAATATATATATTATGTATGCGGGGTATAGTTATATAAATTTATCTAACAATGAGTCAATTTCGCAGTTTATCCCTTGACTAGAGCGCGCTTCTTCGTCATATATATATATATATATATATATCGGAGTCACGTTTCATCGTTGCAGGATGATTACCGAACAACGTATAACGAAGGCATAAAATAATATGAGAAATGATGATAAAAAGATGAAAAAAAGAGATAGAGAGAGAGAGAGAGAGAGAGAGAGAATGGAGGAAAAAAATTTAGATATATATATAGATATATATACTATGGATATTTATATTTCATTTTCCCCAAAATATATTTTATACATATTATATTAGACTATATAATATATTGCATGTGTTGTATCAAAGCGTTCGAATCTGAGTATATAATCTGCATTAACGCGGTGCATACATATACATATACATATACGGATACATATATATATATGTATATATTTAAGAGAGATAAAGAAAGACGAAAAGATCGAAAGAATATAATACTATGTGTGTATTTATATGTATATAGGTATATATATACTACAGGCTCGAAGGGGCGGGAGGGAACGAACGAAAGAGAAAGAGAGAAAGAAATATAGAAATAAAGAAATGAAGAAAGAGTGAGAAAGAGAAAGAGCAAATCGCCCTTGTACAGTTTCCTAACCCTGAAACACGGTCGTTGTTCTCATCCTCGCATGTAGTAAGAACCTCGCGAAACCCATGCAGCAACAGAGGCAACAGGCAACAGCATCTAACATCTTCTGTTCCTTCGTTATTTATTTCTATAATAATGATGATAATAATAATAGCAATTTTTCTTAATTTTTTTTTTCTTTCATACACACGTACGTGTAAATAAATAAATAAATAAATAAATAAATAAATAAATAGAATTTATCATTATTGAAATTATTATTTTAGCCCAACGAGAAAAAGAGAAGAAGAAAAAAATAAAGAAACGAAAAGGTATTGACTTTGTCTCTTCTACAATAATAATAATAATAATAATAATAATGATAATAATAATAATGACGATATTAAGACACAAAGAGAATTTAGTCCTCTCCTCGAATGGTATATAGATGAGGAGAAGTTTTATAATGAGAAAATGAGGGGAGAAGAATTATATAGTTAAACTAGCTGATACATAATATATCATATAAATGAAGTATAACATACATACGCAAATCATTTTTTATTCTTTTTTTCTGTTTATTTTTTTATCAATTTGTATGCAATCAACGAGAAAAAAAATTTCAAGTGTTTTTAAATTTATATTGTATTAGGTGTATGTATGTATGTAATTTAATTTCTTTTATTTTTTTCATCTGTATTTAGAACCGATCGATAAACTTGTTGGTGTACCTTTAAAATTTTTTCAGTTTTTCTCTCCAAAATCACCCTTTTCTACTATATTATAATAATGTAGAGTGATAGATATAGGTGCTGTGGTAGATATAGAAAGAAGGAAGCAAAGAGAGAGAGAGAGGAAACGGGGGGAAGTTGGCCGTTTTTATTCTGTATTTTTTCTTTTCCTTTCTTTTTTTTTTTTAATATATTTTTTTTTTCTCTCCTCTTTCCTCTTTCCTCTTTCCATGACTGTTGCTGTTGCATGCATTGATCAGGGAGGAAGGGGGAGGAGGATCTCCCTCCCTCTCTCTCTTGATTTTTTTCTCTTGATCTCTTTCTCTCTCTCTTTATCTCGCTCTCTCTTCTCTGCTGCACTCGCGGGCTTGTGCACCAAGCACCAAGCACCAAGAAGCAGAGATTAAACGAGCGAGTGAGCAAATAGCCTCCTATGTGTTGTAACTATATGTATAACAGCGAGAGACCTGTGCAAGGTTACTCGGTCACCGCCACCAGTTAACCCAACCTAACCCAACCTAGAACCCTCGACGCGACCCCCGTGCGTCCTCGTAATCCTCCTTCTCCTTCTCGTACTTTGCGATTCAAAAACCGCGAAAAATCGCGAGATCAATTTCAAGTTTATATTATTTTATTTAAATAAAACTTATGAATACATATATATATATATATATGTTTAATCGCGATTTATTATGTACCTATTAAAAACAAAATTAAAAAATATATTTAAAATAAAACTTTGGAACGAAGAGAACCTAGCGGTGGTTCGGAATTTTTTCTTATTTTTCTTATTTTTTCATTGTCTTCGCATCGTGAGAAATAGTTGGTTAATTTTTGGATCTTTGGCACTTAATTTCGGGGGCTCTGGACTTTGGCCAGTTTTGAAATTCGTTTTTGAAAATCGAACATCCTATATAGTAACTTTTGAAAAATTAAATTTTAGGATTTCATCGTCAGACATAGATGATGATGATGATGATGATAATAAAAATAACAAGAAAAAGAAGAAGAAGATGAAGACGGGATGAAGACTGCCGAGAGCATTCTGGTATATTTATATACCTATACGTATCTAGATAATAGTCATGTACTAGTTATGTGTATAGCTACTGTTCAGCAGCAGCAGGGAATGCAGTATGATGCAACTAGTTTCTATATACCTTTTTCTTCGTCTTTTACTTTTTCTGTTACTTTTTCTTTTTCTTCTTTTCGTTTATCTACTTTTTATTCTTATTCTTGTTCTTGTTCTTGTTCTTGTTCTCAGTCTTATTCTTATTCTTCTTGTGTCATAGATTACTGTTACATAGCCAAGAGAAATTATAGTTGGTCTAGCGCAGCGCACAGTTATTTTCATTTCTTTTTTTTTTCGTCACAAAAGCGTAAAATTTTCTGTACATTCAACGTTTTTTTTTTTTGTTCTTTATTTTCAAATTTATTATCATCAACTTTTGTAAGAAGTTGGAAAGAATTCTTATTAAATTTTATAAAATTGTGTGTTAACATGACAATTTTTTTTTTATTATCATAGCCAGAAAATTGTGTAGAATAATATAGGATGATTTTGAAAATTTTCCAGTCACACGAAAATGTGAATTTATCTTATCTTCCAAAAGAGTGCTTCTGTTACGAAAATTCGAGAAATTTGATAAAATCTGTAATTTTGTAAATTCCAAGATCTCTATCAATGACTAAAACCTCGACACCAAGAAAAAAGCAGAAAAAAAAATGATTCTTCGATCGCATCGGGGTAGTAAGTCGCCTTAGTGTTGTTTAAGGGGCGGCAGAGTGGCGGCGGCGTGTCGGTTGTTTAACTCTTCTGTCCGGGTATGGGGTATGGGGTGTGGGGTGTGCGGGGGAGGAAAACTTTCAGGGAGAGGGAGAGTCTGACTGTGGGGGACAGTCGGAGGGAGAGAGTCAGTCGGGCGGACGCCCTTGAGCGACGGCCAATGCACCGGCGGAGGTTCAAGGCAGAGCGACGCGACGCGACGCGAGGCGACGGTGGGCTGCGTGGTGTGGCATGGCATGGTATGGCATCGCATGGCATGGCCCGGCGACGACGGCTGGCCTCGCGCCGATGCGATGTCGCCCTCTTTAAACCCCCCACTTCGACCCCGAAGTCGCAGCGGCCCGCTGCCCGCGTCCGTCCGTTTGCCGATGCACTCGGGAGTCACGTCCCCCTTAAACGGCGGCTGCATCAGACCCGATATAGAAAAACAAGAATTTCGAAATTTTTTTCGACTTTTATTTTTCAATTTTTCTTTCCCCCTTAAGTTTTCGGTCTCTAAGTAGTTTTATTTTTGTCAATTTTATTATTTCAAAAACTTTTTTGCAAACTTTAACATTCTTTTCCTTTTCTTTATCTCTCTTTATGTTAAAAATACAATTTTCATCACCTTTCTCAGTATTTGAATAAAAAAATAAATTGAAAAAATTTATAAAACGTAATAATTGCTTCGTATTATTTTTCTCCACAATGTCTTTGTCATGAAATAAGTTTAGATATTACTAAAAGAGATTCGTCATTGAAAATTTTTTGGAATTTATTTCAACCGTACCGAACGACGTTCAACGTCCGGTTTATGAGTCAGAATTGAGAAGTTAGTGTTTCGTTTAACCCCGCTGCTGCTGCTGCTGCTGCTGCTGCTGTTGCTGCATGCATGCAGTTCGTTGTAGCTCGTGAAGCCCGGACTGCATTTTTGGCTTGCTAATCCGAAAATATCACGCGGTTAAGAGAGAAAGAGAGAAGAATATAGAGATAGAGAGATTTTAACTGCAACGATATCCTGCAGAGAATTGTTTTAGAACGAATCTCCTTTCTTCGAGGAAAAATAATATCTTTTAAAAGCATTCGCGAAAGTGATGCATTTTATTTTTTTATTTTTTTTCAATAAATTTTACGCGATTTATCGCAATTATTTGAAAAAAAAATTTTTAATCGTCTGAAACGAATTCGGAATTATCAACGTTCGGAATATTACGATGTATACCTATATAGTATACCTACGTACCCTACTACCTCGATCTACAACGCACTTACTTTATTACGTGATAACGATATGACGTAACTACGGTGGTATAGCTGTAGAATAACCAAATAAGAGAAGAGAATAGAAGAGAAGAGACGTAACGAAATAACGAATTACGTTCTTATCCGATTGCAAAACCGGATGACCATCATATATCAATTATTAAATCTAGTTAAAAAGAAAGAAAAAATTCAAAAATTCAAAAAAAATGTATTATAATAGTTAGAAAATTGATGATCATTTAATAATATCCAGATAAATTGCTGTACATATAATATTGATTATATTAATTAATATAAATATCTATATAAACGCAAAACGTTTATAGCAACGTTACTTATCATCATTTTTTATCTCATACGTATTACATATTATATAGGTCAAGTAGAGTGAGAATAATCACTGCTGAAATTCATTGTCCTGAATTATTTGCCAAGTACGAATATATATATATATATATATATGTATACATATACATGGGTATAAAATTGACAATGAAAATTACGAGCATGTAACAATTGTGACGGAGAAAGAAAGATAGAAAATTAAGGTCAGTAACTATACGAATATAATTTTGAAAAAAAGATGAATTTTTTTTTTCTTTTTACGATAATTCAACTCCTGGTTTTAAAAATCGAGAAACTGTATTAAAAAAAAAAAAGAAAAAAAAAAAAACGAAAAGAAACGAAAAGGGGGTGAGAATTTAGTGAATTTTTAAATTCATGATTCAAAGTGTAGAGAATTATTTTATTACGTGAAAAGTAAAGAAATTATATTACGGTATAAAAGGAAATAGATAAAAGAATCGCATGATGTGTGTATGAATTTAGTTCGCGGTTTGTACTACTTAAGCGAATATAAAGGGATCAGAGAGGGTATCTACCGATTAGTTTGTAAGCCAGGGTCACGAGACTCGTTCAACGAGTACATATATATTTATAATATAATATAATGTAATATAATATAATATAATATAATATAGATAATTTTCAATTTAAAATCAACGGTCAAATATTAGCAAATTAATTATTGGAACGATTAAAACGCGATGAAATAAAATCGCGATAATTTTGTGTAGTTTTTTTATTTATTTTTTATTTTTTTTTATCTCAAATACGTATTACCGCAGTTGTCCGTGGTCATGGTGGACCAAATCGTAAATCGGTAAATCGGTAAATCGACAAATCAGCAAATCAGCAAATCAACCTCAAACGAGTCATAAAGAAAAAGAAAAAGAAAAAGAAAAGAAACGAAAGAAAAAAAGAACAAAAAACTTATTCATTGTTCGAAATTATCGGAATATCCAGCAACAGCTAGGTACTGTACATACATCATTCATCATCTTACGAGTTACGAAATATAACGATAAATCAATTTATCAGGAATTATTTATACACACATTCTCTTTTATTTTTATTTTTATTTTTTTTATTTTTATTTTTTTATTATTTCTTTGTTCCGTTGCAGCATAATCTTGTTTGTTATCCGTAAAGTCTCATTTCATTTTATATTATATTATATTATATTTTATTATATTATACCAGAGGGCTATATAAAACCCATATGATATCACTGAGAATATAACAAGTGCATAAAGGTTGCAATTCTTATGTTGGTATATGGTGTGTGCTGGTGTTGAAAGTCTGCAACATCGACCATTCAACTCCAAAAGCCCAAGGTCACCTTAACCCTCGACCACTGGAACACGTGATGACGAAGTCTGCTATATGCCCGAGGAGGAGAGCCTGCCTTTATTCGAGACAATGAAAAGAGTCCGAAATCCGAATACAGACAGACTAGTTGATAAATCATTTTTTTTTTTTTTTCCCTTTTATATAATTAATTTAGGTAATTCCCTCGAATTTATATATATGATATATATTAAAAAAAAAAAAAAAAAAAAAATGTTTTTCTGTTCTCTGATTCGATGATGAACGAAGCATAATAATAAGATACGAGAATGAAATGAATATAAAAACGTGAAATAAAGACAAACGGTGCGATAAATTCTCTTTCCATTTATTCAACATTCATTTTTCAATTAATTTTATTCTTATATATATATATATATTGTTTTTTTTTTTTTTTTTTATTATACTTTACGTAGTTGTTTACTTGGTATCTAGGTATTCGACTAAACACCCGATCCCGCAGTTAGCAGCCTCTAGAATAAAACCGCTGAAGCTAAAGCAAAGGATCGGTGAAACTAAACGGGGGGTAGAGGAGTCATCGACTCCGAATATTAGCCTGGCCTTCGTTTTTCGCACGGCTCCCGATATCCCATATCCATTCGTAGTAGCGCGAATAGGGGGGAAGAAGTTGGGGTGTGTAATAACAAAGAGGGGTTGACTAACGAGCGAGAGCCGAAAACGCAGTTTTATCACACATACGCGATTCTTATGGGGGGGAAAAAAAATACACAATTTTCGATATAGTCTGGACTTTAAACTACAAGAATTTCTAATCATCGATACCCCCGGATGAACCTACGACACGATGTCAACGGATTAATAAACGTAGGGGCGATTACTCGATTGTTATACTTATTGTTTAGCATAAATGATCGAAGAAGTCTACTTATATATATATTATTGCATCGTTGAATAACGATTGATAATAATAAATGTCAGAAAATCTTATCCTGCAAAAGAGAAGAGGAAGAAGAAGAATAAGAATAAGAATAAGAAAAAGAACTAAACAAAGAGTAATATAATTAAGTATATGAAGTGTTTGTTGTTTGTCACGAATTCGCCTCGTGATCGTGATCATGGAGTAGAGTGTCTCGACTCCCCTTTTCAATTTCTCTATATCGTTTTTCTCTCTTTTCTCTTTTCTCTATCGTCCCCACCCCCATATCTGCCGCCCCTTACCATTGCGTGGGAGCAAACTGTACACTAGATACGATACGATGTATGTATAGGATGTAAACGTGTATATATAACCGCATTAAACGGCGAATGGTCGAAGAAGAGAGAGCGAGGGGGATGAGAGTAGAAGAGAAAGAGGAAGAGGAAGAGGGAGAAGAACAGGGATAAAGAGAAAAGGACACAGTGCACCGTGCAGTGAGACGGTGAAGGCGGTGGAGGTGGAGGTGGTGGTGCAGGAGGTGAAGTAGAAGAGGGAGAAAACTGCAGCGGCAACGATGCAATTAGGCGAGTTATGCGGAATGACGTCACACCTCTCGAGCTGGGGTAATCGTGCCAAGTCAAGGACAGAGATCGTCCAAGGCCCTCGAGCGCGCGCTCTTCGTTCTTCGTTATTCGTTATTCGCTCTTTGCTTTTAACGCCGCATCCACGTACCGCTGCGCTTTTTGATGCTGATGCACTCTCTTGTCCAATAAATGTATAGATATATTGAAAAACAGGCTCGAGTTACAACCTTTGTTCCAACATTCAAACGCATCTCTTTTCTATTTTTTATTTCAATCGCATAATTTTTCATTTCATTTCGTTTCTTCAATTACGATGCAGCAGCTACTTTCTTTATCAATTTTGTATTATTTTTTTTTCAATTTTACTTTCCATCTCTATTTTCTTTCTCTCTCTCTCTCTCTCTCTCTCTCTTTAGCTTAATCACACACGCAATATTCTCCGAGGCAGTATATAATGCAACCTTAAACGACCGACTGCAAGCAACAGCAGCAGCAGCAGCAGCCAGCCAGCCAGCCAGCAGTCAGCCAACATATAGTCGGATAGATAGATATACAGGCTGCAAATGAGAGAAAGAGAATAAGAGAGAATACGAGATAAGGATAGAGAGAAAGAGTAGGCCATTCAACTTGCTATTTCTGTAACGTCTTATCGCTCTGCTGTTGTTGGCGTGTGCGGTGCATTACAGTACCGCAGTATTATACACTATATACAGTGTAGTTGCAGCATAATTACATATGTATATATATACACGTAATTTACAATTTCTTTTTCTTTTTTTTTTTTATATATACCCAAACTAAATATCTATGTATATAAGTATTCTTTTTTTTTTTTTTTATGGAATTATTCATTCAATTCTAATCCATTATACGAAGCTAATTGCGGTGATTAGTTTATGGGGAAAAAAACCGAAAAACGAAAAAAAAGAAAAAAAAAAAAAGAACAGGTTCGTATAAGTAAGTGTATAAGTATGAAGACTTGCATACTAAAAGCTAGTAACTATGGTGGTGAAGAGTGAGTGCAGATTTGCAGTACAGGTGACGTCACAACGGATCGCAATTCCAGTCAAGGACGACCTTGAGTACTCTGTGCACTGTATAGTAGCTTTGATCAAAAGTACATATGTCACTGTTTCACCTACGAGTACCTATCTACCTATACCTATACATATACATATCTGACTTAGTAAGTAAGGCTGTTGCAGTTGATATACTGCATTGCAGATTGGCGTTATTCACAGTTTAAGATATTTCAAGGGCTCCTCTATCGCGTTTATCTCAAGGGTAGATACCCATTACAAAGAAAACAGAGGAAAAAAAAAATATATACATATAATATATATATATAAATATTCTATTCATTACATTATAAAGAAACAAAATAATAATTAAATATTTATAATGAATTCGTTGATTAAATATGAATTATTATATATATATATATATATATGTGTGTGTACGTGTGTGTAAGCATATGTAATTATCACCGACTGGTTCGATTCTTCATTTAGTCTTTCTTCGAATCATAGTTTAAACTGCAGTTTTGACGAAAAAGTGAATAAAAATGATAATTTTGTACGAAAAATATTGAATATCGAGCTATTACCGTTTATCCTGTAAATTGTCGATGACGTAGATACACGTATATAGGTAAAGGTTTATAAGTTATATACGATGAATGTAATAATTATTATATAATAAAGAACATTTAATAACTATGTGATAATTCATATACCTACGTCATGTACATTGGCTTTGATACAATAATTATTCATATATAGGTACCCGCAATATTCGGTTGTGTAAGATTTCTTTTCTTGTTGCGTAATTTAATGAGCTATTCCATGCCAACTTGACTGATATACAACGCGTAGTTATACGTAGGTATATAACCCCGTGTCCTTCTAAATTCGGATATGATCCTTAAATATATATATAGTATATAATATTAAATATTGCATTTTTTTTTTTTCTTGTCTCTATAATACGAGATGGTCAGGGTCAAGACTAATTGTAAAAAAAAAAATCGTTCGAGTTGTCATATGAAAAAATATCATTACACACATATACGTATGTATATATATAATATGATAAAGTCTCATAGTCTTTCAGCTTTCAATTTTTATTCTCAAGTGATTCAACAACAGGTCTGATTCACTCAAAGAGGGGAAAAGAAAGAAAGAAAAGAAAGGAAAAAAATAAATAAAAATAAAAATAAATAAAAAATAAAACTTGTGAAACGTATATATATAGATAAAGTAAAGATAAAGAAATGGTATATAGAAATTACACGATAAATAAATAAAATATATTGATATTCTGTGTATTAAATCGCAGATATACGGAATTAGTTTGAATGATTTCATCGGTTTGGATTTCATTAAATTTCATTTCATTTCATTTCATTTCTTCCATTTACTTTTATTCTCGTTTATTTTCGATCTGATCGGAATTCTGTACCATTTAAAATAGACCGTAATCTCATTTATTTGTAATTCTAATTAAAAGCTGCATACGCATGGCAGTCAATGCGACAGCAGATCATGTCCCACTACTCTACTGATTCGGCTCGCTTCTTCTTCTTATTCTTCTTCTTCTTCTTCTATCGCATCGCATACTTATACTCTTCTACCGAATTGCTGTATGTAGCAGCCTACCTAGTCTACCTACCTACCTACCTACCTACTACTCTCACCACAAGTCTAATTTTATTGTTACATAAATACACTATAAGGCATTACACACCGACATAAAAGGATACAGAATGCGATGTCGTTACCGTATCCTGTCTTCATCTTATTCTTATTCTTATTCTTATTCTTATTCTTTGCCTTTTTATACACACACCTTGGACTATTTTAAACTCTTTAAGACATTCAATTTAACCGTAATTACCTACTAGAGTTAAACTGCAGTTATTCGACAATTATATAGTTGATTTTAGTTGATTTTTCCTCATTATTATTATTATTATTATTATTATTAGGTATTAATTAAAAGACTAAAAATTTCATATTAGCTTTCATAGAATTCTATAATTATAATATCACGAGGACAAATTTTCGTTCTAAAATATTCTCACGTTTATAAATATGTATATATATAGATACGGATTGGCGAAGTGCAACAAGAGGAGATATACATATGTATGTAATGTATATAATACACGATATATACGTTGGGTATGTATTACAGGTTTAACTTGACGTTTTTCCAAATACGCATTATAATTTATAAACGAGTTGCGCGAGTGTCGTGTTTATTTAATTAAAGAATTACCCGCTAAGAACCGCGCAAAAGGAAATCATTGCGAAATTAATATATTTAGTCATATATGTATATCTGCAGTGTGGATATTTAATATCTGATAATAATTGTTTGAGTTGTTAAGGAAGTGACACAAAGGCTGACCAACGACTACGACAATATATACCTCTCTATACGTTTATTGAACATACGTCAACAAACCAATGATCGGTGTATGATTCAACGACGATTTTAATTAATAACAGGAAAATTATTATACGATATACACGAAGGAGAAATAATATCATTCCCAGAACGTTTCATTATACTGGAAAAGAGAGAAAAAAAAAAAAAAAAATTACTGGGTTCTCGAATTTTTGTTAAAGTAAATTAGGTCTTAAAATTTCGCAAGGAATCTATCCTCGAAATCTGAATCACTATGTATTCTTTTTTACATACTTTAATGGAAGTGTAACACCTGGAGGATTGCAGGTGACGATGATTGGTATATGGTTTACGGAAATTGCATATATACGATGATTAATTGTTTAATGTATATATATGTATGAATCGAAGTTACATACCTCTACACCCACAACACTACACCTGTACTTTATAAATGATAAATATTATTGAGGTTATTTGACGAGTGTATAGAATGATTATAATTAATGTATGGGTATATTGATAATATATGTGTGTATAGGTGATTAGGTGTGTGTCATACGAAACCTTGCCTCCATAGATTTATAATCAATGTTTTGTGTAATTTAATATAGTTACGCATTGTAAAAGTTTTAATAATCCGTTATATTATCAGTTTTATATCAGTTTATAAAGAGAGAGAATATAATCGCCATTATCAAAAGCTTATGCATAAGTTTTCTTTCTCTCATTCCTTTTCATACAGGTTGTAATATATTATAAAATATTATGCAACCAAATGAGATGCGTAGAGGATAATAATTGTGTGATTCGATCGGTGAGGAAAGAAAAAAAAAACTGCGTTTCATTATATATACATAATAAATGAGTTTTACATTATACAAGATATATTGGCAAACTTATATATTAATGTGATATATATGAAAAATAAGATATAGGGAAAATGATAAAGAAAAAGAATTTTTTAAATATACAAAAACCTAGCCGCATAAAGAATCCTATATGCATTCGTTTCTCGTTGCGAAAACCTGATCTTCTTATATATATATATACTGAGATATTTTTATATATATATATATATATATATTTCTACTTTCTATTGCGAATCTACTATATAGAATGAAAATCGAAATTGCAGAATATATTCGTACGTGTTGAACGATTCTAACAAAGATTCTCGATTAGTATGATAATATTTTTCTATTTTAACCGCATATATCCCGCTAGAAATAGAAATAGAATTGTAATTTTCTGATCTTTAGGTCTTTTCCGCCGAAGACCCAAAGTCATGGTCCAAAATTTCGGAGTTTTTTTTTTTTACCCCCTTCTCTTTCGACCATATGGCTAGGTATGGATAATCGATAAATCGAGTCTTTATTAAATTATAATTATTCTATTTTCAGAACCTCTCTCTCTTTCTGATTCGCCGGTGTACATATAATACGGTATTACTACGTCAATCCCAATCTCCCGCGGTTTTACCATATCATCACGTGACCTCCAGGTCACGTGGCCTCAATTTTCAATTTCTGTATACGATAGCCTCGTATCGAGATCATATACATATGCGGGGCATTATCTAAAGATAGAAATCGCTTTGTTATGTACATACATTATATTATTACATATATGTATAGCTTTTAAAATTCAGAACTTGAACCCAGGCCCCTGGACCATCAATTGATGCAAGTCCCCTGTTGCATGCACTCAACCTAATTGGACGTTTCCTGAAAAGTCCAGACAGTTTGCGAACTATTTAATCCAATGTCAGAATATAAGAGACACTATGTGTACATAGGTATAGATATATCTTTTTTTTCTTTCTTTTTTTTTTCCCTACAGTTAATGGAAAGCGCAGAAAGTCTGATGAAAGTGGTGCTGCTGTTGCACATCGCGTGAGCACAGTAGATACCCCGTTGTTGCATTCATGTGTATTTTGTATTAAATATAATATAATATAAATATATAGATGTATCAGTGAAATGGAAGAAAATTATATTTAAAATTGAAATCGAAAGAGGATAAAAATATAAGATAAAAAAAAAAAAAAAAAAAACTATGATAATTAAAGGATATAATGATATAAGTATACTATAGTACGATCATAACGGACGTGTGAAAGAAAGAAAGAAAGAAAGGAAAAAAAAAAGGAATGCAATAAATAAATAAGTATAAGAATGGAATTATTTTTTTTCATCAAGTGAAAAGGTGTTTTTTGACCTTGTGTATATACATATATTACGTATGTACACGTGAAAGCCAGGTATAAGTATTAAATAGACGTAACTCATGTAAGGGATAACGTAAAAACGTATATCTATCCGGAAAGAAAAGCGAAGTTTCTCGATTCAGGTAAATGAACTAATACCTATATTATACACTATATGTATATATATTTATATGATCAAGTATAGAATACTAATAGAATTTTTTTATTTTTATCTTTTCTCTATGTAGTATATAGTTGACGACTATTATATTAGTTGTTAATATTATACTGCCTTTTATAATTATAGGTCGAGAATAATTATGGAACAGAAGTTGAAAGTTAAGTTAAGTTGAGTCAAGATAATTCAAGTCAAAGTCTCAGAGAGGATAAGAGAGAAAGAGCGCAATAAGGAGGATAAGGAGAAAGCAGTCCTACAACAGAAACAGCTCTTACAGTTAGATCACTGTTACTGCTATCCGTGTACATATTATATATACATAAATATACATGTAACTTATTTTATCACTATACTAATGATTACGTTTTTATTCATTTATTTATTAATTTCTTTCTTTCTTTCTTTCTTTCTTTCTTTCTTTCTTTCTTTCTTTGTTCAGATTGATCGATTTTACCACCATATTTCTCTCAAAATACATGTATATATATGTAATAAATAAATATTTGGCGATAATAGTTATTTATTTATTTTTTATAGTACCTATAGGTGAAATAAATTGGCGCAGTCGCGTTTGAAATCGCCCGACAACCGCAAAAGCGGTTTTCAATTGGGACGAAACGGGTGCATTAAAGTAGGCGTGTAGTGGTATACCTAGATAGATACTGAATTAGTAGGTACAAGCAACGGTAAATTATACGATCTAGTAATGTATATATATATATAATGGTGGTGGTAATAATTGTGGTACAAGTTCAAGTGAAGTGTTAAATATATATATATATACGATTCACGCGCAGCTTTCTATAATTCTCAAAAATTTATTGTCTACATTTATAACGTTTCCATTTTTTGTTTTGGTTTTTTTTTTTTTCTAAAAAGAAGAAGAAGAACTAAGAAGAAGTAGAAACTATTTTTTGTTTTTTTTTTTCTCTTTTTGTACCGCGATGGTGAAAATTCTAAGAGCCGTGTAATTTTGTTGATGATCATGATTATGCAGTAGCCAGTTTGCTTGTGAGCCAGAACTTTGGAGAGAGAGAGAGAGAGAGAGAGAAAGAATCCATGAACCTGAATGTTACAAGTAGGTAGGGTACGAGCAGTATGGCATAGCCGTGAACCTGAGAGAGCAAACGCGTGCGATGGCACAAATGCAGACAACCAAAGCCAGAGCCAAAGCCAAAGCCAAAGCCAAAGCCAAAGCCAAAGGTAAAGGTAAAGGTAAAGGTAAAGGTAAAGGTAAAGGTAAGAGCTTCGTATATATATATATATACCTTACACATATTATCTGTACATATGTGTCTATATACGTAATAATATATATATATATATATGTACCAATATAATGTATGTATGCGTTATTTCGTTAGTAAGGTGTGAGTGAACGCGGTGAACGTGAACGAGAAACGTAATGTGTGCGAATAGGTTCAACGGCTTCGAAAGTTTTTACAAACGATTCTAAAATCCCGTTCCTATAAAGTAACTGAGAAAAAAGTATATATATACATAAGTTTTTAAGTATAGATACTAGATAGAAACTTGCAATTATTACTGTGACTTGTGCAAATTTTTTGTTCAAATTTTAAGATTTCCATCATTTTTTCTTTATGGGAATAAAAAATTGAGCTGCGGTCATATTTTTGCCGGGATAAATTCCTCGCGTAATTTAAAGACTAAATTTCTTTTACCTAAAATTCGAGAAACTGATAGTTTCGATATATGTATCACCAACAGTTCAACCTGAATCACCCTGTATAGTATAAAGTAATAGGAATAGGAGGGATTCAAAGATTTTCTAATCCCACGAGGTTATACTCACAATTAGAGAATTATAAAAGTTAGACACGAGTGAGTTCATTGCCACTTATAGGTATGTAGCTACCTCTACGACGAAACTTTTTCGGTATTTATTTTTTTTTTTTTCATTTTTTTCAATTTTTTTTTTTTGCTTATATGGGTGCAGCAGCCTATACCGCGTACGTATTAGAGGCTCATCAAATTATGTCAGACACACAGATTCTCAAGTTCCGCTTCGAGATTTACTCTTCGAAATATTTATCTCCCGTATATATGTGACTACCTACCTATATACTTTCTCTTGCTTATAATTAATAAATATGAAGCGAACGAACGAACGGTGAAAATATGTACCTATATATATATACACACATATGTGTGTATCATTATAATGTTCACTATACCTAACTAATATAATATATTATGTATCTTTGTGTATATTATATTATATATATATATATATTTATAGGTAGTTGTTGCGGCAACAGGTATATAACCTTGATTCTAAGAATTAAACTAAGATAATAATTCTGGATTATATAGGTATGTCTACATAGATATAACTATGTGTAGAAAGCTAGGCCATTATAGGTAAAACAGAGATGAGAACAATGACAAGAGCACAGGTATATAGAAAAATAACAATTATATATATATACCTTGAGTTGTGAAGGATTGTGAATTTAATTTTTTATTCATTTTTATTTTTTCTTAATCTTACAAAACTACACGAAGTTCAATTGATTTCATCTTACTTGCTTAGTTTATAGTTTATTTATTCATTTTATTTATTGTTAATAATTTATTATTAACGGATTGAAGAAATTTCTCCTAGTCTTATTTCGTTCGAGTTAGTTCTAAAGAAGAAGAAGAAGAAGAAAGGAAAAAAAAAAAAAATAGCCAACGACTCGACTCTGCTCTGATCTTCTCTTCTCCTCCTTTACATAGATACGATATTCAGGTCAAGTCTCACAGTACGCTTCATGCTTGATGTTCACATCCACCGTGCTCACACCCACGCCACCTCCAAACTTCTTGTTATAGATATAATATAGATATAGATATATACAGGGTGGTCCATTTTAATTTACGCAGGCGAATATCTCAAAAACTAACAGTTATACAAGAAAAAGTTTCATACAAAACTTAAAGGGTTTCGAGGGGGAAAGATAATGTTGATATGTGTTGACTTGTGGACTTTGCCAATTCCGAGATTTCGCAAGTCACTTCCGATTCTAGATAGGGAACACATGTTTTGGTTGGGGGCAGCTGATAGCGAGATCAAAGACTCATTCAAATGCGGAAGCAAAAAAAAATTAGAAAAAAAAAAAAATTTGCAAAACAAATGGAAAAAAAAAAATTCGCGAATTTTTTCTTTGAAAAGATTGTTTTCTTGTCCCTAGCCTTCGAACACATTAATTGTTTATCACTCTAGCTTAAAATATTTCTCGCCAATTTTGAAATTGGAAAGTTTGAATGTACCAGATTAGTAAAAAAAATTCGTAGATCAATAACACACAGCTTATTTCGGACTCAAGAGTAATAAACAATGAATGTGTTTGAAAGCTAGAGACAAAAAACAATCTTTTGCAAAAAAAAAAAATTCGCGAAATTTTTGTTTCCAATTTTTTTTGCAAATTTTTTTTTTTCCAATTTTTTTTGCTTCCGTATTTGAATGAGTCTCTGATCTCGCTATCAGCTGCCCCCAACCAAAACATGTGTTCCCTATCTAAAATCCGAAGTTACTTGCGAAATCTCGGAATTGGCGAAGTCCACAAGTCAACACATATCAGCATTATCTTTCCCCCTCGAAACCCTTCAAGTTTTGTATGAAACTTTTTCTTTTATAACTGTTAGTTTTCGAGATATTCGCCTGCGTAAATTAAAATGGACCACCCTGTATACCGCAAGGTCCACTTATTATCACTATTGGCAAACGCGTCGATTTGGCCCACCGGTCAAATTATACAATTTTTATTTTAACTTTTTTTTTGTTGTAAAAAGTACAAAAATAATAATAACAATGATGATTTTTTTTCCTTTCCGATATATTTCAACAGTTTTTGATTTTTTTAAAGATCATTACTTTTTCTCTTTTCTGTTATTTCATTTTTGGGTTAAGCGATTCCGATCCACCTGCACAGATACGGTTGTTACGGTATATAGGTGTGTGTGTGTGTGTGTATATATATATACATATCTGTCTATCTAAAAAATAACTAGCACACTACATACAGGTGTCTAGTTATAAGATAGACACCGCGTATTCTAGGTCAAGTCAAAATAAAAATATAAAAAATAAAAATGAAAAAAAATTTCACGTACCTACATCTATTATCAGATATTTTATGTCACTTCGAAAGAAGTGTACATAACATAAGTAGAAACGAAAAAGTCATTGTGTATCTCGTTTAAAATTTACTAGCTTTTACCCCTTTTCTTTTTCTTTTCTTATCTTTTTTTTCTAATTAATTCTAATTTTCTTATGTGAACGTATAATTCAGATTTCTTTACATACCCCTTATATATTATGTAGGTACCTATGTTCCATTCTGATAATGACGAATGACTCAATTCAGTCATATAGTTATGCATAAATTTCTGTTGTAACACTGACTCATAATTCATATATCGAAAGTATGCACACACACCTATGTATAATGTATATATATATTTCTTCTTATATGATAGAATAAAATTATTTTCATTCTTTTTCAGAAATATATTTAAAAAAAAAAAAAACGATCTCTCTCTCTCTTTTTCTTTCTTTCTTTATTTCTCTCTGCAATTTAAATTTGAAGATGCGATATATATACCTATGTTATATATTCACATTTCACGATCAGATCAAACCGACAGATCTGTATAAAGTTAGAGGTGGTTGAAACAGTTTTATGTAGTAGTAGAAAATTATATGTAATACGGAGAAAGTTTCACAAGCTTTTCAGCCCATTGGATAAATACACACATATAGATATGTATATATATATTATATATACAGGGTGGTCCATTTTAATTTACGCAGGCGAATATCTCAAAAACTAACAGTTATACAAGAAAAAGTTTCATACAAAACTTAAAGGGTTTCGAGGGGGAAAGATAATGCTGATATGTGTTGACTTGTGGACTTCGCCAATTCCGAGATTTCGCAAGTAACTTCCGATTCTAGATAGGGAACACATGTTTTGGTTGGGGGCAGCTGATAGCGAGATCAAAGACTCATTCAAATGCGGAAGCAAAAAAAAATTAGAAAAAAAAAAAAATTTGCAAAACAAATGGAAAAAAAAAAATTCGCGAATTTTTTCTTTGAAAAGATTGTTTTCTTGTCCCTAGCCTTCGAACACATTAATTGTTTATCACTCTAGCTTAAAATATTTCTCGCCAATTTTGAAATTGGAAAGTTTGAATGTACCAGATTAGTAAAAAAAATTCGTAGATCAATAACACACAGCTTATTTCGGACTCAAGAGTAATAAACAATGAATGTGTTTGAAAGCTAGAGACAAAAAACAATCTTTTGCAAAAAAAAAAAATTCGCGAAATTTTTGTTTCCAATTTTTTTTGCAAATTTTTTTTTTTCCAATTTTTTTTGCTTCCGTATTTGAATGAGTCTCTGATCTCGCTATCAGCTGCCCCCAACCAAAACATGTGTTCCCTATCTAAAATCCGAAGTTACTTGCGAAATCTCGGAATTGGCGAAGTCCACAAGTCAACACATATCAGCATTATCTTTCCCCCTCGAAACCCTTCAAGTTTTGTATGAAACTTTTTCTTTTATAACTGTTAGTTTTCGAGATATTCGCCTGCGTAAATTAAAAAGGACCACCCTGTATATATATATATGTATGTAGTATATGTATATACAGGTACCCTAATGATATACTGTAGAAATTTTCTTCTTTCCTTATACCTCGACCTCGAATAATTTCTACTTGCACGGTTCAATGTACCATAAAGATAGATAGGTATATAAATCTGACGATCTGACTCAATGCATGTGACTATTTCAGAAATTAATTAATTAATTGATTAATTAACGGGTTTAATTACAGATTAATTAATTAACTGTATCAATTAATTAATTATATAATATACTGTAGAATACATGTATACAATACAGGTATTCGAGTTACCAGTGGGGTATATAATACATAATATAATATATAAAAATTAAAATCGTATTATTTATTTTATAAATAATGATAACAGAAAAAAATTGCAAAAATTTTGTTCCTCAATTCAAATAATTTTAATCGTATAGCCAAAGTAAAAAAAATATAAAATAAAGTTACTGAGTGAGTGAGTGAGTGAGTGACTGACTGACTGAGTGACTGACTGACTAACATCTACCTACCTACTTTCGACTGGTTTTAATAATAGAACAAACGACTTAGTAGCTTCGTATTTTTTGGGTCAAGCTTAAAAAAAGAAATAGAAACAAAAGAAGAAAAAAAAAAAAAAGAAAAAAAATGCCAAAACGAAAACGAAAACGAAAATAAGAAAGGAAATTGCGTAGAGCTTTTAGAGGTTTTTAAAATGAAGAAAAGTAAAAAAAAAATCTATATATATACTATATGTAATGCACACATTTATATCCCTACGTCGTATGTGCAGTTAGGTATGTATATATATGTGTGTGATACATTATACTCACGGAGTACAAGAAGAGAAAGGAACAGGAAGGAAATAACTAAAGAAGAATAAGAAACGGGAGAACCCAGCCCCGGTTTGATCGCCAAGACGAACTCGGACGGGAGAGTAATGTAGGTCAGTAAATGTGGTTATCACTTTCACCTTGGAACGTTGGTTCTATAGCCCAGCAAGCCAGCCTGCAGCCAGCCAGCCAGCCAGCCAGCCAGTCAGTCACTCAGCTCGTATATAGTATAGCGTCGCACAGTATTCACTGCTACTATTGCTGCTGTTACTGTTACTGTTACTGTTACCGACTGCATATTGCGTTTTGTTACGTTGAAGAAATAAAAAATTAAAAAAAAAAAATTTGGTAGACCTAGTTTTCTAATGACTTCTTCTTCTTCTTCTCCTTCTTTCTCCTGAATATTAAGTTCTCTTCGTTCATAGATATAATTAATTATACAAATATTTTATAATTATCTATATATTCTATCATATTTCTTTTAATTTTAAAAAGAAAGTACGATTATCGATTCAAATATAAATCAATCTGGCATATACATATATTTATATATGAAGAATTTAAATCGACTGGTTAAAAAAATAAAAATATAAAAACAAAAAAATAAGTAGGTAGGAGAAACAAAGAATTTCAATGGCAATGGCAATGCCAATGCCAATGCCAATGCCAATGCCAATGCCAATGTCAATATCATATTCATTTATTATACTATATGATAGTTGATAGACAAATTTATTATTATTGTTATTTTCTTGAATTTTTTTTTTTTTTTAATATAATCAGTATACTTATTGCGTTAGGTATATAAAAAAAAGATAATAGCGGTAAAGTTAGAGAAGTAGAAGTAGTGACGGTGGTGGTGGTGGTGGTGATGGTTGTGAAGTAGAAGGAGGAAGAAGAAGAAAGTTTTAAGTAATTTTAGAAAATTAGATAAGACTAGGTCAACCCGTTACACCTAATACCCCGTTTATTACAGTTCTTTAAGAGAAAGTCGCTGACAGAGAGTAGTAGTCGGAGCCTCGATTATAACAGTCTTATAGCCCGCGTCGCGCCACACCGCGTGGTAATCTTCCACTCGACGCTTCGATGATTCCCACATATAAATAAAATTAAATAGAATAAAAAAATCAGTTAAAAAAAAAAAAAAAAAATGAGACAAAAATACAACAAGAAGAAGAAAAAAAAACGCAATTATAACAGATTCAATACCGTTCTCTCATATTTTTCATTTATTATTCAATAAGATAAATTCATACCCCTATAGGATTGATAAATAGCGAGATATGAGCAGAGAAAGAGACTTTCATCTCAAAATCAACCTCCAACGAACGTCTTCGCTTTCGACATTTTAAGATGAATAATTTTGGTCTTACAATTAGATTTTTAGGAGGAATTCACCGGTGTAACAAAAGTACCGCATTCTGGATCACCTTGTATAGTATATATGTAGTACAGTTTTATAATAAATATATATATCTAATATAAGGTATTATAGAAATTTCTTCGGACTACATATATATATATATATACAAAGTATATGATTATAACTTGGAATAAATTTCTAACCGAATGATTATTGGCGTTAAGAATCCCGCTATGTAGTATTACTTTTGCAATAGATATGTATATATATATATATATATTCTATACACAAGTATACGTACGTATAGATAG
Source organism: Tenthredo notha (assembly GCA_914767705.2). NCBI lineage: Eukaryota > Metazoa > Arthropoda > Insecta > Hymenoptera > Tenthredinidae > Tenthredo > Tenthredo notha. The sequence goes on along the minus strand of OU611923.1, from coordinate 6,975,216 downwards.
AAAGATGGTTTTGCGGCTGTTCGTATAGAATTACTGTTACGAAATAGCTAGGACACGAGGAGTAGGTAGAGGTAGAGATACATCGATTCATTGCTTATATAGTATATAGCTATAATGCCGTTAGATTATCACCGAGACTGTTTTTGTTTTTGTTATAGTTTCTTTTATTTTGAATTGTTGCAGAAAAAGAGAAAAGAAAAGAAAAGAAAAGAAAAAAAGACCGGAACTATATAATATTTGTCAAAGTTTGAAACAAAAGTAAAAAGAAAGAAAAAAAAAAACGATAGAAAAAATTCATTTGAAACTAGTCAGATAATATGATTTCTGTCCCTTACTTTATTTCCCTTTTTTTTTTTCGTTGTCTTTTCGTTTGCGGAAATTGATTGCGTGCCTTACGGCATACAGACAATAATAATATGGTCGTGGAGATAGGTGCAGGGTAAGGAAGTAGAAAGGTAGGTATTTATCCTTGAATGTCCTGGGCTACAAGTTCAATGCGAAAGTCGTTTCATGTAATATCAAAGCGAGAGGCGAAAGAACCAAAGTCGAAGTCGAAGTCAAGTGCCAAGTGCCAAGTAAAACTAAACCAAGCCAAGTCATAGCAGTTTGGTTTTGGTTTTGGTTTTGATTTGATTGGTTATCGGTTAGTTAGCCACTTCCACTATACAGAATAAAGTAGTAGTGGTAAACGTGTGTAAACTTTCTCGTAATCTAGTACCTGCATACCTCACCTCATAAAGTCTGCAATTTCTCTAACTGCAGTCTGATGAGCGAGAGAGATGAGAATATCGAGTATAACATGAGAGAGAAGAGTTCGCTATAACTAAGACTAAAACGCAGAGAAAAGTACAGTTTTTTTTTTTCTTCCTATCTTTTCTTTTTCTATTTTTTCTTTTTCTTTTTCCAGCACGATCTCGTCGATGAGAAGAAATTCACACCATACGTTCTTACCGTCAAGAGAAGGAGAAGGTAGGATGGAGAAGGAGTGACATGAAAGTGCACATGTAACCGTTACGGTACTCTCTTACAAACCCACGTAACTGTCACGTTTATATACACATATATATACATACATTCATTTATATATATATATATATATATATTTATTAATTCTACCAGGAGGCTCCTGTTTCTTAAATCTGCCGCTACCTAACCTTGACCAAGAAAAATTATTCAAATAATACATCCCACGGATGTTTTATCATTTTTTTTTTTTTTTTCCTCAATTTTTTTCATTTACGTAATCGTACCTAGAGTTTAGATATTGCATATATACTCTTCGGTTTTCATCCCACGTTAAATATAAAGAAGGAAAGGATTGAATGTGCCGTTGTTCTGGATTGACTGACTGACTGACTGGCTAGCTAACTAACTAACTGCGACTGGAGTTGGTTTAAATTATTTAAAGAACCGTTGACCCAGACTGAGGAGTGACGAACGAACTTTACCTGTGTTTGTTCGAAGCCGAATATATTTTTTTTTTTTTTTTTCAAGTGTATGCGTGTGTGTGTGTGTGTGTGTGTGTGGAGGTGGGTATACGAACTAATTGTTCATAGGTGACGTAACAGTGTCCTAGAATCCTAATTCTCAACTGAGGACAACGCGTGAAACCGGATTTTTAAAACTCTATGACACAGAGTTACGATTAAAACGTTCGAAATTTAGGACGTAATGACGAATACACGTATGCCACGATTTTCAAAAAAAAAAAAAAAAGAAAAAAACCGAGGGTTTTCGTATATCCAACCGTCTTCACGATTGAAAAAACTCAATATCGATAATAATTATCGGAGAATCGTATGACGGGAAATAATTAATAAAATTTTACGGTTAGATATATCCGGCGGATCTCTCCACCTCGCGAATTTCGATGCTAATATCTGCCCTAATATCTAATATCTGTAAAAAAAAAAAAAAAAAAAGTAGACATCAATAAATGTGGGTCAATTCTATGAGTCTAAAACGAAAAATGCGATTGATATCACTCGAATTGACATTTCGCCATGTAACTATATTGTCATCCGGGTGTCTAACCGTCTTGCGATGTATTGATAAATCGGTTAGTTCCATTGCAATATCAAGAGTTTATTAGCTCACCGTTGTACCTAGTATATATCTATACGTACAAAGTGAATTCCGTTATTTTCCTGTCGCATAAATCAACACGGTAAACCGCGTAGGTGGGACACTATACCCGGCTGATGATTACGGTCTCCAGGTCTCCGGGGTAATTGTGTAAGAGATCCTTATCTGGCATACAATTAAACTTCAGAATGTAAATAACATTTCTTAGCTGCTGCATAGTTCGAGCTGATCGTGAGCTGCGCAGCCAGCTGTCTGTCTAGCAGCTTATTTGCTTCTTAAATGTCAGCATATAAAATCTTTCCGTTGTTGCTATTGCTGCACCCATTGAATGACAAAAAAAAAAAATAATGAAACTCGAATTGAGAGAAGATAAATCTGTATATTTCGAGGTTGAAAAAAAAAATGTGGAAAAAATAATTTCAAGTATATTTAATAATTCAGAATCGATAAAAATAAAAAATATACAAATTTTTTTTTTTTTTTTTTCTCCGTGTTTAACCCAATTTCTAAAAATCGTCGGTTAAATGTTATATACGTAGGTACGTGTTACCATCTCGGCACGTTGCCTACCTACATATTGCTAAGTCTATATAGTATATAGAAAAGTGGGGAGGAACTTGTACCACTTTTATATTTTTAACACGGCCACCGGCTTCGGAGTTGGTCCACTTTCCGAACCACCGTTCTCCGTCCGCATGCGGTGCGGTGCGGTGCGGTGCGGTGCGGCGCGTTGAACGTTCAACGTTCAACGCGTTCTGAAACCCCGTCTTATACCACTATATAGGTATATATAATATATCTATAGCTATCGTTCCGGTAAATATTTACAGTTAACTGCCGTTACATAATCTAGGTGTACAACACTCTGCAGCAGCCGGGACGCAACGCACCGTAGTTTCGATACGGTCACAGTGCTAAGGCCAGATTTCACCACCTCGATTCAAGGAAACGATGTAAAATAAAATAAAATAAAATAAAATAAAATAAATCAAAAGACCTATTGTTTTTTCCTTCCCTTTTTAAAGAATCGCAATATAAGAATATGAAAATTCTAAATTTGGTTCTAAAATCGTGTGAATATCAGATGTTATATTGTCTATTTTTTTTTTTCTCCTCTATCTTCCTTATTATCGTTTGAATAAAAATGAGAAGAAAAAAAATAAATTGAAAACCTTGTGGTTAAAAAAGAAGAAAAAGATTTGAAAAAAAATAAATAAATAAATAAATAACGTAAAGAAAACGTGAGACATTAATTGATTTATTTACGATCGTCATTGAGTATTATACTATATATATGTATATATGCTTTACCGGATCTTGTACATATAGAGAATGAATAATAATGCAGGAAGACTGAGTTAGTTCCTTATACGTGATGTTTTTACCCATAAGTAAGTAGGTAGGTAGGTAAATGTAGGTGTAAATATATCTAGATGTAGATATAGATGTAGATGTAGGTATAGAGGTAAAGAGAGAGAGAGAGAGAGAGGTGATACAATGAATTACAAATAGCTTCCCGTACTTTTACATAATACCTTGTCCGCTCCAAGGACTTCCGACTATACAACAAAACGAAACGAAACGAAACTAAACGCAATGAAATGCAATAAAATGCATTACAAGTTGCAATAACTGATGTAAAAAGAAATTTAAGAAAATAGAATAGAATAGAATAGAAGAGAAGAGAATTCTATATATGCTTCTCCTACTGCATCGGCTATCCGTATATCGTACAAACTATACGCGGCGGTAGATTAGTATACGTACTATATACAACGACGTATAAATATATGTATATATATATATATATATATAAAAGTATAGGTATAATCCTCTATCCTGCACAACTTGACCTTGCTCAATAGAATTTATAGCCATGGTTAGAGAAATCATGACTATATAACCAAGTTATAATACCGCTATACGACCAAGCGATCAACCTTCGCTCTATGACCATTATTACGTTTTTTTTTCTTTTTTTTTTTTTTTTTCAATTACCATCACTATTATTATTATTATTGTTATTATTGTTGTATATTTTTATTATATATATATATATACACACATGTAAATTCAATGGTATATATAATTATATATATACTATATATATTTAAAAGAATTGAAAAGAAATTGAAAAAGAAGAAACAAAACAAATTTCAATAATAATAATAATAATAATGATAATAATGATAAACTTATTTAAAACGTGACCTCGAATCGGAATTGTAGTAGCTCAATGCCACGAAGGATCGTCGACTGTGCCGTATAGAGGTATAGGGTAAAAGAAATTGTAAATTTAACCATATAATATAGTTTGACCCATAAATTATATAAACAAGAAATTATTCTATATGATAATGTATTATGAAAGAATTATACATTATTTATTTTTTAGCCATACTAGTAGACATCTCGCAGCTGTTTTTACTTGCGTTATCAAAAATGGATAAAAAAAAATAAGAAGAAGAAGAAGATTGAAAACAGAATGAATAAAAGAATAAACGTTGATAATATAAAATTATAAATAAAAAATCTCAATGAAGTGAAGTTTTTTTTCTTTTTTTTTTACGTAATTTTGTAATTTTGTAATTTTTTTTCTTACCTAAAGTCTATACGTATATATGATATACAGTATGTATATGTATATAATATAATGTAGGTGGTGTTTTATTAATGCATTACGTGTATATTGCTTAATCGATTTCTGCGCAAATCTGGGCCACTAGGTCATGGTAGAAGTTTTTCATTCGATTTTTGCACCGTTGCTTGGTTGCTGGTTGTGTGCTGCTGCTGCTCCTGATCCAGGGTAACGTAATCTGTCTATCAATTCGACAAATACGAGATAGAATTCTCCTTCACTTATTTATATATTATTATATACATATATCTATGTATATATAACAATAAATTAAAAGTAACATAAATCGCGATGTGATAATAAATCAATTAATACAATACAATTTCCGCATACATATATAATAAAGAATATAATATAGTAAGTAACTGATAATCTTTTTATTCTATTCATTTTATGCATTTATTATTATTTATTTTAATTTTTTCTTCTCGTTTCAATTAGTTTGTGAAAATATTCGCAAAAACGAGAGAGAACAAAAAAAAAATATATATATATAGAAGTACCTTATTATGTACCACATAACGCGAAGAAAGGTGATAACTATTATCAAGTGTTACATCCGATCTTGCAATATGTGTAGAATGTCAATTGGCACGATTTCCAATTCGCGTATAACGGATCAGCAGTATAATAATATCTTTTTTTTTTTTCTATATATTACCTATTTTATTTTTATTTGATTTTCTATCTTATTTTTATTTCTCTCTATATATATATACGTATGATAACGTGAATCACGTAATAATTAACGAATAGATCACATGTACGTAGCTGCGCTATATATATATATCTAAAATATGTGTACATAATGTATACAACCAGGATTTAATATTTGATAGTTATCATAGACTTATAGCTGTTGTTACTGCTGCTGCTGCAGCAGCTGTAATGACGCAATTATATACTTACGAGAACCTCGCGATGAAGTAATCGATAGATACTAGTCTGCAACATTACAGTGATCAACGTTCAAAGTCAGGTATATAGTTACAAACTTATATGTCTGTATTTTACCTAGCTTATACGTATAGGGAGAGCTACGTACGCGTAACGGAAGATTATAACAGACTTGAGAAATACTAAGAATTATTATGCTATCTATATACCTAGGTAGGTATATATGACGTTGATTAAGAGGTAAAAGCGAGAATCTATCTTACGTATGTATGTATAGCTTGAAAATTGTTGGTCCCACAAATTTTTGGCAAAGAAAATTTAGTCTTAGTTAAGAAAATTTATTCATACGAATTATTCAAATAATAAAATGAGACGATGATTTTTATATTTTTAATAACTTCTGTCTATATTTATTACTGCTACGAGTATGTGTATACGAACACATACATATGCGTGAGTACCTACAGGATCGCGAGATATATTATAACGAGACGTTTAACCTTGATTTGGAATTTACTTTGCATATATCATGATGTAGTGTGGGGTAAATATATATATATATACATATAGCTATGTAATAAACTTTAAATAACCAACGATTATCAATATCAGCTGCACTTTATATTAATGTTATGACAAAAATTGCACGAATCGATTTTTGCAATAATTTCTTAATTAAAGTAAATTAAAAAAAAAAACACATTATTTCATATAAACTCATAAAGAAAGCTCATATGAAGTAACTTATAGCAATAAAGATGATATGCTACTACGCTCAAGCTATTGCTATTGCTATTGCTATTGCTACTGTTACTGCTGCTGCGCAGCTCCGGATCCGCGAGTATCAGTTGCTGACCTAAATCTCATTGCAGTATTCAACGATCTAGAATCTAGAATCTAGAATCTAGATTCTAGAGCAAAGGTGAGGCCAGGCTCTCCATGGTTCTTTTTAAACTCCCACTACAACTACAATTATATATTATCTCATAATATACCGTTTCTATATGTATATACCCTACTCTCCGTAGATGGATATATATATTCATATATTATGTATATGTATAGTTTTTCAGTTTCTCAATTTCTTCAGATTTTATTATTTTATTTTTATTTTTTCTATTTCAATTAATTAATATTGTCATTATTATTATTATTATTATTATTATTATTATTATTATTATTTATTACATAGAGCGTGAGAAAAAGAAAGAATCGAAATCTGAATAAGCTGTATAATATAGGCGTTGGTATTTTATTAACATTAGCCGTTATTATTATCAGAAGTAGAAGCAGAAAGAGCAGAGGAAGCATGGCAGTAACAGCTCTTACTTAACTGTTATCCAACCTAATAACTGGAGGTAAAAATTCAGCTCTCTTGATCCGTGACTTAAGAGAGGAAGAAAGAAAGAAAGAAAAAACAGAAATTAAACAGAAAAAAAAAAGAACAAAAACGAAATTAACAAAAAAATAAAATAAAAGAAACAACTACAACCGACGACCTTCCAGCTGACTGAGGAAATACCGTTACTTCATTTACATATTTATATATACATATGCATACATATAAATATATATACAAACGACTTATGTATTTGATTATTAATTTACAAATTTACTGAACTTTGTAAAAAAAATAGATAATTGATTAATTGATTAATTAATTAATTAATGATTGGAATATATATATATATATATATGTATATTTTTTATCTATTGTTTCAGCATATCGATTGAAATGAAATAGAGAAAAAATAAAGAAAGAAAAAGATCGATAAATAGATGAATGAATGTGAATAACAATTTATATAATAGTTATATACTATAACGTCGTAGATTATAGATATAATATACATAATATTATAATTGCAGTATTAATAATTATCGAAGATCGCGTAATGAGTATTGCAACAACGGATATTATACTACGTAATATATTTATACTGTATTAGATTTTTTCCTTTTTCATTTTTTTTTTTTATTTTTTTTTATTTTGCTTTTATCTTTTAAAGAATCGACCCGAGTAATGTAATAAAGAACGTCTAACACACAACTTATACTAACTAACTATATAGTACGATGTTAGGCCTAGACACAAATACTCATTGGCCGTGTAATGCAAATTGTATAACAATTTTGTAACGATATTATATTTAATTAACTATCCGTTTGTATATATGTATATTATGTTTATTCTCATACATAACCACATACGTACGTACGTACGTACATACATATATATGAATACATATATATAGTGTATATTTTATTAGTAAATATAATAGATATATATACATATGGATGGATAGACGACGACGTCGGCGGCATATCATCAACTCTCTTACATAACATAAATCCTATATATACATAGATTACACGTCATATATTATAATTCACCGTATATAATGTTGTATATTATTATCACGCAACGAGTATAATTATATTGTTCATATTTTTCTTTGATATTTTCAAATCAATATACATATATATATAGGTTTCATATAGGTACCCATGTATGGAAAAATAAAGTATATTAAAATGTTTGCTTTTTTTTTCTCTTTCTCGAATTATTTTCACCGAGATGTAACAATTTTTCTCTCTGTACATCGTTAATTTTTTTTTTTTTCATAATTCGTCGACTTCGTAAGACGTGTATAGTATATAATATAGTATATATATTTATATATAGGTAGACCAGACCCTTCAATCTTTCTGTCGACCCGAAAACTTGGTGAATGAAAAAAGAAGAATAAGAAAAAACAAAAAAAATTCTCTACTTGGTATAAAGTGACTAAAGAGATTCTCACTTCGACGTAAGATGTGTGTGTGTGTGTATATATAGGTATATAATAAGATGTATAAGGTAATATATATATATATATATATATATATATATATACCTATATGCAACTTGGGTTAAAAATAATTTTGAAAAACTGCGTTGTATGCGCACGTCTTCGTTTTCGTCGCATGCAGCAGGTTCCTTGGCTGCAGTTTCTTTCTAACTTGTGTATAGCCTTTAGCTATGTAGTTACAGTAATTATAAAGAGGTGAAATAGTATAGGTATACGTATGTACCCTTCTTCTTACCTATACCTCTCCCTCCCTCTCTCTTTCTCTCTCTGTACAGGGTATAAAAATAAACTTTCGCTTTACTTGCAGGCGTTGAGATTTGACTCGAGAATACGTTATACGTTATACGTTATACGTTAAACCTATATATATATGCATACATCTACTGCATAACACGTCGCGTACGTTCAGACGTAAGTATAAATCACTCGAAGTTCTTTCGCTGCAGCAAGCCGATGCAACGTGTAGCATGCATTGCGCTCTGTGCCAGACAAAAATGGTGTAAAAAAATGTTTTATTTTATTTTTTTTGTTTTTTTCCAGTAATATATAGATATATATATATGGATATGTGTATATATTTAAAACCCGCCCCGGTGCTTTGTGCGCATATTTTTATAATTTTTCATTTTTCTCTTTCGATTTTTTGTTTAAACATTTTTTTATTTTTTCGCATTTTGAAATATGTGTATGTTTCTTTTTTCATTTTTCTTTTTCATTCGTTATTCATAATTACGTACCTTTATATATATATATATATATATATATATATAGACGGTAGCGGTATTACATCAGAGTTCTTATCTCTAAATCATTATAGTGTTACTAATCACGTTGCTGATGTTTCATGATATGGTACTATTATACTATGCCTACCTATATATATATATCATGTGTGTGTGTGTGTGTGTGTGTAATATGTATAATAATTAATTAATGAAAAATTCATAAGAAAAAAATAAATAAATAACTAATACGTAATATCCTCTATTATGTTATTATATTTATATACTATGATATTTATCTAGATATATGAGATTACCTATGACCTCAATTTTTGATATAATAATTCAGTAAAAAATGAAAAATAAAAAAATGATTCTTAAAGGGCGTCGATTATTCATTCATCTACCCCGTGAAACTATGAATTGAAAGAGAAAGAAAGAAAAAAACGATATATATGTAATATGTATGTTTGTATCATGTAGGTACCGTTGAGTCGTCGCTTGCTCATGGTATTTTCTCAAACTTCTATCCCATGATTCAGAATAGTGCGTATTGCATAGATATATATATATGTATATATTTTCATTTGAGGTAATACTACATATATATACATTCGATTCGTCGTATTTAGGAGAAGTTATATACACACAGTTTACTATAAATTAAAGAAAGATAATATTCACGAAAAATTCCTAATGAATCATCGTGTTATATACGTAATATGTATTATGACTAACCGCAACGACGATGGGAATGATTCGCGATATTAAACCGTTCACATATATATATATATATATATATATTTAAATACGCGTATATTATATTCGTAATACATCTGAATCCTCGTTTACCTTTTTTATTTTTCTCACGAAACGCCATATGTATATATACTATAAATCCTAACATATAGATCCAGGTACATATAAATATGCATATATATTATTCCTATTAATGGCGAGAATGATAAGAAAGATAAAAATAATAATACCTAATTCCAGATTGGGATGGAGATTTTCCTCTAAAACTTTTCTTGAGCAATTATTCTCTTTATATATATATATACTATATACATCGAAGCTATGTGGAAATACTGTGTGAGGCAATCTTGCATCACGCGTGACCTTGTTGCTGCTACAGGGGACATCGAACTCCGACGCTCTGCACAGTATCCAGGGTCAGAAAATACACCTTTATATATTTATATATATATATATATAGTATATACCACAGATATATATTTGTATGTATAATGTATAATATATAATATGACGCGGTCTTAACTCTGCCCGACATTGCATTTCGTGTATATATGTACACATAGTATAAGTATATACGAAAACAAGTACACGCCGCGACGCAACGCAACGAAACGCATTCGATAACGTATATATGCAACCGCAGCCACATCCACATCCACAACAAGAGCAGCAACAGGCTAGTAGTCGGTACATAGTTATAATCGTTACCTAAACACTGTTTAACTATCTTTCGATTTATTAATCAAACGACTTTTTTAATTTTTTATTTTTATACTGCCATAGATAGAATATATAAAGAAAAAGAAAAGAAAAAAAGAGGGAACAAAGAGTAAAGAAATGAAATGAAAAAAGGAAACAAAAAGAAAGAGAGAGAGAGAGAGAGAGAATGAATGAAAATAGTGCGCTGTAGCTCTCGAAGAACCAACATCACAGACTTAAGATTACATCTTATTGCGCAACGTGACGCAATCGATTTTTAACACACGTCTATAGGTAGGTAGGTATACTATACGCGAACAGATAGATATGTATTATACATACACACGCTTTTGTATATAACTAAGTATAAAATCTCATTGGATAGAACGAAAAGCTTTATCGAATGTAACTTGGTTAATTATAGTTAAAGTAATTACAAACGGTCGTGTAAATTTTTAGAAAATATTTAATGAAATTTTGATTTTGTGTATTCTGTGCGAAAAAATCGCGACACCATTTAATATACTAGAAAAAAAATAATTGTCGGTTTTCATAGTTTTTTAAATTAGAACGATTTCAATTACTGACCAATTGAAATCGACGAAAGCGTCGAACGAAGCGACGACTAACGACGGCGTACTGCTGTAGCACCTTGAATAACCGTTACTTTACTCAACGTAAATTATTTCGTTACGTTGCAATTCTGAAACCATTAGACTTTTTCTGTCGATGTTTCATCTTCTTTTATTGTTTTTCGAAAAATTCCAAACGACTATAAGAAGACGTAAAAAAAAATGTAACAACAATTTTTTCTTTTCTCTTTGTCTTTGTCTTTGTCTTTGTCTTATTTTTTTCTATAGTGTTTCCCGCCAAACTATATAAACGATGATAAGTACGTCTTGGAAATTGGCGCGCAACCTAACAGATTTACGCAAGTCGTAAACATACACGAAATTATACATTAGCGAGCTTCGAGAACCTTTTTTTTTTTTTCTTTCTTTCTTCTTCTTCTTTCTTTCTTTCTTTCTCAGTTTTGAGAAGGTGCCGTTATCGCAACATAATTTTGTCGGACATACATACATATATAACATACATACACACGTATATGTGTATAACTGTATAGGTATATTTTTCGCGCGTATACATTGTCTAGACTCACTGCGAACCTCCGACTCCAGCCGAACAAACAATTCGGAGAATAAACATGAACGAACGAAGCTGGTTCGCAATTTCTTGCACATCACCACCATCACCAACTGTTCTTCGCTTAACTTCGATAATTATAATATATATGTATATTTTTTTTTTCTCCCAAAATGTGTAGACAATTTTTTTGTCACAATTTTATCTATAATTTTTTTAATTTTTCTTGTTCTTTTTTTTTTTTTGTCCTTTTACGAAATTCGCAATCATAATATACCCTGTTCGATATCGTAATTATTATGCAACCTGTATATTAGCCCGGTGATAAATGTGCACGTGGCTGCTGCTGCTGAGATTCAATCAGTATACTTATGTGTGTATATTCATACATACATTTATATCTATACATATAATACACTAAGCTATATAATTTCAATATAATATGCGTTCATATGCAGCATTAAATTTCAACATATTGATATATTATAATATGTATTATAACACCTATCCACCCACACGTACCCATATATAGAGTAATTCGTTTTTCAGTCTGTGAAATTGCTACTGTATGCGATAGTGACTGGAGTGAAGAGAAAAAAAAAAAATGAAAAAGTTTTTTTTAGTATTACTTTTTTTTTTTTTAGCAAGTGTGTTTGATCGCCTCGTTGACTGGCTGGCTGACTGGCTGGCTGGCTGGCTGTTGCCGAGTGTAACTGACCTTGCCGTTTTATCGATTACATAAGAGAGGTCCGGGTATATAACTGATCAACATATGTATACCAGACGGACGTAGACGGGAGTAAAGATATTTTAGTTTAAATACCGGCTATACTACCACGCTATATACTATTCATATACATACATACAAATACATATGTGTGTGTGTGTGTGTTTCAAAAAAAAAAAATAGAAAGAAGTAATGTGAAAGAAATGAAAATCGATATTCTATCATGATTAAAGTAAAGAACGATATTCTTCAGTGTGAATATGAGGAAAAAAAGTAGAAAGAAAAACAGTCTTTTAGCGATTTTTCGATAACCCTGCATTTGTAAGCTCTGCGATTAATCAACTAGGATCTTCCGTAGTTCGGAAATTATTGGTCTCACGAATTTTTGATAAAAGTAAAATTATTCTTGTAATAACCGCGAGTAATCATCTACCCTATAGTATATAAAAAATGCAACCAAAAAATGTTCAGTACGTTGCAGCATACCTACAGCTTGATCAAGTCGAAAGAAATGGTCACAATATTCTATAATCTTATGTGAGTGTATGTAATATATATAGAAATATATATATCTATATATATATATATGTTGTATTGACCTTGACTCTGTGCCCCCGCATACCTACTATTGCTAATTCTCTGCGTTTATACAGATTAATACATATAAATTGTACGTATATGTATATAGAAAATATATACAATTATACATGTATGATGCATGACACATACATATGAACGCGGGGGCCGACAGGACACGTATACGTATTTCGACATTACGGCTGGTCAAGAACTCACGCAGATGTTGTGTGTATAGTATTATACTCTACCTCCCTCACTCACTCATTCATTTACTTACTTACTTACTTACTCACTCACTCGCTCGCACTCCCGAAACACCAGAACCAAGAGGCCTGCCCCCAGCCCAACGCGCAACATACACACATACACACAGTTTGCTTATACTAACCCGCTCGCTCGCTTATTGCTGGAGGTCGGGACAAGGTTGACGCGCCGTCACTTTGCACACCTACACACATGTCTATATTATATAGATATGTGTATATATATATATAATCTATGATACATATATATATATATAAAATATAATATATGAATATATGTGTATATTCGATACCTGAACACTGCAGGAGTCAATTTATTTGCTAAGAGACAACAAAGCGAAGTGGTTGTTTCTCGTCCCATAATACGTAAACCTGCACCAGCCACGTCATCGTCGCGCATCGTAATTCTCTGTCCTCTCTCTCTCTCTCTCTCTCTCTCTCTCTATCTCTATCTCAATTTTTCTCTCTCACTAGTTCGCTACTACGCGACGAGACTTTTACTACATTACATGATGATTCTCGTTCAATTCTTTCTATATTCTATCCCGATCGGGTTAGCTATATAAATTAGGTAGGTAGGTAGGTAGGTAGGTAGGAATATAAGGTGACTGAGCTCTGTTGACTGCCGTACCGAACTTCGACGGATATTTTATACTTTCAGACTTACATAAATTTAACAACTTCTTTTTTTTTTCTTCCTTCATCTCTTATTCATGTTTATCTGACTATACATGCGTGTATGTATGTTTTATCGTGTATTATAGCACCATATGGGTTCCTTCGAACTTGGATGGATCTTTTTTTTTTTTTACATAGATATATATCTTTTTTCAAATCGTTCGGTGTCTGGCCCGTACGAAGAGTTCAACTTTGTTTTCGCGAAACGTTTTATTCAATTTTTTTTTTTTTCTTTCATTCTTTACCCTCTCCGCTCTATCTCCTTGCCCCTCACCGCCCAGAATCTTCTGTTAGCTTTTGGGTGACGTAACATGCTAAATTCGTAGACCTGACCTAACCTAACGGTACGATCGTTGCTCGAACTGCACGTATTTCGATATGATTAACACGCCTTATCCGCGTGTTCGAAAAAAAAAAACCCAAAAAAAAAAATTAAAAATTCTAACAAAAAATTGAGATAAAAGAGAGAAAAAAAAAATAAAAAAAATCCACGTATATGCAGTATGCGGTCATGTGTTTCTTATCGCAGTTTTAAAAACGTCTCAAACTCGTAATAATATTATAATACGTATATATAATACATAAATGAAATAATAATATATGTTGTTTTTTTTTTTTCTTTCTCTTCCCTATTCAACTCCTTTTCTTCTCTTCTTTATTTTCCTTTCAATTCGCAAATTCCTGCGAAAATATATTTTCCTGTTCTTAATCATCTCATAGTTTTTCTTTATTTGTTCTATACCGACTATAGCCGAACCCATTTTTCTCAATTCTGAATTCAACCGAACGAGAGAAAAAAACAAAAAAAAAAAACTCGCATCATCAAACATGAATCATATAGAAATTAAATTATATTATATAGATATAATGAAGTTATGTAGTTTCCTCGTAAAATATAAATATGTTAAAATGAAAATAATACCGAACGAAACGTTCGAGACGTCGAAAGAAATAATAGACACACGTTGAACGGTGTTAGCATATACGTTTCTCACATCGAAATTCTCATTTTTTTATTATTATTATTATTATTATCATCATTTAACGGAACAGCTCATTGCGGAGGTGGAAAAAATAAATAAAAAAAAAAACGCAATTCCGAATGAACCTAACGCAATCGGCAAGGTGACTTTACGTGCGTGTCTCCTCCCTCCAAAACAGATCCTCACTCTTCCCTCATACCCTGTACCAACGGGGATAGTACTATATACATATAGATACGTACACATACGTTTCACGAACGAAAAACACGACGATGACGCAGTATCGCAGATATTACTTTGTCCTTTGTCGGTCAAAATGAAACGATAATAATTTTATACATATATATATGTATATTCATAAATATGTGTATGTATATGTCTACCTGTTTATAGCAACGAGTGTCTAGATATAGGTATATATACGCGTTGCAAGTATATAATTCATCGACTAGTTTAAGGTATAACATATTCATTATTATTATAAATAAATAAATAAATAAATAAATAAATAAATGAATGAAGAAAAAGGTGAAAAATATTACTAAA